>JTDE01000185.1:312631-351250 GCA_014338405.1 Paragonimus skrjabini miyazakii | reverse complement strand
CCAACACAGGAAAAAGCACTGTGTTACTTGGAGACCTCCGTGTGCTTAACAGTCGTGGACACAGTTGGATCATATAGCAATTAGTTACAGGCGGCGCCATTCTGTTAAGGACTGTCGTGCCTTTTGGAGCAACCCCCTGGACTCGGACCATGCTGTTGTACGTGCCCGTTTTGTTTTGTCATTTGCCCGGAGGACCTGCGCTCGTAAATGCAAAGTGCTTAACTGGCATTCGAGCGATGAGGATGTAAAGTACGCTTACCAAAAGGCGTTGGTGAAGAAGTTGCCCAGTTCGAGTCAGATGAAGGATCCTAACAAACCCTGGGAACACATCGCTGCAACTCTGTAAACATGCTGTAAAGTGGTATGTTCTGAAGAAGCTGTTCATTTGCGACAGCACTGGATTTCCGTCACGTCGATAAACCTCATGAACAAGTGTCGTTCCATCCCACCTGGTTCTGAATATGATGACAACCGTCGAGAACTTAAACGCAAACTGACTAAAAGCCTGCGCAAAGACCGCGAGCACTACTTGATCGAACAGTCGAAGGAGATGGAAAGAGCCTTTTTATCTGAGAATAGCAGAAGGCTTTGGTCCCTGATCCGTGGTTGTACTGGCCGTCGAGTCGGTGTAAGTGAGACCATATGTGAGAAAGATGGTTCACTTATCACCAGTCAATCGCGCCGACTTGACAGGTGGGCTGGACATTTTGAAGAACAGTTCAGTTGGCCTCAACCAGATCATGTGGTCGACGGGACTCCATTGGTCAGTCATTGCACTCCAGATGGTCCTCCGTCGGAAGCAGAAGTGGTCCTGGAGCTTAAGTTATTAAAGCGTAATAAGGTTCCTGGTCCAGACCTCCTCCCTCCTTCTCTTTTCAAGGATGGTGGGGAGAGGTTGATATCAAAACGGACGCCACTCCTTCGGACGATCTGGGAAGCTGAAAAGGTACCTCGTGATTGGTACCTATCAACAGTAATTCCCGTTTTCAAAAAGGAGGCCCGAAGTCAATGTGACAACCACAGGGGCATCAGTTTGGTGTCTATTGCGTCCAAGTTACTCACTGGTCTCATTTTACGTCGGCCCACTAAGCCCAGAGAAAATCAGGTACGCGAAGAACAGGCAGGATTCCGATCTGGTCGAAGGTGCGTTGATCATATCATTACACTGCCACTGATTTTGGAACATCGGCACTCTACCAGACAACCGACGATTGTGGTCATTTTCGACCTAAGAGCCACCCTCGATTTAGTTGCTTGTAACATGCTCTGGGACTGTCTTTGTGGCAAGAGAGTTCAGGAGTAATACATGAATCTATTGAGATCACTGTATGTCCACTCTGCAAGTAGAGTGAGCATTTATGGACAACTGTCTCGGGCGTCCTTCACTTCTAGTGGTGTTTGTCAGGAGTGTCCAATTTCTCCTTTCCAGATGAATTTGTCATGGACTACATTGTGGAGGGTGTGCTTCGGGAATCCAGTGAGCTTGGTGTTGAGCTTCTTCCTGTCGCTCGGTTAACCAGTTTGGAATATGTGGATAGTATTGTGTTACTCAGCACCTCTGTCGAAAACATACAGACCATGTTGCACAGGTTGAGCGACCCAGCTGGTTTGTGTGGAATGCGCTTCGCACCTTCAAAGTGCTACTTCAAAACTGGGGCATTTCCACCTCTACTTTCTCCATTGCAGGTAATCCGCTTGAGACTGTGAACAGTTTCACACACTTGGGTAGTACTATCTCATCAGCCTGTAATATTGCTGTTGAGATATCAGCGAGGATTGCAAAGGCACGAGTTGCCTTTGCCAAATTGCGTCATCTCTGGCATCGGGAAAACGTTAGGTTGTCGCTGAAAGGAAGAGTATATAATGCCTGTGTTCCATTTTGCTCTATGGTTCGGAAATGTGGCCTGTTCGGAAGATATCAACAAGCTTTCGGTGTCTGACCATCGTTGTCTCCACCATATAGCCCACATTAATTGGACTGAGCAATATGGCAGTTCGGCGACGCGTATTCCGGATGCGCGATCAATTGGTCAACTACTCACGGTGTATAGCTTGCGATGGTTAGGTCACGTACTCCGTTTGTCATCTGATCGTTTG
Organism: Paragonimus skrjabini miyazakii; assembly: GCA_014338405.1. NCBI lineage: Eukaryota > Metazoa > Platyhelminthes > Trematoda > Plagiorchiida > Troglotrematidae > Paragonimus > Paragonimus skrjabini miyazakii. The sequence continues at coordinate 349,153 of JTDE01000185.1, read as the reverse complement.
CCGTACCGGGCATTACATGCTATGCTGTTAAGTCGAGGGAAACTACTGGCTTGGACAGCCGATGGTTCCTGGTTGAACGATCTACGCGATCTGGTGGAGATAACCAAATCCAAAGTAAGGAAATCGAGGCCCGTAGTGTCTTATGCCGTAGATGCCTTCATAATGACAACCATATTGACCAACCCAGCTGTTCCGGACTACCCAAACCCACAATCAGGGTGGAATTAGATTCCGGATCTAGGAGAAATGTCACGGCAGCATGTTTTTCAACTGCACAAAGTGGACATATACCTACGAATGATAATAATAGGTTTAGTAGTAGATAAAATTAATCGCCATACACATGAACGCAATAGACTACCTGGGGACCGTAAATCCTGCTTATGTTATATGGATGGCTTAACGTGATACTTTCTCTCTATCCAAGTTGCATGACATTCTGGATTTATTCAGCAATACATTCTTAAGACCGAATTTTCTGGCTAATGGAAATAACAGTTGGTGTCCTCATGTATTCAATAAGGGAGAGCGCGTTGAGTCCACTTGCACCACGCAAGGCAAACCATTTCTCAAGCGATCTGGTACCAGCGGCAGACCAGTACTTAGCGTAAGATAACAGTAAAATAAAGATTTTACAAGCAGCAACCATCAAGGCCAGTAGGCGAATGAACCTTTTTACCAAATCGCCTCTACGCAAAAAAGATACCACCTAGACAGTTGACCTATATGCACTCAATACATGACTCGAATAACCGAATTCATTAGTGTACGTATGAAACACACTGCGCAATTGTTTAAAAGTTGTCTAGCAGATCACGGTTTCCATTGGACCATTACCAATAAGATGCGCTCGTTTCTATCGTGAGGATGTGGACGTTGAGACATCGTATCCTCCAGGGACATGATTAATGGAGATTTTCATAAATAGTGCGTTCGGCTACCCAGTCTGTTAGTTTGCTAATGATGCATTTGATAAGTACATAAGTGACTCCGCGGGAATGATCTTTTTTTAGATATCGTTGATAGGTCTACAGAGGTCGGCAGTGAGCACTGCTATATGATCAGTTGCTTACACGTAACATGTTAGGCAACAAAACTGTCTAACCTACGGCAAATACCAGGCGCCTACAGAAGGTACGTGGTGCGTCTCTACTGCACAAGGGACTGTCGTACTTCTGCGAGGGCTTACACAGAATATCCTTGGGCGGGACATATCGAGTGAAAAGAACTGCACTGCTTTAGAGACCGTGGTGTATACGCTTAGTTTCTACCCATAGCTGTTTAGATGGCTCGACACGATACGGTATTAACACTCCATCGATGAATATCTAGGAATACGGGTAAACGCTAGTGGTGACGGGACAATAGTGGGTGCAAGTTACTGCTGAACACACTAGCTGGAACGTCATCGGCACTTGAAGCGTGCAAGCCGAATGCAATTTGGAAGGGTCAGCCTTGCATCCTGGTGCCCGAGGACAATGTTGTTCATATCAGTGCAATAGAGTCCGGGGCGTGCACATTTGATCTGCTTCGGATGCACCGCAGCAGAGTAGGCGTTGTGCCATTATCACGAGAACATTAACAGTCTGTACACGAACATTGTTACAGTGTATAATGATGTCACTGGGCCTAGATGACGGAAGTGACGATCTTCGTTAGCCAACTGCGAAGAAAACTTCCATTACTTTTCAAAAGAGTGTTTGATTTTTTATCTTGCCCTAATGAAGTATTCACACGCAGTATGCGTTAACGTATAATTATCAATAACCACTTCACCTCGTCAGGCTGATCACTGTAACCTCTCCCGGGTGAGTATGAGTCTTGCGAAGACAGTATGTGGAGCCTACTATGTAGGTAACTTGCGTGAGTGTGGATGTTTGTTAACATTGATCATATGGGTCTGTAATGCTCGTTTCTTCACAGTCTACCCGCTGTATACCTATTCACCCGCATATCTAAGGATAACGAGTGTCTGTTTTTGTTCACCTTTGCTTGGTTGCATGTTAAAGAGGCCGGATGTTGTGTGTAGAAGATTGCTGAGTCTTCGATCTGTTCTTTCTGTATTCATAAGTATTTAATTCTTTTTTCTATACCTGTTCTACTGCACGCGATAAGGATAGATCGATTTTTGTTCATATTTTCAACCATGAAGTCGTCCTTTCCTGAATTCCTAATGTATCTTCGTTAACTGATCCTTTCATCTTCTTTTCACGCTGAACTGATCAACGAATTGAGCATGTATTTCTAATTCTTATCAACTCCGTTTCCTGCTTTTCGGTCCTTTAACATTCGTTTTAATTCACTCTCATTTTACGCCCCCATGCATATAAATTCACAAGTCGACGTGGATGAATCGTACGACGATCAATACACGTGATTGAATCCCTCAAATGTTGGACAACCTAACTCAAGAAATTTCTGGCGTGTGTTGCTTCGCGCCTTATGTTTACTTATGGCTCAGTTGTGTGTTTGCATGTTGCAGTCTCCTTGATGTCAAATATTTTCCGTATAGATCTGGCTGTCTTTGGGGGTTAGGTCCTCTCTCCCCCCTTTATTTTTCCTGGTTATGGCCTACTGTTTTCTTCATGGTTGTATGGCAGCGCGAACCACTGATGTATTGATTTATTTGATGATGGCAGCTCATTACAGCCGTTTAATATCACGCACGATCACGTTATTAATACTGGGTGATATGTTTCTAAAGTTAAGCCCAATGGGGGAACTCGCCATAACTGGTATCGCTTAGCTATGTCGTTTCGACCTTGCGATTTGGCCTACGCCAGTCTTCCGAGCGGACAATGGAACCTCGCGGCCGATTGCCCGTGGTGCGCAAACGCGACGCCAACATGTCGAACCCACGCTTCATCAGATAGATATAAAGTTTCTGTCCTATTCACTGGCTAATAAAACGGATGATGGAAGTGTGTTTCCGAAGCTTAATAACGGTGTCATATATAAAAGGATGAACTTTTTTTCATAGACGATAGGTCATGCTACTTAAATTGTGACGGGCAGTACTTCACGGACTACCTTCTACATATTCAGAACTGAGTGGAGACACTTGTCCGCTGCCACTTATACTGGCCCAATCGTGATAAGGATATCGATGTCTTAGTTAAAGGGTACTCGGTTTCCGAACGGATTGAATGAGCTCTATAGAAGGTAAAGATAAGTTTCAGTGCGCAGTATCAACCCAATCCAAGTGTGATCAGTTTCCTTTGCCATCTTTACATCCGCCAACACTGCTGGTATCAGTCCGATCAGCCGAATGCTTGAGCCAACCTAACTCATGCATTTGCGAAACTTCCACAGCAAACGTCGTCGGAGACAGCAGGATATCAGTGGCAAACAACCTTGGAGAGAAGAGCACCTCTTTTCTGGAACCTAGAGGAAACAGAAGGACTAAGATTTCCACCTAAGACAAGAAATAGAAGGGAAACTCAAAAGGCAGTAGAATTGTAAGGCTCTGGTTGAAGGACGATCGAGTCCGACTACCGATATGATTTAGAACTACTACCGCGCAGACATCGGCCTCGAAAAGGAACCGAGCTGCTGCGTTGACTGGATACAAGTATAAACCTAAGGAAGAACAGGCGACTTGTTAGTGGCAGTAGTGTGAAATTCTGTCAAATAAAGCGAAAGAACGACTCCCGATGGGTAAACTTGTTTCCACTGTTCTGTCATTGTTCATTTCAAACCATTAAGTAGTGTGTCGTTCATCTGTTCTTCATTGCGGTTGACTGATAGCGATTTTTCCATACTCACAGGGTGAACGTTTTACCCTCTATCTATCTAAGTTCACATTATTAACTCATCATAAATAGGCTTTCGACAATCATCTTGTGATCAACGCTCAGATTATAATATTCAAACCTACCGATTGCCCATTAATTTGTAGTACGTTGCTATGTGTTTCCACCCAAGTAGCATGTTTCAACGTGATTGCGAAAGCTATCTTCAGAGGTCACACGATTGTGTCTTTAGTTAAAGCGCATATTGTTTGTTTTGCATCATCTGAGACATGCATTTCTTAATAGCCTTTTGATTGACTGTCTACATCACTAGATGGATGAAACTGAACCTATCCTCCTTATGTCTACTTGCCCGCTGGTTTCACTGGTTATACTACTTCATACACTTTTGCATACAGTTCAATAGCAGCGAGATTGCACGTTACGTGACCATTGTCTGAACGTAAGTCTTACACGAGATCTCCAACAAGTATGATAATTTTTATCGCCTCGATTGTTCTGTGAATGAAAACAACGTTTCACACTGCTTGAAAAGTGCGTTCAGTTTATCTGAAACCCGAACGCAACGTTGAACTTACTAATTAATGAAGTTACAAGACAATTGGAGGGTTTTCCTTTCAAAGTGCGAGTTTTTGTCAACCTGATTGCTTTATCTTTTCAATTTTATCTATAAAGCCTCTTCGTTTACGGTCGTGATTTCCGTCAACGGAGTAACTTAATGGTTACTAGTGGATTTTCATCTCAAGTCAGCCCGTGAAAAATAATCCAAGTTAATTCGGACCTGCTGGGACGAGAATATTGAGACATTAGACATCGAATAGGCAACGTTCATGCGAATTACCGACTGAAATGATCTAGGAAACTTGTATGCCTCGTCAAGCTTCAGGGCCGTGTTAACCGACCATCGTGCGTTCACCTGGTCGGTTCAGTCTGCTTGATCGATCACTTTACTGGATTGAAACTCCAAAAAGAAGCATCCATGCTAAGTGTGGATCACAGCGCTCCTTTCCACCGTTACCATACATCCGAATTAGCCTAATCAACGTAAGCAAATAATGTGATTGTTGTGGGCCTTCGAGCATGTTGATGATCGCATGCGAACAGAACTTTCATGTGGATGGCGTTGGTTATGTACCGCGATGCTGGCTGGTTGAATGAGCTCAGATTTAGCAGCTACATTTCAGTCAGTTCTCAGGCGTCGCGTATGCCCATGATACTGATGGTTTTTGTGACCCAACCATCTTGACGGTGGTATGTCCTTAGGTTTAATGGAATTCGCCGTCTTCTGGGTAGCTGCTAGACGAGCGCCTTATCAATGTATCCAACATTGCCTGATCTTTGATCGAAATCTAGCACATTGCCTGGACACTGGGTTATTTTTATATCATTGCCGGTATCTCCCCACTTTTAGTATGCAACTCCCGTTCCCTCTAACCAGTGTAATTGGTTTCAGCACTCACTTCTGTACGTACTGTTTCGGGTTTCATCTTGATACCAAGTCCACTGTTGGATTTATTTAAAACTCTTAGAACATCCACTTGTATCCCTTTTTTGTACACACTAGATTTTGTCCGCCGGTTGCCATTGTCTACCTAATCTCGATTTTAAACGCGTTGTGTTGTGTTGATTTCAGAGTGTTTCATTGATGACCACTTTCTGTCTACCTTTTCGGACATTTCTAAGGATCCCACTCATCCGTAACCATCTGTATCTTGAGTCGGAAATACCCGTAGCCTCATCCACTTTTCAATGAATGCCAAGTGAAAGGTGCGTATTGTCCATATCCAATACTTTACTACGTTTTGTAACTGGAACACCTGGTTTCAACAAAATACTGTCAGAAGCGAACCATAACTGCGACCAATAAAACCATCAAGGAAACGCCTAATAATGAACATCAGCACAACACGCATCCGTTTCGTTTATGGTTATGAATTAAAAACTATCGACTGCTCTCAATTTCTTCCATTTTTGTCGTTATATCCAGCCTCCTGCATGAACCTGATGAAACCTTGACTCACTTGTAATCGTCTTTAAAAATCCTGTTTCCATGCGCACCTGGTTTGCGCCTCTACAACCGCACTGGATATTGCAAAGTTTTATTTTATTTCAGTCCATTTTTTCATGTCACTAAAGCTTTCCATCAGTTTCGGAACTTCCTGACTTTCTCATTCTTTTGTTCTTTTATATCGCTTTGATTCTTTCTATCGACGTTTTTCATCTTTCAAAACTGTGAGTGAATAACCTCGAAACACATCTATCCTGTCTTTAGCCCGTCCAAATGACCCTTTTATTGTCCAGTCTGCCGTTCGCCCCATAGTTGAGACTGATAAATCTGAAAGGTTCTGTAGCCACCACTGGGAAAACTAAGGTGAATTTCCATTACCTGCAGCAGGCTGCCTTACTTGCTAATGTTTCCAATGAGTTGTGTTGATGATCAAAAGGTTCTTAACTTGACCAGGAGGCATCTACCAGCTTTACTCAATAGCAAGATGAGCGTCTTACTACTGTGTGATTTTCCTCTGTTAAAGGTGTCTACGATAGGAATCCGGTGTTGTAAATAATCTCGACTTACAAAGTGCATGGTGCACATCATTCGCCTTTTTTTCTGTTTTGACAAACTGATCGTTAAACAAATTGAATTGTCATAATCAACATTTGGGTCATAGTGGACATCTCAGTGTCATGGAAGCTCTAGGTTGTACCTCAAGTTTCGAACTTTCAAGAATGTACTCGAACTGAACCAGCTTTTCTGTGTACGGAACCAGCCGTGACCCTAGCTCAGTTTTTGACTACCACATATATGTTATTGGCTGTTCATTCCGACTTTGTGGTATTTGTCTTTTTGATCGGTATTGTTTATTGACATTTTGATCAGCCTCTGCACTAGGTCACATTTCTCCGAATCTCTGCGGTAATATCGTATTTACATTTTTTAGCTTTGCCTGCCGGTAATCTGGTTTCATGGTTGATGAGGTTAAACCGGAGCAACCCGGTCAAGCTTCGGAGCAGGTGACAGAGGAAACCTTCGTTGCAATACCCCCTATTCCTTTGGTAATTCCTATCCCCGATGTGCACCCTGAAACGATGCGATCACAATATGAGGCGCAGGAACCGTTGCTGGTGAAAAAGTTGAAGCTATCGTCTTCTGTGGTAAGCTGTTGTACCTTTCGGGTCTGATTCACACGAAAACTTCGATGATGGCGATGCTGACTATCAAATATTGAGTTGTTGATCAGTCGTTCTCAATGTTCGTAGTCTGGCAGGCATCTGATTCCATTGTTTTTTAATTTAAACTCAGCACAGAAGTTGAAGAGCCGTCTCACATAATCAGCGCTTTATGGATCTTTTCCGTCAGCTAACTGTTAGCTTGAACTCTATTGAATACCAACTCGAAACTGTGTGCATGCCGACCGGTGTTGGTTTCGAATGTAGTGTTCGAGGGCATACAACGACCGGAGTCCCAGTATACTACGATGATCACCCCAATGTTTCCTAGTACCTCATCACGTTACGAATTGGTTAACGCAATTTTTGTGAGTGTCGTTGGTAATAGTGATAGTCTGCTTCAGTGCGACTTAGAAGATACATATAAACTCTTACTATTCGACAACCGTTGTCACCTCTAGTATTCATGCATTAGGTGTACTGGTTACGCAAGCAACGCGACAATCAGACCATTTTCGATTTGGCAGCCGGTGACCGAAGTACTAAAAATGCGCAGTCTGCGTTGGTTGCGTCACGTGCTCTGTATATTTACAGTGTCTGTCACACTGCGTATTGTCCAATAATCCGGTAGACGCAAAAAGAAATCGCGGTTCCACTAGATGATGCGGTTATCACAGACTATGAAGGCTCTGATCCTCCTCTGAGCAAGGTTGTGAACCGTGTGCCCTTCTCCATCACTTGTGGAAAAGGTTCTCTAATTTGATAGTTTATCGCAGTCAATATCCGCAGGATTGGTGATTGTCAATTTTCATTCTCTTTGCTTATTCATGCAGTCCCTGGACCACCCTCAGGTTTAACTGCAGTCCAGTCCATTGTATTTATGAGTATGACTCAGAGGTGAATGTGTCTTTCTATCTAACAATAACCACACATATTCGTTAGTGTATTCCGCCAAGATGCATGCCACTCAGTCAGAATTGTTCCACCTCATGTAAGGCGTACACTTTTTCGACTGTTTTGTCGTTCAAACAGCGTCTGAACCTACTTCAGCCACCTGTCGATATATTCAGTTCCACTGCCTCGTAAATCAAGGATTTTGGCTACAAGATTTGGTTGGCCCTGACTGTCCTTACGGTCACCCCCTAACCGTAAGCAGCAAACAGGTTAACGTGAAAAATATGTACGGCCAATTTAATTTGTGTGTTACCTCTGAATATGTACTACGCTGTGTCAAATACGTCTATATATTGTTGGCGACATCCGAAACGGATTAGCCTTTCTCAGTGACCGACGTCTATGAACGCTTGCGCTTTAAACCATCACCCCATGTGGCTTGCGTTGCACCACTTGCGATTCCAATCACACATCACGTATCCGGTGTAAACCCGAAGGAATAAGATCAGTAGGTGTGTGAGTGGGGCCTTTGTGTCCAATCGGCCAATGCTGGTTAGCCAATTAAATGGCTAGCACGAAAAGAAAACCCTTATCTCTCGGAAACTAAACAGAGAGATAGCAATGACAAGATCTAAATTGAGAAGAATGATATGTGAAATGAAATACAAGACGGTACACTTGTATGTAAATAGTCCACATCACTAAGTGACGTCACATGTTCTGGTTTGTCAACAAAGCCAAAAGAATCCTCAATGTTACGTGTTAGTTTGTTCTGCAACGGTCTGATTATAAGCCAGATAACGTGACCAGTTTGTACGCTGGACTGGTGCCGTAATTAACAACACATCTTATTGGGATTCCGTTTTTTGTACATTTTTGAAAATCCATATAGTCGTGAAGGGTGGTTTATTTTAGAATTATGGATACACCAGGTTGACCGTCAAAGTTATTTCTTTCATCCTCCAGGGCAACTTGCTTGCCTGAATTTTGACCTTATTCCCAATTGGGTTAATCGTTTGCCCACTCATCTCTTTATAAGTTTCTATAGTTAAATACTCTAATGTTTTTTTCGTTAATCTGCTTGCTTAAGCATCGCTGTGACTTCACCTTTTTCAGTCTTAGTGAGGTGAATCGACGAATCTTTCACGACGGTAACATAGACAGGTTGCTCCACGTTGATTAGGATTAAGACAACTAGCTGTTGTCGTTGCAAAACACTTGCAATTCTGAATATCGTTTCATCTGCAGCGTTTGTTGGTAGCTTGCTTAGAGCAGATTTGGATTTGGGAATTAAATCTGGTGGGTCAGGCTGTTTCCATTGGATGTTAGCATTACGTTCTTTATGATGCAGGCCAATCTCATTCTACCTGGTTGCGGTAAGTGGTTCATAATTACATTTCGTGGGACTTGTGTTGTCTGACATGAGGATAGAAGAAATATGATTTAATCTTTCAAACAATATGTCAGCCTTTCGTTTTCGTTGTTCACATGCATTCATCACACTTTATTTCACGACGATTGATCAATCTCGTGATATGGGTCTTAATAGATAAGTTCCTCCAAATAGTCATAACGAAAACATGTACGTTTCTCACTTTATTGTGCTGACAGCTGATAGGAGCGCTATTTTCTACCACCAAGGCTAAACGTATAGTAGGCGATGTTTCACGCAATATTTGACTACTCTGTGAACGGTCCTGGAGCATTTTGTAATCCACAATTTTTGTCTCGGTGATATTAATACTTGAATGACTCCTGTGTAACCTTCTAGTTCATTATCACACTTTTTGGTCACATCATTCACTATACGATGATCAGTTGGTTTCATTGGAGATTTTATGGCTTTCTGAGAATCCTGTCAACTACTAGGATACCATTAAATAACTGATTCCAATTTAGGTTGAGTGCACCGTTTTGTTAATAGCTTCGGTTATCGTAGTGATTTTCTCGGCCCCTTGCCATGGCTTAACAACTGGAGGCTGTCCAGACCGAACAACAGCATTATCAGCTAAATTTATCTCAGAGTTTCTGATCGGACTCATTTGCAAAGTTCCGTTCTGTTTGTTCCGTTTCATTAATCATGCCACTGCATTCCGTACATTCAGACTAGATGAATATTTGTTAAATACGACGTGAGCCCATTGTGTATGTGGCTGTCAACATGTTGTTGTGGCGACTCAACGTTTGTCACAGTCGCCTTCTAGACCAGTGTTTGATACGGGTGATGTCGATGGCTTTGACTCTTTAGGTGCTACGGTATGTCTTCCTGTCCAAATCTTCATTGTATTGGCTGGATTACATTTCGTAGTGTCACACAACCAAAGCTGCTGAGTTGTGTAGTCACATACATGTTATATCTACTTTAGTACAGTTACCACTGATCGAGTAGTGGTACGGGTTGTGTAATTTGAAACGATGGTTGAGGTTTTAAGTAATGTCACACAGATAAATTTAATCTTGGTCTCATCTACTAAACGGTTAGTTAATTTAGTCCACAATAGAACAGCAATCATGTTGGAACCGTCATTAATCTGAGTGGAAGGATTGTGTATTTATCTGTGAAGAGACAATAGTGCACACTTTTTTCATGGGGGACCTAGTCTCGTGTATACAATAGCTGCATAGCCTCGTCGGAAACGTATGTAACCACACTCTTCCATACTGAGTTCCTAGTGTTGTGAGCCAGGAACACGGATGGCGCAAAGGTTGTTTATTTGGGAAAACAACACGGGTTAGATCTTCAAACAGGACAATAAATAAAAACACTCATCTGCATACGGCAATCTTCTCAGACGCTAATGAGCAGCTCCTTTGCATAGCCAGAACTGTTCCATGGCATACTGCACTGTCGTGTTGGTGTGATGTTTCTTCCCGTGTTTTTCCTGCGATTACTTTGATGGTAAACGCCATGCTATCGTCTCACTACTGAATAGTGGTGGTGTGAGTAGTATGGGGCGATCGCTCGTCCTCTTCACACTAATAGGTTTATACGCCTGTGTGCATATTTTGGAGTACAACCAACCAACTAGATTCCAAACATATTCGCTTCCAGTTTTGATAAGACCACCCCAAGCTACACTCTTTGTACATAGATCCTGTAGTCTGGTTGACTTAAGATGAGAACTGCAGCTGAGGAGGACATATACTGTGGAATTGTTGTTGCCCTGTTGACAGACAGTATAATAACGGATACAAGAGCGTTACTGTCAAACGTTTTCGGAGACACAACCCTACACCTTACTATGTATACGATGTGCAGCTGGAAGAGGAACCTGAAAGAGTAATATGGAGGTATTTTCCGTTGCTATGCGACCATTATTTTGTATTTTTTCTAGCATACCACTGAAATAGAAAGGAGAGTGCATAATTTTTCACTGACATGCGTTGTAACCATAATGGGCACTTGGCCTGAGAAGTTTACTATCAGATAGCTGTTGGAAAATGCGTGGAAAGGCACAGCAACGAAGATGAATACTATTTCGGGCAGTAGAAAAAGCTACATCTGTGGCCAGCTATGCGGCATTAGTGTCTCTGTGAACATCTACACAGTGTATATATACTTTCGTGATTGTCACCCCTTGTTTTCGCCCGCCTTGACTACGAGAACTGGTATCGTTTTCAGCACGTGCCACATTACTCTTTGGGGATGCTGAGTAGTAGGCACTGCTTGCATCCAAACTTTAAAATGCAACCAGTTCACATGGAGAAACCCGCAGCTGTCTTATTCCCCCACAGTAAAACATATGGGGAGTAGCCTGTGAATGAACGGCTGTCAGTGCATATACAGAAGTTGGTTCTGAACACCTCGGTCTGTTTTAGGCGCTAAATTAAATCGAACATTTTTTCTTGCTCTTTTCGCAATAGTAAGCGAAAGTTGACAAATAACCCTCAGCCAACCTATGTTAAGCATCAAATTGTATCTTTTTGTTTCCTGAATTGAAGAGGATAAGTTTTGGACCACAGCACGCCGCAACCGCACCAGGTTTTATTGCGACTGTGCGTTCCGTAGGTGTTGTTGTTGTTTGTAGCTAGTCAAATGGCTACACATTCGGTTAAGACAACTATGCTTGGACCATCTTTTCAAACAAACATCATTGTTAATTTTTATAGGAGTATCTTGCGAACTGTAGTGATTGGTGTTGGTCAGCTGTTAATTTTGGTCTAGCGCGATCATTTTTCCTACCTAAAACCGTCACTGAAGAGAATAGTTGAAAATCGTCCCTCATATGTTCACTATACACGTTTGATTCATAGTCAGGCCCAAAATGGCCGTGATATAACTACAGAGGCATGCTGTGTGTGTAGCTTGCTTACAGCTCGTGTATGTCAGGCAGCTTTCGTCTTAGCACTTGTAATTATGTCCAGTATAGAGACCATGTGATGAGCTCGTGGTTGTTTAGTGCTGCAGTTGTCAATTGTCTCTATCACACAGCCACGTGTCCGAATCCCATATGCATCAGCTGCTTCTGCCTGAGTTTGGGAAACGTGACCTGTCATCTCATTGGACACAGGGAACCATTCGTGATGTATAGGTTAGACGCTAATTAGGACTAGAGACTAGTCATCGGGTATTGATCAAAACAAAATACTGATTCTTCTAATAATACTACACGACGAAATGAAGTTAATAGTTTCGTACTTTTTGAAGTGCCTTGAACGTGTAGCCTGTTACATCTTGAACTACTAGTTCAAATGTAAGACGAGTTACGGTCTTACTGTTATGAAATGCTGTGTCGTTGATTAACAGCAGAACATTGACGTGACTCTCGAAAAGATCAAGCTTCGTGCAGTTAAATAGTCAGTTATCAGCACTTAGTGCTAGTTTTAGGTGTATTCTCGGTTGCTGGTTAAATTGAATCTAATCAAAGTCCATATTCGACACACCATAGTTACAAGCCGATATTATTCATTCCGTTACAAAGACATGGACTGCCATCTTCCATTAAGAGCATGCGGCGATTTACATTGCAGCGAACAATAAAAACGAGATTCATTTATCATTGAATTCGAGTTTTTCATTGGCTTGTTTGTTGTACCATACGTGAATCCCTGAAGACTATCAAACTGACAGGTTTGTATCACTGTTAGTCCATAGCTGAACGGCAGTGTTAGAAGTAAAGATTACGGTCTACTATTTGTTAGCCATTATTCAAAAGCAATGCCCAGATATTGTGCCAAATATTTCGAATGAAACGAAAGGATTGTGTACGAAAACGTTACCATGAATGTCGTCAGGGTCCCGTTATGTCCGTGATTAAATTCATCTCAGGATGAAATATTTTTTCGTGTTCCGATCAGTTGTGACTTTTTGGAGTAGCTTTCAGCGAATTGTCGTTTTGGACGGTGTACTAGGAAGAGAGACCGATAAAATGCTGTGTTTGGCCGGTACCAGTTGGGTTTTTAGTTTTCAATATAACCAACACCACTAGTCTGTTTTCTACAAATACTGCTTTCAACATATAAGATGGAATAGTTTAGAAAACATAGTTTTTCTTACCGATGTCTTAGTTTTTGAAACCGTGGATGTCATTGTAAAATACCAAGTGTTTGTACCGTCAATTTGCCAATCCCTATGTACCCTCTCTTAGTACATGAGTAGTTCATCGAGGGTGTTTCACACAAGAACCATGTGTCGGTGGACAGGATTTACTGAATTATCACGCACACTCTCTTTATTGCGTCTGGTTTACCATTATTGACAAATCTTTCGAAATTTCTACTTTTGTGGTTCTAGGTCAATGGATTTTCTAGTCATTACCGTGCTAAATCACATTTCACTTCAATACGTTCCACTACACGTACAGGTTTCTTTAGTGGAAAGAGTACGAGGTTCAATTGCCTGTTTCTTATGCTACCACCCGCGTTGACGATTGAGTTTGCTTCTATTTAAACAACTGCCTGATATTCAGTGTGTTGCGTGTCTATAAGCTTGTTTGTAGGTCATCAGTATAATTCTACACGTACAATTGCAGGGTGAAACAGGATTTAAAGCAATCAAGTTTTCGTACCTGCTCCTGTCGACTGCACAGTCTGCCGAAAGTCACGATAAAATGTCAAATGTTGATTGTACTCTTTTACGGCACATGTGTTGTAGTGTTTCGATAAAGACGAAAAATGGACAGAGTCTAAGTGGGCATTCTCGAAATTCTTAAGGGAAGTCCGCATTTGGATATGTAAACAACAGTATTTAAGATCCCTCGACTATTTTCCTAAAGTAGGGTGGCATAAGTAGTGTGTTGAGTAGTCAAAATTTGCCAGAAGCTCATGACCGGTTTTGTAGTTGTTGCCATTCATCTGGTGTTTGTGGTTGATGTCCATTGGGTACGCGTAACTGGTGAACATTAACAATCACACAATCGGTTATGTATGTCCGGCAAATTTTCATGACTAAACATGCACTACTTATGCCACTTTATCTTTGAGATTTATAATGCCATCTCTACGAGTTTGAGACAGACCGAATTTTCACACAATCTCAGTTAGTACTGCTAACATGCACACCAATGTACGGATTCGGAGGTAAACAGCACAAGTAGTTCGCAAATGAGTTGTTATTTATATATATAATTTCTGAAAAGCGGTTGAGAGTTTCCGGTAAACATGTGATGCTTTTTGATATTTTTATGTTAGAAAATGAACGTTGTTAGCTCATTATGCTTTCTCGAATCATCATGGATCATTTGTATAAAACAGTCTTGATCATCAATGTCGGCACTGTTTATTTTTTGCTAGACAGTGAGCATTTCTAACGTACTCACCATTCTAATTGACGTCATTTTTACGAAAATACTGACCCTGAAGCCATCGTTTATTTCAGTGCACTTCAAAATGAAATCAGATGTATTTCGATTTCCAGAAGATATTGGAATAGTTTCAAATTATGCCACTCAGTTTTGTAATTGCACGGATCCATTGTGCAAAGCATAAATAACGTACACCGTCTAACATCCTTGGAATTAGATTACATTGTAAAAATTTGACGAATATTTTATGTTATAGTCTGTAAAAATTCACAAAATTAGACTTCAATCTTATCCTATGGCATCAGAAGGGAAGTCTCAGTATGCAAGACTTCCTGACGGGGTGAACTAACAAATACTGTACACTGTATTGACTTTACAAATATATATATATATCTTCACCAAGTATTCGCATTTTTGGTGTACACCTGTTTAAGTGTTTAACAGGAAACTATTTCAGCCTTCCATTGTCCTTAAAAATATCTGTACCCCTTATGGCTGTGAGAATGATAAGCGATGGAAAAAAACAGACGAGAGTTTTGAGTTCCCAAGACTCACATCAAATGAATGTATAAGAATCTATGTATAGGGAGAACGACGATGAAGGAATACGTGTTATACACTAATGATGTGGACACGCTATTCACACCTATTTCATCGAGAGAATTGAGTAACTTTATTTGTGGCTTCTCTCGGAGTGCACATTCCAATAGGTCCCCTGAAACCCTTGATATTGTTGTGATATTTAACTTTTAAAACGTCAGGTGCAAACAGGTGAATATAATCACGATGACTAGCCTACTCGGTTGAATAAAATTGAACAGGGCTGTTTACATCATCTGACCTAGCAACTTAATTATTTGGATAACAATCCCTCTGGATGTTTCCAGAACAATCTGGTTACACTGACCAAAGCTTCGTGAAACTATGGAAAATCAGAAACATGTTATATGTAACAGCAGATACTCATTGGCTATAAATACTTAAGGATATGTGTATATGGGGACCGTTCTTTTTCACCATCGATCTCTAAACGTGAGTTTGGAGTAGTCAGCTGTTTCACAATGAACTGATTGCCAAAAGTGCACCTAGTATACGATGGTGTAATCCAAACAAACATGATTCGGGTTGTCAATGACTTCGTTGTAAGAGGTCATGAGTGGTTCACTGCTAATATGGACATTCTCACAGTACAAGGGATAACGTTTTGGTTCATGTGTGAGCTATGCTCTGATCAGTTGAGAAGGTAGTGTCATTTTTGCCTAGTTTTTATCCAATAATTCATTTGCCACGGGTACATTGAACATAGTGATAAAATTTGTTCGTAATTCTTTGAACTTCAGTGATTATTTGCTGAGACTCATTAAATGGTATTTCAAACCTAAGGCATGAAAATCGCAAGAAAAGCCCGATCGAAAAGGAGTTGGTGTATATGAGGTTATGTTGTAATGGACATCCATTGTCACTAAACTCTATCTACAGTGCTTCACGGCTCATGCAATCAAACGTTTTGGTGAAACCTATAAAAGGGGCATATAGCGGCTGGTTACATTCTCAGAACTTCTAGACGTGTCGAGTTGCTTACACCATATCGATCGTACTGTGACCCACCCGGAATCTACACTACTTCTTCAAAACACTGGTCTTCAAAGTTACCTCACTGAATCGGTTCAGAAAGAATCCTGCTATAGCCCTTCCAGCGTCCTTCAACAGACTAATACCCCACTAACTTTTGGTGCTCTTCTTGCTTTTTTTACTTTCAAGCAAATATACGTTCAGCACATCCTTGAATTCTTTAGGCGCTGCTTCCTACTCTCACATGGAATGAACCAAGTGGAGAAGCGCACATTTCAAAACTGAGCCGCCATGCCTCAAATTTCCTCTGTCTACTCACCTCCACCTGCAGTTCTTCCGATTTGCAGTTACCTAATAGCCATATGTGCCTCTCCTAAGTCTGGAGAGAGGGAACGTGAATCTTTGATATGTTGTTATGGTAGGCAGTTCATTGTCACTGGCTGGTTTAGTATGCTACGAAAGTGCTTGCGCCAGATTTTCATGTCTTCCAGTTGTATGCACCAAACGCTAGAGTTTTCATCAATCAATGCTTTATTGGACTTGACGGATGAGCTAACACAAACTTTATCAGCTGACCTTGCTTTTTCGACTGTCGTCCTTGATTCCACGTAGATGTTCGGCAAGTTGACAGCGAACATCATGGAAGGTGGCTTTTTTTGCTCCCATTTCTTTAGTTTATTGTGAACACGCCACACGCTTTATTCCGCTGACGTATCAGGCGCTATATAGCCTTATCGTTGTTGTCAAACTGGTCCAGGTGTTTCTGGCATTGCATACTGATTGTCTCGATGGCTGTTACTGTGATTTGTTCCTTGAGGTTTTGCCAAGTACCGTCAGTGGTAGTCGGCACTATAGCGTCTGTGAAACAAACAGCAACTGCATACTGAAATACCGTTCTTGTCTTTGAGCTCTCAATTCCCCTGATATCCAGTTTTCGCCGCTGCTGGAATGATCTACACTAGACAGGTTTGCAAACGTGAATAAACAACCTCGTCCTGACCAGCTCTTGACCCGTGCTACGCTCATTTTCGTCACAATCAGTGTAATGCGGCGTTCTGGCTATCGGGTGCTGTATCGATTCAGCAACGTTAGCAATTTCCAAGTCTTGACAGGCAACGTCTTGTGTCCACGCGCATGTTTTAGATTGACAGTCTCTGATTCAACAGTGTGGCTTATGTGGCATGTGAAAACAAGGTTTTTATAGAGGATCCCACCCAAAGCCACTGATTCAAAAATCTCATTCCTTTGGCAGTGAGGGGCTAACCCAACCCATGACGCAATGAATACGTCGTTAACGACTCATTTCGATTACTGCTGCGCAGTAGATGCATTGCAGGCTACATCAAGCTTCTGACAACTTGTGAGGGTCTTTCAACAGTACAAGATACTACACCGGCGGCTATGGTTAACCGTTGGGCGATCGGAGTGTCTGAAAGTACCTTTTCTAACACCCTCCTTCCGCAGTCTATAAAGGACGCATTCTCGACGCAGCATCTACTATAGGCTATTGTTCTGTCCCAATCTGTATTAGTGAGTTGTATGGAACAAACCGCAAATATGGACACCTGTTTACATTAATTGCAGTCCCCATAGTCCGAAAGACAGCAAGCGCATAGACGTAGTCAAAAGTAAGTTTCCTCTGGGAGTGTTGCACTTTTTCCCATCACACAACGATCACGCAAGTGGTTCTGAGCGGTTCAGGTGACGTATGTTTGTATATGTTTTATGTTCTCTCTGCAAATAAACTGCTCGCCAAGACAGTTGTTACTTGCTATCATAACTTAATAAAAGTGAAACTGGATTGCAGCTTGCTTGTTTTGAGCTAACAAATATAATGATGTTTCCGTTTCAGATTGAATGACATAATTGTTACATAGGTCAATATACATTTCTAGAATCGGGAAGTAATAGACAGATGTCACATTCACTGTAATATGCATATGCGAAATCTTCTATTAGAAAAACCGAAAACCAACGTGCCGTCAACAATAGCATTCATTTAAGACGTTGAAGTGAACCAACTGAACAACGAGAGTGCCCGTTTTCCCTAAAAGTAACTCAGGTTGACCTCGGTGACCACGTATTACTAGCATCCACTGGCCAAAAATACGACATATTGATAGTCATCTCCTGAAACAATGTATGTCTTATTCATAAACCTAGAATGAGAGTGAAAAGTGCAGAAAAGATAACCGGATAACAATATTTCCAAATGACGAATGTGTATGCATTCACAAGACGGGGATAAGATTGCATAGAGTTGAAAACAAATTTAAACGCGAAACTCAAAAAGCGAATTTTTACTTTAGCAAAAATGGTGTCCCCGTGAAAAACCCACATCACACTGTGACTCGAAGCGGCACCTAAATACCTAACAGGTTGAGGCCTAAGAAGAAACCTGTTTTCAACTCGAATTTTGGAGACGAACATAAAAAAGCCGTAAATGGAGTGTTCCTTTAACAATGGAACATAACACATCAGTACATTTGAATGCATTCAGCAATCAATAACGTGAGTTAGACCAATCACCCAATTCGATAAGGCCACTCGGCAGGGCGAAGGAGGAGGATATTACACAATGTTGCACGTAAAGGACGACATCATCCGCATACTTTAGCAAAAGCGAATGTTTGTTTAACAAACCTGGAAGCCCGACATCATCCATAAGTTGACTGCAGTCAGTAGCTGTTGACAGTCGTTTTCTTTGAGGTGTTTGCCATTTATATTAGGTACCAGAGCTCTGGTGTGTCTTATTTCCGGAGCATTTGGTTGCCAGTACTGGTCGAGTGCCATCAAATGGTGGACGCTATACAAATAATATTCGTGTTTTCGAAGCGAAGAATTCGAAAAGTGTCTTCAGAGAGGTTAGGTCATGCTCTTCAGAACGATTATTGATTCCAACCGGATATCACCCACATCAGCCGACGGATTGCGGGATTATTGGCTAAAGGAGGTGGCCAAGATACGTTATTGTTATTTATTGCAGTGTATCGTCTACAACCTTTCAAGTGACGGTTGACAAATGCTCAAATATTCGAAAAATGAGGGAATTATAATCAGAACAAACTAACAACTTGTTTGAACACTTGAACAAAACTTGTGAACTAAAATTGTAAATCGTGGTAACCTCAGTGCTGTTCGCCACGACAGTAAGTGCGAACAAGTCCATCCCTGGCAGTCATTGAGAATAACAAACCAATACGAACAGCTAGGCACAAATTAATGCGGATGGCAGAAAGGATGGAACGTGAAATCGAGACGTGAGGAGGAATTAGAAGCATAGCTGACTAATATTGAACATAACCTAATAGTGGGAGACGTGAGCACATATAATCGAACTCGCATTCAACAGCACGAATGTGACTGAATTGTTATAGCCGTACTTAAAACCCTGAATCTATATGATATATATTTGTGATAGAATGTCGTTCTAATTTTTCTTCTCGCGATGCTCCTCGTCTAACCGATATTTTACAAATGATTTTATTCTCGTTTGCACTCAGTACGAGTCCTGTAAACGTTGTTCGAATTAGTTATCTGTATGTAACTAGCCAACCTTCTTCCCTGTAAACTTTGGGTTACAAATGGACGAGACGGTAAATGTTAGTACGTTGATAATTATTTCCTAGCAATGACATTTCGTAAAAACCAGCCTAGTGCCTTATGGGAAGTAACAAACGATCAGGTCCATAGGCGTGGACTTTGATTTTTTGCCGATTGATTTGTGAAGTTAAAATGGCCAAATTACTGAGGGAGTGGAGTCCTTGTACAAGCACTCTTGTTGTGTCTCCTTACTCCTATGTGGTAATCAACTGCTTTTTCAGATCACGCTGTTTACAAAACGTTTGCATGCTCACCTTGAGTGCCGAGTTAACAAAATCGCCCTAACCGACTTCTTACTGCTGAGGTTTCTCTTTATCTTGGTTGTTCGTTTATTTTCGGTTTATGTATGCGTTGTATTTTATGCTTTCATACACCCAGAGCTCGGGTATCAACTGACAATATATTACTGTTTCGATGGCTGTTGCATCAAGATCTCAGCGGGGGAAACTTATGTACATTTGCACGGCACGAATGTATCGTGATGGGTAGATTTACTGCATAGGAGAACAGTAAACCGTAGGCTATACAACACCACAGCATGCGAATTTGTGCAAGTTAAGTATCAGTAGTCCAATGGGGAAGGTCACGTAAACCGTTCCAATCTGACATAGACAGGTTTATGGTTACAGTCGCACTGACCCCCAATGAATGACGATTCACTCAGACATGCACAAACAGTAGACGACAATCATGATTCAGCTGAATAAAGTGTTAACAGCCTATATCTCATCTCAAGTGATACTCATTAAATGAAATGGCCTAATGGACGAGTGTTTTAATCGTTACCCGGAGCTTGTTTATTCGGATTCTGTTCTGTGTTTGAGAAGTTCAAGCCTGAAAAAATTTAACCGGAAATGTCCGTCTGAAAGTGAGCATCTTTGAACCAGTTTTGGGCCTGATGACTGTTTGTAGTGCTTTAAACTTGCATGCTGAGATCGACAAGATCTGTTCGGTTTGAGTGCATGCCTACAGCTCACATTATATGTTTTTGCATTTTTACTTGGTTTTCTGTCATTACGTTGCGCTTGTTCCCATAAAAACAAATCCGACAGTCTTCCGCTTAAAACGGGATGATTATTGAACGGAGTCATCATGTACAATTGACTAATTTTCTTCTGTTTCATACCACCATACGCTCCGTAGCAACCCGTTATTGAATCAACTACTTTGGAATCTGATGCGGTTGATCCAGCCGGAAAGACTATGCCTATAGCTGAGTCGAGCCGCACACATTTAACTGTCCCGGTCATTTCTACAACCGCTATTCCAACAACAGAGGAAGAGATTGATACCGAAGCTGCATGCAGCTCCCATGGCGCAGAAACTGAGGATTTGGATGATGTCGAACATGTGGACGATTTGGAAGAGGAGCCAGAGGAGGAGGAGAATGACGTTGAAGAAGATGAGGATGAGGAAGAAGAAGAGGAAGAGGATGATGAAGACGAAGATGATGATCGCACGGTTTTAGGAGCGGATGAGGATGCAGAGTCTATAGTCACTCGACTCATTTCACCGGCGTTGGAACTGGAACGTGAGGCTAGGAAGACCGAAGATCGTAAACTGCTGGCTTTGCTTGCCCACTTTGACGAGGAACAGTTGAATCGATTCGAAGCGTTTCGTAGGGCCACATTTGCCAAGGCCTCTGTGCGTCGAGTAAGTACAAGTTAAAATCCCACTGTGTCATTGGTAACACTGTCTAGTCCGGATAGTATCTTTACTCACGGTTGTGTTTAATTGAATGTGTCACGCATTATATTATGTTCATATCTTTCCCTCATTCAATAGCTTGTTCAATCGATCGCCTCTTGTTCCGTGTCACAAAACGTTGTGATTGCAATGGCTGGCCTGACCAAAGTCTATATTGGTGAAATTGTGGAAGAAGGTTAGTTAGTATACCATTTCAACGCTCCCACTCACATATTCAAAGTTCTCGCACGTATACACAGTTCTCTTCAAAAAGTACATCTCCTTCCTCCTATCAGAATGTGTATTTACTTGCGTGTGGCTGTTCGTTTTTCAAAATAGCTATATGATACGTACTTCTGGGGGCCGGTGTAAAGGTCACAGTGGTCAGAATGTGACCATTGGTGATAGGCTAGTCGAACGGCAACAGCCCTCGAATGTTGCTCACGCGCTTGCAACTCGGTCGAGATAAGTCCGTCTCATCTGTTAGTGTTTATTGGATGTTCGGGAATTTGAATTATCTCGAATTAAACAGTACGCACATATGATCGCAACCTTTGCATCCAGACAAGCCTTTAAGCTGGCCCACTTCAAAAGACAGCATAGTGCATATCCTCGTCCGGATCAAAATTTACACTCCCGTCCTTGTGCTTGTGAGATCAGCGTGTTAATCACAACACCAGTACCCTCACAATAGGCATAACCGCATGATCACTCCCAAACGCTGAACCACAATCTTTTGCTGAAAGGCTTATCTGAATGCAAAGGCCGTAACCAAGTGTGCGTAGCGTTCAGTTTGAAACATTTCGTATTGTTTATGTTCCAACTGTGTCACACTGATGATATAAAGGACCAGTTCTATGATCAGCTGTCCGCCACACTCCGGTCGGCAACGGTGAGTGACCGACTGTTCGTTCTGTGCGAAGTGAACGCTCGTGTTGGGCACGTCTCTGCTGCTTGACCGGGAGTTCTCGGACCCCACGGCATTTGTTCAGTCAACGGGTACGGTGATCTTCCGCTTCACCTATGTGACGCTCACGCGTTGGTTATTGAAAACACCCGATACATGAAGTAGACTCACCCACGGATCGGTCATCACCATTTGTTTGATTATGTGGTCGTGCTACATTCGCGAGGTGCGTATCACGCTATTGATACGCGGGACTAAATGTGGCACAGATCATAGGCTGGTCAAGAACAAATTGTTCATTCATGTCTGCAGGCCTGGTTATTGTAGATAACCCGGATAACGGCACAAACTAGATGTTAAACGGCTGGAGAACTCAATGACAAAGGCCGCTTTTCAACGTGCAATTGCCGCTCCTCTGCAAGACGTTCCTGTATCTACTTACCCCGAGGGTACGTAGCAACAGCTGAAGGAACAGATCACAACAACAGATATCGAGGCGATTGGCACCCAGCGCCAGAAACGACCAAACTGGTTTGGCGACAACGTTGCAGTTATGTCAGACCTAATACGAGAGAACAGTGCAGCGTTTGCTGTTTCCACAATAAATCCAGGCAATGAAGAGAAAAGAGCCATATCTCGGGGGCGTCCACCTTCATCTCTCCTAGTGTGTTCGCGGAATCAAGGACGACTGACGGAAAAACCAACGTGAGTTGGTGCAAGGCTACACTGACCGCTGACAACGTGATGGGTTCTACGACTCGTTGGTCCATCCATCCTACTAAAGTACTGATTGACAGGGACTCTGGCTTTACGAGCACCCGACCAGAAGGCATCATGAAAGTCTGGCACAAGCACTTTGGTAGCCTGCAAAACCATCCTGTTACCATTGACTGGGATATCGCGAATAGCCTGCTACAACAGGATGTCAACGTTTCATTTGGTATCACCTAGATTTGTCATAGTTACAGAGAGCTATCATACGACTGCAAAATGAAAAGGCTGCAAGTGAAGATGGATTGCCAGGAGAACTTCTGAAGAGTAGCCGACCAGTTTTGGAGTGTGCCTCAGTTGGTTCATTTCATCTGGGACTAGAAACTAGTCCCCCAAGAGTTCTAGTATGTCCTGATCGCGTCTTTGTTTTAAGGTAAACGTAACAGACGCACGCGTACGTACCCTTTGGCCTACTTGGTTAACGCGCATTTTGGATGCTGGTTTATAACACTATCTACTCCCAATTTTTTTACTGTGCTGTGTCGACACTGTATGAATTCAGTCTTCTTTTTTTGTAACATTCTCGTGGAATGTTATCAAGTTCTAAGTATGTATACTGTCCGAGAGACACCCGGTCCCCACAGTTCTCATTAGCTGTCTGTGTTGATTGCGTCTTTGATTTCCAACCCGTTGTTTTTTTATGCCAATTGACCGCTTCCCGCATGAGAATAGTCTGGTTTTAGTGATCGACAGGTTTTTTGAGGTCTGCCAGTCTTTCCAGCATGTGCAGTTTCTTTCAAAGTCCATCAGCTTATTAACCGGGTTCACAAGTAGCTTACACCATGTTCATTGGTCACGATTTTTTTACCTAGACTAATATTAATGGATGAAATGATGACTTTTACCACTTTCATTCCATAAATCAGTTGGATATGAGGACACCACTTATTAACTAGTGGCTGCGAAGTTTTGATTAAAATAATTGGTTACTATCAGTTGTTTTATTTAATGTTCGTTCCGCATACAAATATCTTTTTACAGAATTACCCTACTTTTTCAGATGTGTTGTATGAATAAAAAACAATGGTGTGTTTGAATTCGCCGGAAACGTTAGCCAAATGTGTTCATTTTACAGAAATGAATCAAAAGTCGGAAGTTCGAAACGCAAAATCCAGTTCAAAAAGAAGGTTATTTGTTTTTATTCTGTTTTTGTACTACTAGCGACAAACAGAGCTTGAACTAATCAGACAAACAAAGAAGTAATAGTGAGATGCTTGAAATCAACCAACTTTTTCCCAATTGCAGATCTTTTTGTTTTACTTTTTCTGTGACTGAGGAGGCTTCGCTACATAATTTGTCGTGTATGGGTTTGACACATCATTCATCTTGAAACAATGTGCAGTTAGATTAGCCGAATCTTTAACAGGTCTTTTCATTCATCCATTAGCAGTCGGTATCGTACTGTGGATTTGGACTGGTATCTTGAGTCCACAGTTTGTTGGTTCAGTCCAAATCAGCGTAAACTCGCTTAGTCCATAGATGACCGCTTCCTATTCAATACCTGTAAATGCAAAGTCATACACGTTTGCAATCAAAACTGTGCTGGGTGTTAACAAGGCAGTCACAAGCGGAATATCCATGCAGGCGAAAAAGATGAGCGACAGATAACCTAGGATTGGTTATATATTCTTCAACTGCCTCAAAAAAGAGGAGTCTGCGGATGTTTCCATCTGGAAACATTCTACACATTATAGACTCTTATTTTACGTCCGCATGTGGAAACGAACTCACAGATTTGTCATTTTTTGACAATAAAAAATACAGCGGATGTTTGAAAACTTTTGGATACCAGCGACTAGGAGAGTCCTGGGAGCTGGGTTGTTTTCTTACCCAGAAGGGCTGGCGATATTTAGTCACTTTCCATCTAACTACAGGTGTCTAAGAACAGCCTTAGATCAAGTGTCCAAAATTGTGCGCACATGGGATTACCGACTAAGAAGCACCAGGAATGAGCGATTAATTTGCCATCCATTCAAACTGTGTAGGCAACATTTTTCAATCAGTACCTACTCGCTCTAGAACTCATTATCTAAATATGGGGTCTCAGTGTTGTGACCGCTAAAGACTTCTAGTCTGAGAGATTGTTTATTGTATGGTATCTATTAAAAGGTTTGCGGGAACACAGAACAACGAACACAAACACTGTTTTGCATGACTGACGTGTATCCACATCCGTTAGGCAACAGTGAATCATCGTTCACTTTGATGACACGTTGTACGTAGTGCATATACAAGTTTTCAATGATCGCTTCGGGTCCCTTTAGTCCCCGGTCACACAAGTCTTGATGGATTACTCACAAACGAAGGTGCAGGTTATACAACACTAGCTGGCTCGTCTGAAGTATTCCCGCACATACCCTGAGATCAGTGGGAACACATGTTCTCTTGACCACCTTCCTAATGCACTTTCACAAGTCACCTGATATGAGACCTGCATTTTATTCATTTCCGTCTGCTGGTATGTATATGTTTAGGTAAGCCGCTTCGGCGTGCTGCACGCCTGTTTTTCGCATTCAGTCTTCTTTCCTTTCACCTACTTCCCTTACATCTGCGAACTGTTTAATATATTTTATTTCCGGATTAAAATAAAGGCAAGGAGCATAAGCGTTTTGTTTTCCTCTTTCCTGTACGAACTTATGAACCTATGGGAAAATCAAATATAATGATATTTGCTAAAACATTGTATACAGTCTCGGACAAAAATGGACAATCTCGGTTTTAGCGCACAGCCCGCTCCGATCATGGATGCATAGTACACACTCGGGGACAAAACGGAATGTCAGAGTCAATTTGACCACCATACTTTCTATTATTCCTTTTATATACCATCTTGCTTGAAAGAGTTTTACTTTACTAGACTATGAACGCTTTTTAAACTCAATTAAGACTACCTACTGGAGCACATTTCTCGACATGAATTTCTCTTTTGTTCATTCGTTCGATTTGTGATTTCATGGCAGTATCAAGATACCGTTCAAATGATTACTTTATGCTTTGATATTTTTTCGTTCCCTTCAACTCTGGTGCACGTGAAATCGTTTTTGAATTTCGTTACATCTTTATCTGTTTTGTTGTCAGCATTGGACTACAAACAGAGACTTGGGGAAACCGGCCCACTGAGACCACAACACATCCGTGAGGCTTATCGAATATTGTGTGAAAACAATTGTTCATGTGTCGGTCCCGTGGAAAACCCACTTTCGTGATAGCCGTTTCCTCGATTACACTTGTGCTATGGTTCCAGAGGAGTTCGGCTTCTCGGATGAATCGATTTATACAAGCACCAAACGAGGCATTCTGTTTGACGTTGTGTACAGTATATTTGTCTTTACTCGTCGTACTCCTGGCCTCATAATAATCACATTTTATCTTTACAATTAACTCCACTATTTTTATGCATTTACAGTGAATTAATCAAGTTCAGTCATATTTATATGTCGCCTTACTGTTTGAACAGAAATCTGTTCATGGCACTGTCCTCTCCGTCACTTCTATTAAAATAGTATTCTTATCCATCAATCAATGACCTACGTGGCACATGAACAGTAAATATCTTGACACTAATCAGTACGATCAATAACTAATTGGACTTTCGGTTGATCTTATCTTAGACTTCGCTCTCAGCTTTTGCATTATCATAGCATCACTGCAACTACTATGTCATGTTCATCTCAACTGCCTTCCAGCCAAGACGGCAAAATTTTAGAATTGGTGGTCAGATTTATCCTGCGAACCAAAGCCCTTTCAAATAAGTTTCGATTTTTTTTCGAAACAAAATCCTGTTTAGGGTCAGTCGGGGCGGTTCATAATATTAACCTTAAGTAATATCAAGAATAAATAGGTGGGCAGTATGAATGAAGGCTTGTAGCTGCTGTGTGTACGAACACATTTCACTTATGGTTTAGTTGCTTGTTTACAAGGTGTAAGTATGTTGATGTTTGAACGTAGGTATTTTTAATAGTAAGATTCCATTCTTTCACATTTTTATACTTCTCCTGTTAGCGTTGTTTCTTCTATCGTATTTGTATGGTAGATAGACGTCGATGTAAGCCACCAACATATTGCTGCCTACGATGAAGATGTGCAACAGCATTGCGTGAGAACTCAAGTCGCTTGTCTACTCACACTGTTGAGACGCACATCTCAAGCACAATTGAATAGAAGCCCACTATTTGAACGTGTCGAGACATTGAATCATCACCGTTACCAACAACTTGATACAACCGATATGGTGTTGACAACGTTTCTGGACCTTGAGAATAGACGTAAACTGTGTGACTTAAATGGAAATTAGAAACCTATTCGAAGTTCAACATTCTGAAATCACCAATAAAGCATGTTCTCGCGGTTTGCTCGTAACCAGTCACGAACGTTGTTTATACGTAGCTGTTTGACATTGTGTAATATATGACACAACTGCAATGGCGTATACAGGATTATGAAAACAAGCTTGTTCGCTATTCCGTATTTTCCTGACTACACTGGGAGTTTTTGCGCGATTTCAACAAGTGAAACATCCTATTGCCATGCGAGAACTTAACAAATGCAAGACTGGATGAAGCAAAGGCTACTATTCGGTTTCTAGATAAACGTATGAATAGTTGTGAATACCCGAAATATTGTTGGAGTTATTTTTACGTAGATATCGGGTCACAATAACTGCGACCTCATTGCAACGTCAAGCACTTAATGAACAGTACACCACACGCAGCTCGCTCGGTGAATTAGCAATTGATCTTACGAAGGCATTGCTCGTTTTCGATCGATTGACTCCGGAGAAACGATCTGATTTTGATGTTTGTTTCGCACGGATTACAATGAAACGGAGTGAACAGAAGTTGGATATACTTTTGAAACAGACCAATCCAACAAAGCCTTCCTCAGAGTTGCGAGGACGGCATGCCCACAATCTTATTCATTGAATCTGGACTAAGTATTACTCGAAGTACTATCGCTAGGCCCTAAGTTTTGTTGTCTACAAAACAAAACTAGGTAATTGAATTTAGAAGCCCAATTTGAGGATTTGCACGCACAGTTGTCTGACCTCGACGCTAGATGCGGAGCAACCGAAATCTACGCTACTGAATTCGTATTATCAGTACTTACACTGTAGTCCGGCCTCGAAACAACTTCTCACGTGGGAACAGCTCGTGGCGGTGAAAAGTTGGAGAAGAAATGAGAACATTTTAATTTCGAAGACTGGTAAAGGTGCTGGTAACGTGTTGCGTAACAAAGCAGAGTATATTAACAAAATGCACACTATATCGGGCCAAGTTTCAGAAAATGGATAGTGAAAAAGATTATAATCCTTAGATTGAGAAAGCCATATCGAATTTCTACGGCGTTTAAAACAGATTAGGAGTATTGATTCGACTACATTTGAAAGAGTTCGCTCCACTGGTATCATAACTCTCAGGCTGTATGGGTCATCTAAAATTCAAAAAGCTGTTGTACCACTCAAACCAATTTTGTACATGTCGAACTCTCCATATCACTCACTAACCAAGTGGTTATCACTGGATCCTGTCAGGTGGAAACTTTCGACGCATAGCTTACGCGACTCCTTTGATCTAGTGCTTGCAATCAGAGATGTTAATATGATTGGAAAACCAATGTTTTCTCTCGACGTCGCATTCTTATTTACCAGTATCCCGCTAAGTAAAAGCATAGATTACCTATGTGAATGTATCGAGCGTAGTGGCATAGATATTCAGATGCGGACAGTCGAACTCAAGCAGTTACTTTATCTGTGCACTTATAGCGTGAAATTTAATTTCAACGAAAGAATTCATCAACACAAGGATGGGATCGCGGTTGGGACCATTGTTTGCACATATTTTCATGACGAAATTGGAAAACGAACAGCTGAATTAAGTGGTAGGCCAATGTAATTTTTATAAGAGGTGCGTTGACGATATCATTTGCGTACTCGATAACAACGTAAATCCAGCCGACGTATTGGCTAGGTTCAACTCCGCATGCCAAAATTAGCCATTTTCGTTAGAGACCGAAATGAATAACCAGTTAAGCTTTTTGAGTGTACGTTGGCTCAAGTTAGCCGGCGATACACAGGAAGGGTACGTGAAATGGTTAGTACATTCATTTCAGTAGTGTTGTACTACCCACCCTGAAAATCGATCTAATTAGTTATTTGGCGGACAGAGCCGTAAGAATTTTCACGGTTGATACTATTGCTAATGAACTGGAAGTCGTACGCATAATATTCATACAAAATGACTACCAGAAAAGGTTCACCAACGGAGCCATAAAACAGCAGAGTGGAAGAGACCAGCTACATCTGACAGAGAAGAAAATTGTACACATCAGACAACTCTTCAAGGGCGATGCACGAGTCGAAGCTATCGTACGTAGACTCACAAGTGTAGTTAATACAACATTTTACGTCGCCAAATTGAATGTCCATTTTATGTCCAATACGTTGTTTTACCCACGCCTAAACGATAAAGTGCCTGGTTCTGCAGCCTCGTTTTGTGTATATTCATTCACTTTTCCTGTGGAACCAGCTATGTTGGCCGCACGATCAGACGCTTTTGTGAACGGGTCCGTGAACACCACTCAGCTTGGCTCAACATTACAATGCCGAAATCTGTCAACAATGCCATACTATTGCACCTGGTAGATTTGAATCACTCTGTCAATGTGACGGACGCATTTCGCCCAGTCTACCGAGTTAAGGCCACCCAGTCAAGGGCAGTGAGGCGTAGGATTCTGTCCACAGCTGAAGTTATTGAAATTTGGCTTTACAAGAAACCTCTGTGCGCCTAGAAACGTTTTGTTCAAGCTTTGGATCTGCCTTGGCCAACCACACTTTTCAAGTGGGTACTTGATTACAGTGTGACATTGAATAGGCCGACCTCATTAATCACCAGTTCCACGTTGACTTACCTAATGATTCCTCTGTAAAATTCGTGATATCTACGTGATGTATTTAGCCTGATGGCTAATCACTAAAAACGAGCTTGTTCGCCATACCGTATTTTTCATGACTACACTGGGAATTTTTGAAGTATATGAATGTCGTGTTTACCACTCAGCCGGTGAATTGAATGATTTATCCGAGTCACTTACGCAGTTAAGTTAGACCGAGAACGGTTGAATTGACCACATTTTGGTGTTCGTCGTAAATTCGGTTGGAAACAGGCTGAGTCTGACAGATTTGCTTAGTAGAAGCGTTCATTGTCCTAACCACCATACACTATCGAACAGGAAATGAACAATGGAGTTCATGGCGTCTAACTGGCATCAGTCAAATGTATACACATTACACTGCCCTAGGTCTTAGCAAGTTTCATTTTTGTCTACGTAGTTGAAGTCCATATCCCATCATACACAATCAACAAAGCATCTGTAACTTAGACAGCTGGTAGAACATGTCCAGGTAAATAGACCAGAGATTAAAACAACACACGAATTCCACTGTGGCAGCTGTGACAGGAATCACAATGACCAAATGGCGCGAGCGGTCACATACTTACGGACAGACTACAGCCGGTTTCGGACCGTCTAATTAGCAAGCTCCACTCTCGAAAATAATTGACTTCGAAGCAGTCTTACTTCGTTGGTTGTATCGATCCAATTTCTACTTTCGCCTAGTACTATTACTATCAGCTGTTCGTGGTGTATCGACTCTTCTAACCAAGTGAACTAGTCACAAATTTGGGACTATTCAATACAGGTGAGGTGTGGATCAATACATTAATCCAACGGTTGTAGGATGCACACACCACAAGAAAAAAGATCGATAGTGCGTTCCAGCCACCGATGGCAAAACGCTGGAGGTATGTGTAGGTGAAGTTAAAAATTTGATTGATATAGTATGTAAAATGAGCTGCCTACAATGTCACTTATTTTTGAGGATTGATTGGGGCAATTAGAACGATCCAAAACCGACTGTATTTAGCCTGTGATTGTGTAATCGCCTATACTAGGTTAACGCGCTGTCTTCTGTCACGGCTGTAATCATGGTGTTTATGTGCTGTTCTAAGCCCTGATCTATTTACCTGGACATTTTCTATGTCAGTTACCTAACTTACGTCCAAAGCATGCCCAGAAAATACGCATTCCC
Organism: Paragonimus skrjabini miyazakii; assembly: GCA_014338405.1. Classification (NCBI taxonomy): domain Eukaryota; kingdom Metazoa; phylum Platyhelminthes; class Trematoda; order Plagiorchiida; family Troglotrematidae; genus Paragonimus; species Paragonimus skrjabini miyazakii. The sequence goes on along the minus strand of JTDE01000185.1, from coordinate 317,971 downwards.
TGTTCAGGACCTGACATTCGGTATCATCTCAGGGACGTTCCCGAATCGGCCTCTGATATTCATTACTACTAGTTTTCGGTTATCGCGCAGTTTGTCCGTTGCAAACCTATATATATATATATTATTATTTATAGATTATGAGCCATCTAACAGTTCGTCCAGAACGGCTGTGTGATGTGGAAGGCTTGGGTTAGATATCAGGAACTAGGATATGGTCACTGGTGTCAAAGATGAATTGGGTAGACTGAGAAAAGTTTTATGAGTCGGCAGTCGGATCTAGGGTACGCTGGCTGGAATCACCCGCATGCGTAATGTTCGAATGGCGAGAGGGCGACGTTGAATCGCGATCGACGTAAGCAAACTTTAATCTGTCAATTCGTCTGGAAATGGAGACACAGTAACTGTCCTGCTAACTCCAATCGATAACCCCGCGATTAGGACTCCCTAGACAGGTCGAAATCTCCGATCTCATTAAACCAGCTAGGCGATATTTTAGATTACTGATGAGTAGTCGGGGATTTGGTTTATTTCAAGTTGAACATCACCCACAATTGATCGCAGCTGTCACGCTCCCATAAACTTTCCAGTCGGCCCCTTTCGAAAAGAAGCACTAGACTCGAGTTTCGTTCTCATTAGAGCTCATCAGTAGTGCACATCATCGCAACTGCCGGGACTAAAACCACGGCCACGCTGTTCATGAAGCGAAAATGGCTGTGCGTTCACATATGATAATTCGGTCGTGCCTAACGTGAGGTCAATGGCGCAGTGGTAAACACGGTTGCCTCATGAACATCGTGGCCGTGGTTCTAGTCCCGGCAGTGACGATGATGTGCACTACTGACGAGCTCTAATGAGAGCGAAACTCGAGTCCAGTGCTTCTTTTCGAAAGGAGCCGACTGGAAAGTCTATGGGAATGCGACGGCTGCGATCAACTGTGGGTGATGTTCAACTTGAAATAAACCAAGTTCCAGACTACTCATCAATAATTTGTCAATGCTCACCGGGTGACGTGTTCTGTGTAGAACCGTTGGAAAGAGGAAGGGGACCAACGATATCATGATGGACATGTTTGAAGCGTCCGTCGGGTAAAGCAAACGGTCCCGGAGTAGTGATGGCTTGACGACGAACTTTACTGCGTTGACATTCCAAGCACTGTTTGGCCCAGTTACGAACATCCTTACGAATGCCTGGCCAACTGTAACGCTCAGTAACTAGCTTCTTTGACGCACGTATGCTTAGACGTGATGTTGAATGGAGGCGGCTAAAACATCATACCGGTATGCGAAACGGACGAACGATCGAGATTTACCGGTAGACATATCGCACGTAATTGAATATCCTGATTGGGTTAAGGGCATATCACGTAGTTTTAGAAATGGGTTGGTACTAAGTTGACGAAGTTCTGGGTTACTAACCTGGTATTTCGCGAGAGAGAGAAGGTCAATGTAACTTGTGGATAACTGGCTGACATCCGGGAAAGGCAATGCACCGACGACGAAATTGTTGGAATCGTCTATAAAATGGATGTCGGTGGTGAACTGGGAGATAAAATCTAAGTGTCTTGTTTCTCTAGGGAATACCGATCTGTAGGAGGACGGAAGGCAAACACAAATGGTTTATGATTAGTACAAACAGGTGCAACCCTCACGTAGATGTCGAAAGTGTTCAATGGTACTGTAATGCTTTTGCGCTGATTGAAGTTTTCGGGAGAAGAAGGACAAAGGCTGGGTTTAACCATTCGCGTTTTGTCGTAAAACGGCGTCAACAGCCGACTGGGATGCGTCAGTATTCAAGATTAGCGGCGGGCGTTCATCTGCCCTCAAATGCATTAATGTGTTGGCTTGGGACTAGGCTTCTTTAGCTGCAACGAACGCAGTAATAACCTCAGGAGACAAAACGAAGTGCTTAGGATTATAATTCTAAGCACTTCGTTTTGTCTACAGCTATTGCTATAGCTTCTAAAATGTCCGTGAGGGGTTTTAGCAGCTCCCAACACCGTGGAATAAAGCGACAATAATAATTGACAATGCCTAGGAAGCGGCAGGGACTTTTTAGGGACTGTGGTTGTGGACAGTCTTTAACAGCGCTGAATTTCTCTGGTAAAAGTCGGATACCGTTACTGTCGAGTCGATGTCCAAGAAAGCCTATGGAGATGACTTCGAAGCTGCGTCTCATAGGGTTTAGTGTCACACTATATTGGGTAAAACGTTCAAACAGCCTTCGAAGATGTGACTCGTGCTGTCGAATGTCATCACTCGCGACTAAGACGTCGTCAGCAAAAACGTACACGAAGTTGAGACCATGAAGCACCTGGTCTATGTACCTTTGGAAAGTCTGTGTAGCGTTCCGCAAGCCAAATGGCATGAGGACGAATCCACAGAGTCCAAAGGCAGTGGTAATTGCGGTCTTCGAGACGTCCTCCGGAGCCACGGGGATTTGATGGTAAGCTCAAACCAAATCTTTCTTGGAGAAGATAGTCTTCCCGTTCAACCCAATTGGGAAGTCGTGGATGTGAGGGATAGGGTATCGATCTTGAACGGTGACGTTGTTAAGGTGACGGTAATCACCAAATGGGCGCCAGTCATGTGTTATTTTTTTCGGAACCGTGTGAAGGGGTGAGGCCCATTGCCTATTTGAAGGTTGGGTAACGCCAAGTCTTAAGATGTGTACAAACTTTGCTTTGGCCACTTTGAGTTCGTGAGGTGGCAAACGTCTGGGGCGTACAAAAAAGGTCGACCTTTGGTGACGATGTGGCGAAAAACATCGTGTTTAGGCGGTGACGTTAGGTTAGATGGATTGATAAGTTGTGGAAATTGTCGAAGGGTCGCTGCAAAACCGTTATCTGATAAGACCGATCGCAATCTAGTCGAAATGATTGATGTGGCCTTGCCTTGGACGCACAAGGTGGTCGTGCTGTCGATCAATTTCTCACTATCAAAGTTTACTATGAGTCCAAAGGGTGATAAGAAATCAACGCAAATGATCAGGTGTTGTACATCTGCCACCGTAAATCTCCAGGGAAGCTGACACCTAAGGCTGAAATAACGAGTGAGTAACTTCTCACAGTATGTTGGAATCGTCAAACAATTAGCAGCCTGTGGCGGGTACGATATCAGTTGGATATTGCATTTATCACCTTTCGGTGGAATAACGCTAGCCTCTGGGTCTGTATCAATGAGAAAATTCAGCGCAGTTGAACGATCGAACACACAAAATGGGCGACAGTTCGAGGAGCCATGAACAGCCGCTGCCATTACTGTCCGGCCTCGGAATTTCCCGAATGGGAATTATCCTGAGCAAAACTGCATGGCCTGGTACAAAGGATCGCTTTAGAGCCAAATCGACGATGATAATAAAACAAGTTTCGATCAACTCGTCGTCTGCGAGAACGGCTTCGGGACTGGCGGCGATAGGGATGGCCTCTTGAATGTGTTGTCAGTTGTTTAGTGATTGCAGAGAGCTGTAAGGTCATGTCGGAAAACTGTTGCTTTAGTGCGTCCAGTTCCGTTTGCTAGCTATAGCCCGACGACAGCTCTGGCAACTGCACACAGGACACCGTCCGACTTTGATAACTCTCGTATACCTGGTCAGCCAGCTCTGCGAGATTTTGCAGCGATGTGTCCTCATCGAGTATGGATAATATCTTTCGGATATCGTCCAGCAGACTTTTGTGCCACAACCCACGCAGAATTGGTTCGTTTACCGTATGTTTGCTTTGAAGCTGCCATGTTTTCGCAGGTTCTGCTCATTGGTTGTTGCAGTTTGTCCAATGATCGCAGCCTTTAACGTGTCATACGGTCTAACACTAGGTCGAGTGTAGGTGAGGTCGGCAACCTCAGTAGCGACCTGCTCTTGGAGGTTAGCAACTATGAAATTACACACGGATTTCTGCGAGTGCATCCGTCTAGAATCAAAGTTGGCTTCGACTTCAGCAAACCAAAGCCTAGGATCATGACTAACGAACTCGTGAAGTTTAACATAAACTGCATTTTCCACGACTGTATGATCTGGTTCAGAATCAGCCATGTTCAGGGAAAACAAAGTCACTCACAAAGATCAGGAACCGATTAGATCGTAATGACCAGCGATCGTGTGGCCTTTCTAAGGATCCCGGCTGCAACCGTATTTACCTACTTGTCTGTTCTGTACGCATGATTCTATGTACGCCTGCTATAGGAGGCCTGATACGAACTCAGTCGTGCGACTTATTGTACACAGCGAATGTTTGCTCCTTTCTTAACGACTCATCCATTATTCTATTGTTCAAGGTCGTTTAGCCCGAACCCTTTTCGAGCGCTGTTTAACGCACTCGAAGGTTCCACGCACTTCTCGCCTGGCGCGCTTTTGAATGCCGTCGAGTGGGCTGTGGCCCATCTCGCGCTTCTTTTCTTCTTCCTCTTGGTTGCTGCCGTTGGTCCCAGACTAGGCTAGAGCTAACTACTTATCATATTTCCAAACATTGCTGGAAATACACGGTTTGTTTCCAAACCCCGCTGCGTTCTGTAGTTCGATGCCTGTAGGGATTGCGTTACAATTGCTCTTCAGGAAAGGCGCATTAAAATTGTTGGTGGATAAGGGTCTAGCGCATACCCATTTGTCCACCACAAGATAACGAAAAATGAAAAACTGTCGTTCTGTGGAGGACACATGGAAGAAAAACTTAAAGTAAGCGATAAAAAATTAACAGGGGCTCACCAGTTTTGTAGTGGAACCAAGAAATGAGTCCACAATGTTACCAAACAATCTACAGTAACTGTCTACGACAAATTCCACCACACTTAGTCCGATTTATGTTGGAAGAACGTTCCTCTTGAATAACAGGCAACCTCCAGCGAATTCAGTTCCTCCAGTGTACTAAAGTCAGCTGTTGCAACAGTTAACTACCGGTAACAACGACCACGTGCAAGCAGAAGCCAAGACGCGCGAGGACGAATTGTGTATTCATTCAAACAATAGACAAGTGGTTCATGTGTACAATGACCATAACCGGTATATAGAATAGTATGTAACGATAGGGCTAAAATTCGCAGACTCTACACTATGACAGAACTGAGCAGTCAGCCAAACGTCCACACATAGTGTTTTCAAACATTTCAGTCAATGTTCCAACAACGTCGGAACGCGGCAACCAATAGGGGACCTCTAACATCTTGTTGGCAATGCAGTGGACCGCGTTGTATTCGATAATGTTCATTCCAACAGCGTCCATAAAACTACCCAGTAAACACGCCGACTCTGGCACTAGTTGGCAAGGAGTCGGATCCGAGTGGGCGTGCAACAAAATCCAGAGCTGGTCCGACTCTGGCCAGAGTCGGATCGGAGTGGGCCAGAGTGGGATTC
>JTDE01000185.1:296613-308414 GCA_014338405.1 Paragonimus skrjabini miyazakii | reverse complement strand
TTGCGATGACTACCGCGGTCTTACCAGAGTGACAATGCCTGATAAGTACCCTATTCCACACATGCATGAACTTATGACCTGCCTCGCGGGCAAAAATATCTTCAGCAAAATTTGATTTGGTCCGCGCTTATCATCAAATTCCGGCGGTGGAGGAAGACATACCCAAGACTGCAGTGATTACTCCATTTGGTCGTTTTGAGTTCTTGCGAATATCATTTGGATTGACCAATGCCGCCCAGACTTCAACGCTTTATGCACGAAGTCACCCGTGGTCTTGACTTCGTCTATCCTTACTTCGACAACATCTTGGTTGCTAGCTGTTCTGAAGAAGAGCACTTTTCACATCTACGTAGTTTGTTCGAACGACTAACTAACTGCGTTAGTACTGTCAACCCGAAGAAATGCTGACTAGGCAAGTCGACCATTGAGTTTCTAGGTCACCGAATTTCAGTCGACGGAGTTGCTGCCTCTCCCTCCAAAATTCAGGCCATCCAGGATTATCCTGAGCCTTCTTTTTTAAGCAGCTTCGTAGATTCTGTGGCCTGGTAAATTATTATGGTCGATTCATCCCTTGTTGTGCTCATATAATGCAACCGATGACCGATATCCTCCGTGGAGGCGATCGTAAACTGCCATTTACTGATTCAGCGCGTACAGCTTTTAAAGAACCTAGAGAGGCTAATTTAAAAATTGCCCGGCTCGCTCATCCTAACCCCAGCGCTCAGTTGTCGCTAGTAACCGACTCTTTCGATACGGCTGTTGGCGCCGTGCTACAACAGTACGCGGGAAGCAGTTTGCAACACACCGCATTCTTCTCAAAACGGTTGCAACCCGCCGACACTCGATATAGTACTTTTGGGCGAGAAGTGCTAGCCATCTACCTAGCTTTAGTCATTTCCGGCATTCTTTTGAGGGCCGACGGTTCACGGTCTATATCGACCATAAAACATTGGTGTATTCTTTAAACTCCTCGTCCGATAGGTATTCCCCCAGGGAAATCAGGCACCTGGACTATATCTCTCAGTTTACGGCAGATATACGGCATGTCTCAGGTGTCCTTAATCCTGTAGCTGGTGCCCTCTCACGAATATACCGGGTGAGCAATTCTTCGCCTATTCATCTTGATTTGGCCTCCATGGCCACTGCGCAAACAGGTGACCTCGAAATAGATCCACTCCGCCAAGGTAGCCCACCCAAAATACAGCCTGTTCCATTAACTTCCTCTGAAGGCACCATCCTATGCGATGTTTCACAAACCGTACCTAGGCCTGTAGTGCCCTTATCGTTTCGTCGTGCAGTGTTCAACGCACTTCATAACCTATCGCACTCTGGCATACGTGCTTCAGTGAAAATTATCATTGAACGCTTTGTGTAGCCTAAAGTGAATCACGACGTCCGAAATTGGGCTCGTTGTTGTTTGGAATGCTAACGTTTTAAGGTTCATAGGCATACCAAGAGCCCCATCGGTATCTTCCGGGCACCTGACGCACGTCCTCATCACGTGCACGTCGACCTTGTTGGACCGTTACCGCCTTCCAACGGCTTCACTTTCCTCTTGACTTGTGTCGACCGTTTCACGAAGTGGCCGGAGGCAATCCCACTTCAAGATTGCTCTTCCGAAACGGTGACTCGCGCCTTCTTAGAACGTTGGGCAGCCCAATTTGGTTGTCCTGCTTTGGTGACTACTAACCGTGGCTCTCATTTTGAGGGATCCTTCACAGATCTCCTTAATACCCTCGGGTGCAAGCATATACGTAATACTGCCCATCATCCGGAATTCAGTCGGATGGTGGAACGTTTACATCATCAGTTTAAAGCAGTCCTCAGCACGCAGTCGAATCCTTCCTGGCAAGGAACTTCATCCCTTGTTCTTCTTGGGTTGCGTAAAACTGTCAAGATGGACTTCAAAGCCACACCAGCTCAACTTATCTATGGTTGCACTATACGTTTGCCCAACGAACTAGTGTCTCCTTCGACAACCAAAGCTGTCGATCATGGAAAGCATGTAGCACGCTTAGCGAATCACATGCGACGGTTACGTCCAGTGCAGCTACGAGGGCGGTCGTTGCCCCTGCGTTTGCACGAAAAGCTTTCTTCCTGCTCTCACGTCTTCATACGCGCGGAGGGCTCACGCAAGCGACTGCAGCAGCCGTATACAGGCCCTTTTCGCGTGTTACAACGTGGCGAAGAGTCTCTCACTATCGAGCGTGACAGCAAACGCGAGGTAGTTTCAATTGATCAAGTAAAACCCGCGTTCATTGAGAAAGATAAGCCTAGTGTCGCACCCGCACCTGCAGCTCCGACGTCTTATTATGAACCTACGTCAAACGCACCCGATTGCAGCCCCACACCTGCCCCCTACTGAATAACCGACAGGGTAGATGCGCGCGAAAGCTTGTAAGGTTTGCTGAGTACGTTAGTTTTTTCTACTTATGAAATGCTTGTTTATCATATTTTTTTCTGTTACCATTATTCAATATCATCTGTTTTGGCATATGCTAACGCGTCTTCTCTGCGTTTTTTAAGCGTGATCGTAGAACAACTGGATTGCATCGTTAGTCGACAAATTTGAAAAGTATCAGATCTCCAACGGATTATCAGGGTCGAACGATCCCTCAACACGGTTAGCTTGTTTTTCTACTTGGTACAGGCAGGTCACCGTTCGTTCAGTTTTAGATCACCTAGACGGTGCAATGGGGAGACAACTCTTGAAGACTATCGTTCAGCACTGGGTAAACGTACCTCCCCTTTTTCTCACTTGCGAGTCTTTTGGGATCGGGTGGCCCGCTGCGATATATGTGCACCGAGGACTAAATAACTGAAATAATCTAAATAACGGGCTCAATCAACACACTGTCAGTCCGCGACCGACCATGTTATATACTTTTCCCCCTACTATTCTTTTGTACTTCCTGATAGCTGGACATTTACATAGCAATGGACATTAAATTTTGGTCACCCCATTGTTGCATGCCTATATTGTGTAACCAAGACTCCTGCGTACCTTAATAGACTTCTGGGAGGAAGCTCTGAAGCGACCTCCTAGAACAGCCTAATTTTCGTTGGAATTTTGTTGCAAATTTTGACACCTCCTGATGAGGCATGTTTGTTTAGCCCAATTCTATATCCTAGTTCCGCTAGCGTAGAAATTCTTCACCTTTCCCGTTCCGCGCGCTATACACAGGGCGCTCACTGGCTGGACATTTTTGCTTCTCGGTCGTGGCAATACATAGAGTACTGAGCTGTTTATTATATTCTGACTAATTGCCATCAGGCAACTCATCGAATCTAGAGTGAGATTTTGTGGTGATGTGCCTACACCAGTATCTGCTCAAACAGAACACCCGCAAGCCACACAAGCCACGCTTTTCAAGAGAGCAAGTCGTTCACGCAGCAAGAAACGGCGACCACTTGACGTGCAGGGAGTACGTATTTGTCGGCAGTTTTGTAGTTCGCCGGTATGGTGCTTCAAGGCGCGAAAAGAAATTGTTCAAATTGTTCATGAACTGTTAAAGTGCATATTACGCGACAAATATATTGAGTCCGTCGACTATAGTAGTTTTGTCGCGATGATAAAAATCAGCCGTATCTGAAAAGTGTTCATGTTCACACATTTGTTGTGAAAAATGTGTCGGAATTTTTTCTATAAAAGCCTCATGTTGGTTTCGTAATCGGTTTCACGTTCTGACAGTGCTCCCATCGAAAATTTCATGGTAAAGTGCATATCCCCAGTTTGCATAAACGTTCAATTTCACTTGGTTTTGGAACTATAATTGAATTTGTAATTTTCGACCACGTTGCGTTTGCATTGCATTGTACACAAAATATCACAGCAAAACGTAATGTAATCTACGCTGCTACGTTTGTTGGCTAGTTATATATCTGAATTATATGTTCAGTCTGTTTCCCTGTTAGTATTTGTAATGGAAAACGGTCTACGTGATCACGTGGTTGTTTCTACCCACGGTACAAATTAAACATGGACAACGCGTCCCATTCTTTCACTAACAACTTGCGTATTGTTTTGGTTATGGTTTATTGACTATGCTTGAATGTAGCTTGCCATGTGTACGTGAGTCAATGCTCACTTCTCTGAGAGATACTGACCGACTTTGATGCTCGTTAGTTAACGAACGAAAACATTGATTCCCACTTCTACCCTTTCAGCTTCAGCCCTTCTATCTTCTTGTCATGGACGCTTATAAGTCCGATGATTATTGGTCTGTCTTCGTCGGTATCGTAGGCTTTCCATTCGTCCGTGGTAATTAGGGTTTTTGGCTGGAGGCGAAAGATTATATAATGTAATCGGATTACTCGGGCATGTCTTCGGATGACGGGTAATTATGTGACTGTACTTTGTTTGGCCCAAGAGCAGACCACCATTGACGCCTTCCGCGTCTCCCTCTTTTCGCGCCAAATGGCTGTTTTTAACTCCTTCCGGCCTTGAAGCACCATACCGGCAAACTGCACAATTACCTATCCGTCTCTATCAGCGGCATGTCGGTCATATTACGGCTCAGTACAGCATCCGACACTATTAATCTCCGGTCGCATGTGGTACTTAATTGGCGAACCAACAATACGCCCGACAACCCAGCTTGCTCGAAGTGCTATTGGTGGTCGATTGCCCGTCATTGGCGAAGTTCATTGTGCTGCCGCCTTTCACTGATCGTCAATCAGGGGTACTTGCTACATGGTCCGCAACCCTCGTCTTTATCTACTCTGATTGGATTGGATTGACTTACTGCACCAAGTTGACAGACCATTACTCCAAAGCTGCAACCGAAATCCAGCTCAGTAGAAGCCCATGACTACTTCAGAAGTGCACCTCCAACTCATAAACAGCTCCCCAGCAGAGACACTTGAATGTGTTCACACAAGATTTTGGCTGCTACGCCGAAATGAAGGCAGTCTAATCTCTTTGTCCTGGAACGAAGCCGGTATTTCGACTCAAACGTCCAGTACCTTGCGCTGCGCTAGCAGCTTTCGAGCAAGAACTAGATTGTCTTCAGAAAGCGGGGTTGACTGAGCCGGTGAATTATTCAGCATGGGCAGTTTCTGTCGCCATAGTCAAGAAGGCAAGTAGAACAATACAACTTTATGCAGTCTACTCCACACGTCCAAATTAAGCACTCCGGACGCATCAGTATCCCTTGTTGATACTGGAGGATCTATTCACGTTATAGGACGAGGACACAATAATCGCCGCTGTCAATAATGAATCCGATGTATACCTCATTCTCAACGAGTCTGTCCGAACACGTCCAGCGACAGCAGAGTTGATCAAGTAGACAACCAAACCGTGCTCAACTTCGAGACAAGTAATGGCGGTCATCCGCACAACTTGGCCACACGCAGAACTCAATGAAGACTTACGGGAATACTTTTACCGCCGAGAAGCCCTTACGTTCGTGAATGGATGCGTCATGTTTGCTGAAAGAGTAGCAGTCCCGGAAGCCCCCTAACGACAGGTGTTCAAACAATTTCAGAGTGAGCACCCAGGATTCAACCGAATGAAGTCCTTGACACGCAGTTTTGCCTATTAGCCATGAGTTAACAAGAAAAATTTTGAAATACTGCTATAAATGCACATCTTGCTTTTAGCTGCGAAATGCAAACTGCACACTTGGCCAGCAGCTCAAAGACCCTGGCAAATGCTTCACGTGGATTTCGCCGGACCACTCAGTGGACAAACATATCTGGTTATCGCTGGCGCTTACACTAAGTGGCCGAAAGTTCACAGCTTACGACAACCGAACACGGATGGCACTATACAGAAGATATCGGACCTATTTGACTGAGTCGGACTTCTGTAGACGTCGGTCACAGACAACGGTTTTCATTTTATTTCATCCATCTACGAAGAATACTGCCAACGACTAGGCATCCAACACATGCGACCTCCAGTTTATCACCTTAAGTCGAACGGACAAGCTGAAAGGTTTTTCGATACCTTGAAGCAAGCGTTATTAAAAGCCAGAGAAGAATGTCCCCCAAGCCATGTTTTGCAGACATTCTTGGTCAGTTATCGGACAACTGCGAACCCGAACGCTCCAGATGGAAAGTCGCCGACGGAGTTCATGTTAAATAGGAAACCGAGAACTGCCTTTGACATGATGGTCCCGCATTCAAACCGGAAGGGAGGACGCAGTTCCTGAATGAAAAAGCAGTGTAATCAGAGGCAAGGAGTTGGTGCAAGATAGTTCACGATCAGCCATCCGGTTCTTGTATGCATGATCCATGGGCTGAACTGGAAGAGGAAAAAAATCGTCTAACGGAGAAGATCAGTCCTCTGTGAAGTGTAAGTCGGCAACGCTACATGTGTGCGGCGCGCAAACCAGACCCACCGAAACCGCGAAGGTGCAGTGTGCTACCAGGTAGTACCAACCGCATGACTGGATAAATTGCTGGAAGCCTCCGACTTGAGGGAGGGACAACCATCCAAAAATTAAACGTGCGACAAAGCCGACGTTACAGTTCATAGAGGTTGAGCACAAGTATCCTCGGGGACGAGGACGCAGGGACGAAAGAACGCATACAGTAAACCGGTCAAACCCATTCAATTCGAAAGCCGGAAGTAGTCTTTTGACTGAACCCAAAAATATTCGTGGGATAGGTGTTAGGGAGTCCAACTTTTCCGTCCTAAACTGCCTCGTTCCACGCGGAAACGATTTCATTCAGTCGGAAAGTATGCAAATGTCCAGAACGCTTGAGAGGTAGACTTGGTCGTCTATTTTTTACCAACACGGCCCTATTTGGTCACGCTCATTAGTGCTCAACCAATGTTGAATCTGCTTAAGTTCGTCTGGTACGCTTTTCATCTTTTGTCCGGTATGATGCGGAACGATGAATCCGTTGAGGTATGTTTTGGCTTGTTTGCAGAAAGCCGGCCATCAATTCACCTTTATTTGTCTTTGCTGTGTGCGGTAAACCATCATGACTAATTTTTTACCGTAACTGCACATAAAATGTTTACTCTGTTCCTTTTCACAACTATCATTGTTTATCTATTAAAACTTCATTCTTAGCATTGTTTGACACGTTCTCATCATTCAACTGTATCAGATTGTTTTAATGAAGTCATTTCCCGTTGACCGGTGGCCGTTTGTGAACGCGTGCCCAGTTGCCCCATTTTGAACTCCTTGCTGGATAGTTTGTGTACCCGGTTGATTCACATTCAAGGTGAGAAAAACCTTTGTTGTAATTCTATTAAGCAATACTGTGCAAATTCCAATCCTTCTGATTGTATTTTCTAACGTTTTCTTGGACTTGGAAGATAGTCCCGATAAACCGATCGTCCGAATAAGCGTTATCGGAATTGTCAAATACACGTTAACCAATCGCCAGGAGCGATTTATCAATCATTTTAACTATTATTTTCGGTAACTGTTCTTCGATTTTTCTGAAAGAGATTGTTTTAATTCGCCACACCTCATAGAAAAACCTCGTAATTCCCTCCTTATTGCATACCTTCTTGAGGCTGAAGGAAGCTGCTTTCTACACTGGTCTTTGGCTTGCCTTGGGAGCACTTACAGGGACGGTGACGTGGTTTTTAGGACCGAGGTTTCAAACCTTAGTTATTACGAGAATGATAATCCGATTTCCGTTGAGCGCATTATCATATCTTGAACGAGCCAGCATATGCGTTCAAAGGTTTACAACACGAAACAAGTTTTCCTGCAGATTCATCCATCTTCTCATTGCGACTTCCGAACCACATGTTCCGGGGAAATCGGGGCATGTGAGTCAACCAGCGAAGGAACTGGCTTCTCTGAGACGTACAATATGAAGTTTGTCAGAGCTGAAAATCGTTCTGATCTCAGAGCTATCAAGGCCGCACAAACAATTTCCACAATCGGAAGGTGGTTTCTTCAAATATTTATTTACCATCACCCGTTATATTCAATGACGTCACTACCGTACCTGATGTGGTGACCAGCGATCGTATGGCTTCTTTAAGGATCCCGGCTGCAGTTGTGTCTTTCCGCTTGCCTGTTCTGTACGCATTTTTGTGTGCACTCCATCGACCAAGACCATGGTCATTTGACAACTAATCCGCTCCTATTTTCAGAAACTTGGGTGTCTGTGATCTTATACCTGTTCATTTCTTGGGCCTTGTTGATGTATTGATTGATGAATCGTCTATCTGATCTTTTCGTAGTTCAACTGTGAGTTTTGTTTTTCAACTTTATCCTCTCTAGAATACATTAACATGCACTCGTATACTGAAATACCTTTTGTATTACATTTTACATATCTTTCTTCTCAGTTTAGATTTTATCATTGGAGTCTCTCTCTTCCCCTGTATATTTTCCGACAGATAGCCAATTAATTGGCTAACCGGCATAGGCCAGCTGGACAAAAAGGCCTTACTCACACATCTACTTACCTTATTCCTTTGGGTTTACACCTGATACGTGGTGTGTGAGTGGAACCGCATATAGTGCAGCCCAAACCACTTGGGGTGATGGTTTGTAGCGCAGGTGTCTTTGGTTTTCATCACTGTGACAAGCTAATCCGTTTTGGCTACTGCCATAGGAAGCCTGATAAGAACTCGGTGCCAAATTTTTCAGTCGTGAAACTAATTTCACGCAGCGAATGCCTACCACTTTTCTAACGGCCCACATATCATTTCACTCTTCAAGGTCCTTCAACCTGTACCTTTTTCGGTTCTGTATAACGCATTCGTAGGTTCCACACAATATTCATCTGGCTTTCATTTAGTGCCGCCGAGTGGGATGTGGCCCATATTGCGCTTCTATCCTTGTCTTCTTTTGGCTAATGTCGTTGATCCTAGAGTAGGCTAGAGCCAATTACTCATCATATTTCCAAACCTTGCTGGAAATATACGGTTTGATTCCAAACCACACCGAGTTCTTAAGTTCTATGCTGTTGAGATTGCGATCCCATTGCTTTCCGGAAAAGGCGTTTTAAATTGTTGGTGGACAAGAGTCTAGCGCCTAACCAATTGTGCACTCGAGAGCGAAACACACGAAGGCTCGGACCGATTCGATGCAATCGTGAAGACCTTTGTGAAGGAAGTGTGTTTCGAGGAGAATGTGCAATTGTAATAGGAGTGGATTCTAATCACGTCAATGAATACTATTAACATGCACCGCTGAATTCCAGAGGAATCTGAGTAAAACAAAGACTGTGGACAACTCGATCGCGGACTGACTAAAAGCTAACGCAACGTCCGTGAACCTCATTTGATCGACCAATTGAATGTGACGGTAACTGCAATGTTCTTTTTCCCGATACATAATTGTGCTAACCGTCCAGTTGGTGTTAATTAAATCATGGGGGCGCAAGATAGTTTCCTTATCGCCTCTCAGTCGAACCAACGTGACAGACTAGTTGCACATTTTAGCAACAGTCCACCTGCCCTCAACCTGACTATATAGACGACAGAACGTTATCGAATGGAGTACTACTTAATTATGAATTGTATTATTTGGGTTTGTCGGTATCTTTTGTCCGTTTTGTCGTGTCTGTTTTTTGAATCACTGGAAACTGTTATATTCTATATATTGTTCCTATCCACAATGACTCGCGTTAGACCTAGCAGTGCTGGGACTCAACAGACAAGTTTGGCTGCTACGGGTGCCAAATACCCGTGTAAAATAGTATGCACTCACCACAACAATTAACCTCTATATCTCTCCATGAACTCTCCGCATGGGCTGCTGGTTTGATTGGAGCCAAGCTGCTCCTTTGATCCTGACCAGTTACGCGCGCACCACGAAAAGTAGGGCGATACAGAAAACCTGCGACCTCAAATGTGAAGCTATTCTTATCTGTGTACCTTTATTTCTTCCATAGAGAGTGAGATGGACGAGTATCAACGGACTTTATCTGATACGAAGTTGGAACTACAGTCTTCGAGTGAGCACACGACGCTTTCCCTCAATGTTTTTGCAATCATCAAGAAGGCAGTTACCCCGTCAACTCCACACAGAGAGGAAGCTGCGTCAAGAATGTCTCGGACGTCACAAGCCACGTACTGGCGGGCAAGCTGCACGCAAAGACAACCAAAAAGTCACTCAGCATTTTGGTAACCTTACCAACCTTACTAAGCCTCAAGCCAGTGGTGGAAGGAACGGTAGCTTTGAAGTCTGCCAACGGCGACCCAAAAGGCGTGTTTCTCGATCGCTGTCGGCAAGAGGGAGTGAGATGCGAGCAGTGGGCTAATGTAGCGACTATGATAAATAATATTTTGATAGTCGCATTCACTTGTACATTTTTGGTGATTTTCGTTTTTAACCTATTTTATTTTAGTCAAACTATTCACTTTGTAATATCCGTCCCGGGGCTAAAATCACAACTCGCCCCGGGCCTCGCCAGCTTGACGTGTATCTCTGTACACTCGATTTTCCTGGGACGATATCAATGCACAGGGGTCAATGCGCAGAGTCTGTTTTTCGTTGTCGACCGGTTTTGATAGTGAGTATTGATCAGGTAGTAATCGGCAATCATTCGTTTCACGGGATTCGCCCAGAAGGTCGTTCAAATTGCAAAATGGTCCTTTTGGCTCGAATCCTCGAGTTTAAATATTTCATGCAATTTTAAAAACGGAATTTCAGGCAAAGTACTTACAGTACATCAATTGTAAATAAGCGGCTTTACTGGAAAAATTAGAATGCATCGAACATGTCATAAAAGTATTAACTTCGTGATGAAAATTGTTTCCACAAATTTCGCGGAAACAACCCGTTATTGACGTTAGCTCATTTTTTAAAGTCTTATAAATGCGATCATTGCCATTTCGGGATGAAATACGTCGTCCTATAGCCTGAGAGTGCTTTGTTTTGCGGCGTTTCACAGATATAGTCGAAATGGAAATATACGATCATACTGTGTTTTGTTTGAAGCACTCTCAGGCTAAAGGACGATGTATTTCATCTCGAAATGACAATGATCGCATTTATAAGACTTTAAAAAGTGAGCTAACGTCAATAACGGGTTGTTTCCGCGAAATTTGTGGAAACAATTTTCATCACGAATTTAATACTTTTGGGACATGTTCGATGTATTCTAATTTTTCCAGTAAAGCCGCTTATTTACAATTGATGTACTGTAAGTACTTTGCCTGAAATTCCGTTTTTAAAATTGCATAAAATATTTAAACTCGAGGATTCGAGCCAAAAGGACCATTTTGCAATTTGAACGACCTTCCGGGCGAATCCCGTGAATCGGATAATTGCCAAACGCGATTTTCAGGAGGTAGTCTGATCAGCCGAGTCTGATCTGTGCCCGCAATAACTGATCCGTGTGGGCAAAGATGAATGTGAAACTCCTCTGTCTGGAAAATTAAGGAACGCCGACAATGAAGTTGCTGAGTAAAACTTACTACAACAACTTATGGAAAGAGCAACTGATGCACGGAATTGCATAGCCAATTTTTTCAAGCCAGTTTTCGAAGCCGGTCTGAGCCAAATCTATTGAAGCGAAAGTGGGGAGTTTTAAAGTAAGATGCGATTTCGCGTAAGGGAAAAGTGAAGGGATATCAGTTGACGCGTTCCAGCGATTCAGCTATTTAGCGACTGATACTCGGGTTCGAGGCAGAGGCCCAAGGGTTCCGGGTCCAGCCGGTATTTCTTGTTCAGTGTCAAGCGGGCGTTCCAGGAGCACTCATTTACCGCACTCCTTGTGAGTTAGACAGAACACAAAGCAACAGCGGTAGCCGTTTTCAGAATTGTCAAGGTTTCATCAGGATTTCTGTACCGCAGAGTGTACCAAGTAGGGCAATTGTGTAGTTCGCCGGTATGGTGTTTCAAGGCCGAAACGAGTTGGAAACGGCC
>JTDE01000185.1:193823-269770 GCA_014338405.1 Paragonimus skrjabini miyazakii | reverse complement strand
GCGTCATCAGCAAGACAGCTTCCTTGCGGCTTTCGCTGTCCCGCGTCATTAAGTGCACTCACATCACAGACAACTCGACTAAACAACGACAACATTCACGCCACTGAGCTCGGTTATCCGCCATCTCACCTAACGTCTCCAGCCACCGACTCTGTGAGTCGCGAGAGCTCCAGCCCGGAAGACGAACCCGACCTACAGTAGCCAACCCTTTCGTGAACGATTTCATTTGTCTACGCCAAGTCATCATCTGTCCACCTAGCACCTTGCGCCAATCGACCGCAGTGTCGGCAAACAGTGATTGGTGTGGCAGACGACTATCTGGCATCCTTAGTACATGACCTAACCACCTAAGTCAGTGGAAGTGTAGGGACTGAACGAAAGAACTCATTTGGCATTCAGTGCCAAACACCCGCTTCCTAACCTCCTCGTTACTCACTCGTTGGTGTCACCCGATACGAGCGACTGAACGCAGACATCGGTGATCAAACAGCTGAAGACGGTTCACGTCTTCTACCCTGAGTGACCATGTTTCGCTGCCGTATAATAATACAGCCCTCACTGTTATCTGATATACGCGACCCTTAAGCTTCAGAGAGTTACATTTCTGTCGCCATAAGTGCCTCAGATTAGTAAACACCGCTCTAGCCTTGGAAAGACGCGCCTCTATTTCATTCCCTACACCGCCGTTGATGCAGCTTCCCAGGTATACAAACCGGTCAACAACCTCCATAACTAACGTTAAATCTAACGTTAAATCTACGTAATCATAGCAATCTTGTAGAAGCACTTTGCAGTTCGAGGCTGCAAAGCGCATTCCAAAGTACTTAGCAGAACGTGAAATTGCATTTAGCGTTGCTTGCGCCGCCTGAAAGTTGTCAAACAGCAACACCTTATCGTCAGCATAATCAAGATCAGTCAGCCTTGCACCAGGTAAGAGGTCCACACCAGCATTTTGTGACTGCCGGGGACAATCCTCCATTATTTCGTCCATGAGGAAATTGAACAAAAATGGTGAAAGGAGACAGCCTTGATGAACATCGCTCCTGGTGCTGAAACTGTCAGACAGCTCACCGTAAACCCTAAGCTGGGCCGAAGTATGGGAGTAAAGCGCCGATAGTATGTTCAAATACTTGTTCGGTACACCTCTGCGTTCAAGCGACTCTGAGAATTTAGATCGACCCACCGAATGGAACGCACAGAAGCAGAAGTGGTCCTGGAGCTTAAGTTATTGAAGCGTAATATGGCTCCTGGTCCAGACCTCCTCCCTCCTTCTCTTTTCAAGGATGGTGGGGAGAGGTTGATGTCAGAACTGACGCGACTCCTCCAGACGATCTGGGAGACTGAAGAGGTGCCTCGTGATTGGTGCCTATCAATAGTCATTCCCGTTTTTAAAAAGGGGTTCCGACGTCTATGTGACAACCACAGGGGCATCAGTTTGGTGTCTATTGCGTCTAAGTTACTCACTGGTCTCATTTTACGTCGGCTCACTAAGCCCAGAGGAAGTCAGATACGCGAAGAACAGGCAGGATTCCGATCCGGTCCAGGGTGCGTTGATCATATTTTTACCTTGTGACAGATTTTGGAACATCGGCACTCTCACAGACAGCCGACAGTCGTGGTCTTTTTGGACCTGAAGACTGATTTCGATTCAGTTGCTCGTGACGTTCTCTGGAGCTGCCTTCTCCGCAAGGGAGTACCAGAAAAATACGCGAATCTATTGAGATTATTGTATGCTCACTCTGCAAGCAGGGTGAGAGTTTATGGACAACTGTCTCGAGCGTTCACCACTTCTTGTGGTGTTCGTCAAGGGTGTCCGATTCCCCCCTTCCTGTTCAATTTTGTCATGGACGACATTCTGGAGGGTGCGCTTGAGCAGTCCAGTGGGCTTGGTGTTGAGCTTCTTCCTGGCGCTAGATTGGCCGATCTGGAGTACGCGGACGACATTGTCTTACTTAGCCCCTCTGCCAGAAACATGCAGACCATGCAGGACAAGGTGAGTGACCGGGCTGATTTGCATGGAATGCGCTTTGCACCTTCAAAGTACAAAGTGCTGCTTCAAGACTGAGACACTTCAACCTCTACTTTCTTCATTGCAGGTAATCCGCTTGAGACTGCGGACAGTTTCACATACTTGGGTAGCACTATCTCGTCAGCTTGCAATATTGCTGATGAGATATCAGCGAGGATTGCAAAGGCACGAGCTGTCTTTGCCAAACTGCGTCATCTGTGGCGTCAAAACGACATTAGGTTGCCGTTGAATGAAAGGGTATATAATGCCTGTGTGCGTTCCATTTTGCTGTATGGTTCGGAAACGTGGCCTGTTTACAAAGAAGACATCAACAGGCTTGCTGTGTTTGACCACCGTTGTCTCCGCCAAGTAGCCCACATGAGGTGGACTGATCGCGTGAGCAGTGTGGCCGTTCGCCAGCGCGTATTCCGGAACGCTCGGGATGCGCGATCAATTGGTCAACTACTCACGGTGCATAGCTTGCGATGGTTAGATCACGTACTCCGTATGTCAGCTGATCGTTTACCGTACCGGACATTATGTATTGAGGCCACCAACAGTTGAGTTAAACCGCGTGGTGGCCAAGCACCAACGTGGTCACGAAATATGAAAACCCTGATTACTCCATTGAGCAAAGTGGGTAGGTGTCGCCTGCCTGGATTGGGTCCTCGTGATCACTCAAACCGCTGGTTAGAGACGCTTTCCGAGATAGCGGTGTGTCACAGTCAATGGCGTACCTGTATCCATACCATTTCTAGTACTTCCCCTTAGTCTTCTTTGAATAATTTTCAAACCACTTAGTAACGTTTTCTTCTAAGATATTCTACGTCACTGTTGAGGTGAACGGCGGCTCGAGCCACAGTAACTTTTGGTCAGGCTCATGGCTGTTATGATGATGATGATGGTGATGATGATGATGATATAGTCGAGAAATACGGCAATTGTTGGCCGGCAGTACACATGACGCTGCTCCAGAATTTGACGAAGGGTAAAAATGTGATCTCTACATCCCCGACCAAGACGAAAACATGCCTGTTCTTCTCTAATGTTTAACTCCCGAACTGCAGTGAGTCGACGGATTATAATGGATGCCTGATCTCTAGAAATCACTGAGGTCAAACTAACTCCTCTATGGTTTTTGCAAGTGCCCCTGATACCTTTCTTGAATATAGGAACTATTATCGCGCGACCCCAGCACGGAGGGATGGTCTCCGTCATCCACACAACTTGAAACAGCTGAGTCAAGGCCTCAACTAACACCTCTCCACCTTCTTTAAAAAGTGTCGGCACAAGGTCATCTGGACAAGCAGCCTTATTACGTTTGAGAGCCCAGATGCAATTGCGAACCTCAGTCTCAGTGGGTGGTTCTAAATCTACAGCGTTCATCCACTTCACTTATGCACGTGTACTGTTTAAACCCGGTACTTCAATTGTTTACTTTCCTTCTTGGGCTTCTATCCAATTATCTCGTTCAGGTTGACTATTCCCTTTAAATACCCAACCATAGTACAACGTTCTTCGTTCTATTTAATGCGTACCACGTGACACTTGAATGGGTTTTGATTTTTATCCGATTACGCCACGTCTTTATTACCGTAAACCGCGAGAAATATGTTTTTATACGCATGCATTCCTCGTTGTTCGAATAATGAACACATTATGTTACGTCTCCGCTTTCCTTATTCTCAATTTCTCCCACGTGGGATATTTTTTCTTCATCTAGCGACCATGATTCACACAGAATGGAACCCCATATGTTTGGGAAAGATCGATGGGGTTATCGGGAAAATACGCTATTTTCCGGGTGAGCATATATTCGTTTGAGAAACAACCAGTTTTTCTACCTACATTTGAGTTCAGAATGCTCCACCCCAATCTTTGAGGCACATTAATCGGACGCCTTTTTTGTTTGTTGATCTTTCTGGTCGAGTTTAATCACGCTATCGTTTTGTTATATCCTGGTCATCTTCATTATTTTCAACTTTGAATCGTGTTGCAGTTCAGGCGGTCATTTTGATCTGACTATAGTCCACAAACAGGTAGAAATGTATGAGGAACAAAACAGAAATACGAAAAGCAACGGAGATTCAGGAAAGGAAAAAAGGAGAACCAATTACTTTGTGGTGCAAGATAGCCTTTGACTGCAAGATAGCCTTTGACTGCATGACACTGTCGTGTCAGTGAGTGTTTGAAACCAGTGGTGTCACGAACTCCTCAATTGGCTAGACGACATCTACCAAACAACCAATACCAACAAGTTTATAAGCTTTGAGAAAGACGGAAATGACACTGAAGAAATTTGCGCAGGTTACCCGTTTACTTATCCTAGAAAAGAAAAACCCATATTGCCTGTAATTTTTACTTCCCGATTATTTTTATAATGGAGTTTTTATTTCGGAATGAAGACTACATTCATACTGCTGTTACGACAGTCAATCATAATTCGACTCAAATTTCGGGGATTTCCGGAGTCGGACGTGTGCTTACTCATGTTTTGATTTTCATCCGTGTTTGAGTCGTTCGGTTTCATGTAGAATAATTCAGTTGCTAATTAAGCGCCGCTCACATCTGATCACAACTTTCACATTCGGATAACTGCTTCGGAAGGAATTAGTGGAATTTTGGTCTTGTTAAAATTTATCAGTATTGTTTATATCCGGGCCGGGATTGAAGCTCTGACCTTCACGCTTCACGTCAACTTCAACAGCCGCTGTCTTTAATCCCTCTAGGCCATTAGATATTTAGTTGCTAGTGGTGGTTAAAGGAACTATTCGAGGGATAATCATATATCGTTTCTGGCTTAATGGGCCGCTCACCTGTGTGTTTTCTCAAAATTTAGCGTGTGAGGTGAAGACCATGTGATGCTCTGAAGCTTCTATGTATGCAAAAGGGGGTTTAAAGTTTTTTTCGTGTGAATCCAACATCACTCACAATTGATCACATTTGTCGCACCCCCATAGTCTTTACAGCTTAAAGAATTGTCTAATGTTGCTAAACTATCCACGTTGTCGCAGATTTTTGTTTGAATACGGTGAAAGACCGTCCTCGTTGTCAGCCAGCGTGCGATCCTTGGTCAGAGTTTCACCAAGAAGACTGTCCACATTGAATAGGTAGATCTGTTAAACTTTCGGTGTACCTCAGGGCAGGGTGTGATATTTGAGTATCGTTGTTGTCACATTCAAAAGGTCACTAGTTCGTGAACTGTTTCACAGGATGCGAAGAATATATTCCAACGATATGCTACTCCTTGAACAGGCAGTTACAGGTAACTCTGCGTACCAACAATTTTCCAGAACATTTTGTTGAGAAGTCGACCAAACTGACCTCATTAATCAACGTCAGTTGTAAGAGTATTCAAGAAAGCTGTCTGTCTCAAACTACCCTCCAAACTTCATATTTGAAGGAACGCACTTAGCACGAGGACAAGCGTCACACTTAAGCGCGCCTTCAATACACAAAAGCTTTTTTACTTTCATAAATAACCCACTATCTCTATTCAGGTCGACAACCGAACTTCTGTAGTTTCTACCAGCCGTTGCCTCTATCAATTTTCTTGCGGATTCAGAGGCATTTTCACTCCGCAACATAATTGTAAGACTGTCCACGTTAACAGTAAACCGTTAAGTGTTCGACTGATTGATGCCACCAACCTTCAGCACACTGAAGACCGTTTGCTTCTTTTGCTATCATCAGAGAAGTTGCGAAAGCTACCACCATATAACTGAGGCCATCCATATGGTGACACCACGTTGATCCCTAAATGCGGCGCATGTGAGTCACGTCGGTTGCAGAATAGGACAATCGGATCTTGTGAGTAGTCCGTGTGACTGCATGTTAGGTGTGCTGTAAAAAATGCAGGATACAGGAGATTGAGCACACCTTGTGGTTTTGGACAGAACCAGTCACCCAAACGAGCCTTTCTTCTTCTTCCATGGCACAACACACAACGGCGAACGATTTTGTAAACGGACGTGCTTTGGCTTCCAAGCAAACTAATCAGACACTACAGGCGATCGTCAAGCGATTTTGAAGGTTAAATTTGTTGTCCGCACCTTCCTAAGGGGCTCATCTCCAAGAATGCTTAACTGTCCGAGAGGACAATTTTGGTAAGGCGAGACGCAACGAGTTTTTCAACAACATTTCGATAAGAACGAGTTATACTCCTTGAGTATTTTGAAAAAAAAATTAGAAGACGAACACTGGCATATTTGTTTCTTATTGGTTCGTCAGTACCAGTAACACGGACAACTTTCAGTTCAATGTCTACAGTACTTAGGGTGCTATAAACAAAGAAACGATCAAGAAAAACAAAACATTCAATCGCTTAAGCTAAATGGCACTCAATGCAACCTGGTCCATGGCAGCCTAAAGTTAAGAAATAATTGTTTCATACACACGTTTGAATCGATTAATCGCGACGGCTTCAGCAAATGTTAGCAACCTTGGGTTGTGGTAACGCCCTGTCATGGTGAAGACTGAGGTCAACTCCACGTTGTGGCCAGTTGACAGGATGTGTCGTCCGATCGACGATGTTTGGGCTTACGATTCTCCGAGACTACAATGTCTGGTTGTGAGACCTGTTTGTGAACCCACTTAGATACATGTTCTCTCATTCTTGAGATCAATGGCTTGTCGGTTGTGCCTATGTAGCTTTCTCCACAGTAACATGAGAATTGATATACACTGTGATTTGGTGCCAATAGGTTGATCTCCTTTGATTGTAGGCACAAATAATCTGTGAGTCTGGTTAAGGACCCTCAATTTGGCAGCATTGTAATTCCATTCTAACCAAGAGACAATTTGTTGGATTGTTCGCAACGTCACAATATCCTCTTTAAAGGGTAGCTCAATATCATCATCATCATCATCATAACAGCCATGAGCCTGACCAAAAGGTACTGTGGCTCGGGCTGCCGCTCACCTCAACAGTGACGTGGAATATCCTAGAAGAAAACGTAACTAAGAAGGTTGAAAATTATTAAAACAAGACTAAGTGGAAGAACCAGAAATGGTATGGATACAGGTCCGCCATTGACTGCGACACATCGCCATCTCGGATAGCGTCTCTAACCAGCGGTTTGAGTGATCACGAGGACCCCAGCCAGGCAGGCGACACCTACCCACGTTGCTCAGTGGTGTAGTCAGGGTCTTCATATTTTGTGATCACGTTGTTGTTTGACCACCACGTGGTTTGACCCAACTGTTGGTGGCCTCAGCATATAATGCCCGGTACGGTAAACGATTAGATGACATACGGAGTACGTGACCCAACCATCGCAAGCTGTGTACCATGAGTAATTGACCAATTGATCGCGCATCCCGAGCGTTCCGGAATACGCGCCGGCGAACTGCCACATTGCTCACACGATCAGTCCACTTAATATGGGCCAATTCGCGGAGACAACGATGGTCAAACACAGCAAGCCTGTTAATATCTTCTTTGTGAACAGGCCACGTTTCCGAACCATAAAGCAAGATGGAACGCACACAGGCATTATATACCCTTCCTTTCAGCGATAACCGGACGTCTTTACGACGCCACAGATGACGCAGTTTGGCAAAGACAGCTCGTGCCTTTGCAATCCTCGCTGATATCTCATCAGCAATATTACAGGCTGATGAGATAGTGCTACCCAAGTATGTATATACGGATTTGAAAAGTACTGTGTAGCGAGCAAGCTCGTTTTCAGTGATTCATCATCAGGCTAAATACATCCCATTTATACCACATTTTACAGGGGAATCATGAAGGGGGTAAACATGGACAGGTGGTTTATGAAGTCAGTCAATCCAATGTCACACTGCATCAACTACCCACTTGAGCAGTGGTTCTCGACAGGCTAACAGGGTGGGGTATGGCCAAGGCAGATCCAAAGTCTGAACAAAACGTTTCTGGACGCACAGGGGTGGGTTAAACAGGTGAATTCCAATAGCTTCTGCTGTGGACAGAATCCCATGCCTCACCGCCCTCGACTGGGTGACCTTAACTCGGTAGATTGGACGAAATGCGTCCGTCACATTAACATAATGATTGGAATCCATCGGGTGCGATTGTATGGCGCTGTTGACAGATTTCGTTATTCCACTGTTGAGCCAAACTGGGTGGTGTTCCCGGACCCGTTCAGATAAGCGTCTGGTCGTGCAGCCAACATAACTGGTTTCACAGGAACAAGTGAATAAGTATACACAAAATGAGGTTGCAGCCTCCATTCGCTGTGAAGTTGAATAAAGATTCTGGGGGTACCCATTCTCCAGACTCGTCCTAAGCATTTCTAGTTCTCATTTAACGCAGCCGGATGTGCGAATGCGGTGTGCTCTCGTGAATAATTATCTCATCACGTTCCGCCTGTATTTTACCGAGTTGAAACTGGTGACATGCACATATTGACCAGACCATGTTGGTTTGCTATAAATGTTGAGCATTATTGATCCATTGGTCCTTCGTTTGATGAGTATGTCCAGGTAAGGCAGGCTTTCATCAGCCTGTGCTTCATACGTCACCATGAGGTTGGGCTAGACGCCGTTAAGCCGCAGGAAAAGTTCCAAATGGTCTCGATTTTTGAGGAAAACCAAGGCATCGTCTACATTGCATCTGTAGTATGACAGTTATGAAATGACGTCATTTAGTTAGCGGGAAGAGGGCCTAATGAACTACCCATCGCTACTCTGCCGATTTGTCTGTACCATGTGTTATGGAAATTATAACTGAAATTCTCCGTAAAGAATAAAGGTGAAGTTTGCAGACAACCCGTTGATATATGAATAGGGATATTTTCCGCAGCAATCTGTTCACACACACAAAGTCAATAGTTTCTCTCAGGGGGATATTGGTAAAGGAGTTTGAACCTCTATAGAACACATATTCATTCTTGTTATTGATTCGGTCTAATTCGTCCGCAAGTTCCAGCGAGTGTTTAATGCTATGCTCGTCAAACTTTGGAATGGCTGACTTTAAGGTCTCGACCAACCATCTAGGCAGTTTATTCTGAGGTGAATTTTACATAGCTAGTATCGGTCTTGGGAAGACCGTATAGTTGAGACAACGAGCAACCGCCAAGTTTTACGTGTTTGAATGTCTTCTCATCTATCCAGCCATGTTTAAGAATTACGGCCAGCTGTTGACAAATTTTTTCTTCTATTAGCCAAACGTTTTTTTTCCTTGTCTACCAATTAAAAATCTTCCATATTATTGTTTATTTGGTACTGATGAACCAATACAAAATTCTAGCATCTATCATTGTTCGTCTCTTAACTTTTTCCGATCAAAAGACCATTCAGACAGTTTATCGGTACCGCACCTCGTTAACTTGGCGACATTTACGAATGTCGGTTATAATCTGATCACGAACAATTTCGGCTTCGTCTAAAGTGAATGGCGTCTCACATCTCGTGAACATGCCAGTAGAAAATAGTGTTATTTGGGGACAGTGGAATTTCAGTCTGGACGATTGTGATACATGTAACAAGTACCCGCATGATGTTCGTAGTGAAACGGTGTGCTTTGGTAAGAAACTCACATTGATGGATGACTGCTGATGGCTTGAGATGCGTTCAGAACGACAAGTGAAGGGCGAAACTATTCCCATTCTTTTGTAAACACATTTGGTAGGTTGTTTTGAAATTTATTAGGCTGCGTGTGCTAACGAGAGTTAATAAGCAACGATATAATGCTTTATACCTGAAATATCGCCTCTGTCTTACGGATAATATATGTTGGACTAACCAGCTTTTAATTACAGTCTAAAACCTGTTGGAAATCTCTGGAGCGTTCTTGTACGGCGGGTCTACAAAAATGTTACCGCCCTATAGATTGCTTTAAACCGATAAGTATAGTGTGTACCCAAGTATACTCACTTCCATTACCAATAATATGCCGAAGCACTGTGCAAAGGTTCTCAACACGAATGCAAAGAGCATTCCCTGTTAACTATTGCTTGACAAAAATCTTCCAGGATGAATCTGCCATTCCGTTATTGTCCTGTCGATTTTGTTTTCAAAAGTGTAAAAAGTTCCGTTTTGCTTTATTCTGATGTATTGTAGACCGTGTTATTTCAACCTCAAAAATGGGTGTATGGGATCTAAGAGAAGCCACTAGTATTGATGAAAATCTTTATGGTCTAACGGTTATATTGCGGAGTATATTTCTGTAGATTAAGATAAGTATTTGAAACTAGTGCCAAACAACCCACATGTGAATGACTGAGGGATAGGTTTGCTTACCCGTTTGTGTGTAACATTCAGCAATGACAAAGTAACTCGTCGTCCACCTCAAGACACTGCCAGAAATATAATATCGTTTAGTGTTCCGCTGAATTTGCCTGCCTCACAAATTTTGAAGCGTTATAAACCTTATTGAACAGCCATCGGCAGCCGGCCCTATGCATTCGAAAACAACTGACTGCTAGTCGTTGCTTGTGAATCTGACTGAGTAACACTCCCAGTCAAGGTCAATTTATACGTTTCATTTCCACCTTCACTTCTGCCACCTGTTTACGACTGACGAGTTCGTGTGAAATAAATTAACATTACAATTTGTACTTTCTGATTATCCTTTCATTCATTTGTTAGTTTTATTAGAATTACTTTCTGTGAGGTACTGAAGTTAATTGTCACGTTTTGTTCTCAATGAGGATTTATCTTTGTTTGAACAGATAGCTGTTGGCGGCTTTTCCTCATCCAAAACAGTGAACCTATAGGTTTTTTGCCTGACGGGATGGAGATTCGTCGCATTCTGCAAATTTGTCCCTTAGTCCTAAACATTGCACCAACAGCGGACTTGAATCTTCGCGTGAGTTGTTTCATCTTTGTTAATTTGATCACAATGTTTTGTGTCGTTTGAGAGCTGGTGTTTATTTATCAATCAATCATTCTTGCCTGTAATCCGATGGCTTTTAGCGGTTAAACTACGGAAACTATTCTACTCTTTAAGTGATAATCTTGTCTGACCCGTGGTAACATCGCTTATTGCTAGTGGTTGTCAACTTCTATGACCGGCTTGTTTGATCTTTTTTGATCTCAAAAGTACTGTTTGAACGAATTAGTCAAAAGTGGATGCAAATACAAAACCCGTAGTTCATGTTTACATTTTGACGGTCAAAGTATGCGTTTACTTATCAACACTTATTTGCCAAAATGTCGGCGGTTTACTAAATAGACTACGCTTAAAACTGAAAGTTGTTAAGTAAGAATTCACCTAGGTCTGGGAGTAAGTTGCTGGACTAGTGGTCAACGGGTATGGTTCGAAGACAAAAAGCTGAGTCTAAAATCCCATTTCAGAAACGTCTCAGCCTGCTACCTGTCTTCTACGAATTGGTTGCTGCAGATGCTAGACAGCTATATAACCACGAGAAGATGACCAAACCCTGGCTTACTAATGTAAAGCGGACGGGATGAGATTTGATGACTGAAGCCCTCCTTACTCTGTTTTAACCACTCAGCCGCAGAGCAGCGTCTGTCAACCAGCTTCGTTACAGCCGTCGCCTTCACCCTTCATCTGTCGTTATTTCAGACTGCTAAGCCACTTCATCAATCACACCAGTGAACTCGATTAGTTGCTATCTCTCTAATATTTTAAGACAGAGGTCAGGTGGGTTACGGATCTCGGAATCGGAAAGGCAGATATAACATTCAGTTTCCAAGTCAGCAACTTGTCCTAGTTTCATGGCACTCATGCAGTCGTAGTTACTCACTAATTTTTGTTTCAGTTCTTTCATTTTCTCCAGGATTCATTTACTTCTGTTGCTATCAAGAGCAGTTTCTTTTCTGGTGTCCACTACGCCTGTAAAATGTGTATGTAATCCCATTTCATATTTTCTGTAATGGTCCCCTGACAACCACGTCGGATAACAATAATTGTTGACGGTTCACCGGTTTCTCATGGGGAAAAAGTGTTGTACTTCTATGGGTGCCCCTCCTTCAGATGTTCTAGTTCTAGTGTTTATGAATTCCTGTGGTGCGGGATTGCTTTTTGTTCTTCTCATTCACATGAACTGCGCTGAAATGGTGAGTAGATGAGAATTGAAATGGTCGGTGATGACAACCATCAGCTGCCAAGTAGCCCGAGAGTGGACACCGGTTTGGTGTGGAAGAGTTCGGGAGAACAACATGGAAACTACGAATTCCATTGTGCTAATGAGTGTTTTAGCCTTCGTTACTATGGCAGCTACTGACGGTATTCACGTAATGTGTGGTCTGATGTGTTACTTGACAGTACGTCTTGTGATGTAAACGTTGAAAATTAAACTTTCCAAACCAACCTTTGTCTTACTTATTCTTACGAGGTGCGTATTGATGGAACTGCATATAGTTCAGGGTTAGACGCTTGTAGTAGCATTATACGCAGACATCCTTTGACTTCGGACACTATGGACACGAATGTTGTTGATTATACACACCACGACGAAATTACAGGGTCGGACAATTTTTTCCAGGCTGATTTTGTTAATGTGTGGCCTCTATATTGGTTTTTCATGTACCGCTTCTGAACATCGTTGTTAGAATGTTTATGTTGCGTTCTATCTAATTTCATCGCCGCTATGCTAAGAACCTGCGAGAAAATCATATGAACTGTTGACGTTTATTTCGCTTTTGCAGTTCTCGTAAGCCGTTGACGTTTTCGATGGAATCAAACCCACACCTGCCAAGAAAGTCATGTGACTACATGTGCTTAGTTACTTACCGTTAGTGTATCGACCAAGATCTATATCTTTTGAGCTTGTAGCAGATCGCTTTGCTACTACACGAGCCAAAAAGTGCTACACACGTATTGGTAATTGTGCAACGTTTGTCCGAAGCGCACAATTGTTATGACTCTTGATAGACATATTCCGACAAATTCCACTTTGGAGCAGTTGTGTATAGAAAACTTTTACCTTAGCTTACGTATTAACTAAATTGGCTAGAATGGATCGACTGCCACTCTAACTTTTTTTCGAAGACATTTATTATAACCTCATGGAATTTGTGTCTTAGCGGGTGGTTGTACGCCCCCTTATGTTAGTCATTGCAGTCCTACTCATCATCATAGCAGCCATGAGCCTGACCAAAAGTTACTGTGGCTCGAGCCGCCGTTCACCTCAACAGTGACGTGGAATATCTTAGAAGAAAACGTTACTAAGTGGTTTGAAAATTATTCAAAGAAGACTAAGGGGAAGAACTAGAAATGGTATGGATACAGGTACGCCATTGACTGCGACACACCGCTATCTCGGAAAGCGTCTCTAACCAGCGGTTTGAGTGATCACGAGGACCCAATCCAGGCAGGCGACACCTACCCACTTTGCTCAATGGAGTAATCAGGGTTTTCATATTTCGTGACCACGTTGGTGCTTGGCCACCACGCGGTTTAACTTAACTGTTGGTGGCCTCAATATATAATGTCCGGTACGGTAAACGATCAGCTGGCATACGGAGTACGTGATCTAACCATCGCAAGCTATAAACCGTGAGTAGTTGACCAATTGATCGCGCATCCCGAGCGTTCCGGAATACGCGCTGGCGAACGGCCACACTGCTCACGCGATCAGTCCACCTCATGTGGGCTACTTGGCGGAGACAACGGTGGTCAAACACAGCAAGCCTGTTGATGTCTTCTTTGTAAACAGGCCACGTTTCCGAACCATACAGCAAAATGGAACGCACACAGGCATTATAAACCCTTCCTTTCAGCGACAACCGGACATCTTTTCGACGCCACAGATAACGCAGTTTGGCAAAGACAGCTCGTGCCTTTCCTATTCTCGCTGATATCTCATCAGCAATATTACAGGCTGACGAGATAGTGCTGCCCAAGTATGTGAAACTGTCCACAGACTCAAGCGGGTTACCTGCAATGAAGAAAGTAGGAGTTGTAGTGCCCCAGTCTTGAAGCAACACTTTGTAATTTGAAGGTGCAAATCGCCTTCTATACAAACCAGCTCGGTCGCTTAACCTATCCAGCATGGTCTGCATGTTTCCGGCAGAGGGGCTAAGTAAGACAATGTCGTCCGCGTACTCCAGATCGGTCAATCTAGCGCCAGGAAGAAGCTCAACACCAAGCCCATTGGGCTCTTGAAGCGTACACTCCAGAATGTCGTCCATGACAAAATTGAACAGGAAGGGGGAAATCGGACACCTCTGACGAACACCACAAGAAGTGGTGAACGCTCGAGACAGTTGACCATAAACGCACACCCTGCTTGCAGAGTGAGCATACAGTGATCTTAGTAGATTCGCGTATTTCCCTGGTACTCCCTTGCGGAGAAGGCAGCTCCAGAGAACGTCACGAGCAACTGAATCGAAATCAGTCTTCAGGTCCAAAAAGACCACGACTGTCGGCTGTCTGTGGGAGTGCCGATGTCCCAAGATCCGTCGCAAGGTAAAAATATGATCAACGCACCCTGGACCTGATCGGAATCCTGCCTGTTCTTCGCGTATCTGACTTCCTCTGGGCTTAATGAGCCGACGTAAAATGAGACCAGTGAGTAACTTAGACGCAACGGACAACAAACTGATGCCTCTGTCGTTGTCACAAAGACCTCGGGCCCCCTTGTTGAAAACGAGAATTACTGTTGATAGGCACCAATCACGAGGCACCTCTTCAGTCTCCCAGATCGTCTGGAGGAGTCGCGTCAGTTCTGATATCAACCTCTCCCCACCATCCTTGAAAAGTGAAGGAGAGAGGAAACCTGGTCCAAGAGCCTTATTACGCTTCAGTAACTTGAGCTTCAGGACCACTTCTGTTCCCGACGGAGGACCGTCTGGAACGCAATAACTGACCATTCAGGTCCCGTCGGCCACATGATCTGGTTGAAGCCAACTGAGCTGTTCTTCAAAATGTTCAGCTCACCGGTCAAGCCGGCGCTATTGATTGGTGATAAGTAAACCATCTTTTTCACATATGGTCTCACTTACACCGACTCGAAGGCCAGTACAACCACGGATCATGGAAAATAACCCTCTGATATTCCCAGATAAAACGCTCTTTCCATCTTTTTTGTTTGTTCGACCAAGTATTGCTCACAGTCTTTGCGCAAGGTTTTAGTCAGTTTGCGTTCAAGTTCTCGACTTTCGTCATTATATTCAGAACCAGGTGAGATCGAGCGACGCATGTTCATAAGGTTTATCGACGTGACGAAAATCTAATTCTGTCGCAACTGAACAACTTCTTCTGAACATACCCCCTTCCAAGCATGTTTTCAGAGATGCTGCGATTTGTTCCCAGTGTTCGTAAGGAACCGTTATCTGACCCGAGCTAGACAACTTGTTCACCAACGCCTCTTGGTAAGTGCTCTTTACACTCTCATCGCTCGAATGCCAGTTAACTACCTTGCATTTACGAGCGCATGTTTTCTGGACAAATGACAAAACAAGACGGGCACGAACAACAGCATGGCCCGAGTCCAGGTGGTTGCTCCAAAACGCACGACAGTCCTTAACAGAGTGGCGCCACCTGTAACTAACTGCTATATGATCCAACTGTGTGCACGACTGAGAAGCACACGGAGAGCTTCATGTACCACTGCCTCTATCTGTGTTGGAATGCGGTGCTCGACATATACAGACCGTGGGATGCGCACAGCTGTAGTAGTCTTTCGTTGTTGTTAGTGCGTTGTGCCCGGACACCAAACATACCTGTTAGTCGCTTCTCATCCGGAGAAAGACGACCATTAAAATCGCATTAAAATCGCGCGCTAGTATGATGATGTCTGAGTGTTTAGTCTGCCTCAGAAGGTCAACGAGGTCATCATAGAACGCATCTTTGTTAGCATCCGAACAGCTGTCCGTTGGAGCATACGGCGATATAATGAATACACAACGTCTTTCCGATTTGCGTCGGCAGACTTTAACCGATGTATTGAGTCTGACAGCGCAAAAGCGACCGTTCACTAGGATCCAGTCGAGCAAACATGGTTCTGCTCTGGAACTCCTTGCGATTTCCACTCCAGCCTGACCGCAAGATTCGGCCTCGGCGTCACCAGAAACCCTGAGAGAGAAGCGCTTGGATCGACAGTTATCTGGTGGTGAGCTCAAATGGATAACCGTTCTAGAATCGTAGACTCGTGTCTCCGACACACAGCACACATCAAGCTCCAGATTTGAGAGAGTACTAGCCAGAGCAGCTTGCTGACCGACTTGTCGGAGAGTGCGGACCTTGAAGGCGTCAATGTTTACCACTTGTCTTGGTCTCAGAAAACAATTATCGCCCGAAGGCACATGAAAGGTAGAAGGAATGAGGGGTAAAACAGTAGGAGAAATTCGAGATCGGTTAATAATGTCACTGTCGAGGGAACGATAACTTCTGATACTTCCCGGTCGTTTATGCCGCGGAAGGGGTTTGACTTGTGGGACCCCACCTCAAGTCTTTGACTTAAAAATCTGACCAGCGAGACAACATGATATAGGGTTTTCTTGGGGGACCCCACTCGGAGCCAATGATTGAAGAGTCTGACTCACTTGGCAGTGAGGGGCTTGCCTAGCCCGAGGGCGCAATAAGACATTAATGTCAGATTCGGAGCACTGCTGCACGCAATGGATATACTCGAAGCTACCTCAGACTTTTGCGAGATAGCGGATGTTTTTCGACCGTATTGGATAATACGCTGGCGGTCACGGTCAGCCATTGGGCGGTCGGAGTGCTTTTTGTTTGAGGGTACCTTTTCTAATCCCCTTCATCCTGATACGGAAGACAGCAGTGCCGCAACTATAAAAGTTGTTCTGCTGTATGCCTCACAACCCAAGCACCCCTACGTGGTCAGTAGTGCGACATACAATCCTATGAGTGTAACTGCTTTTCGTCTGACTGCTCCCCTTTGGCCTGTATGACAAGGTTGCATCTGGAAGGACCGGAGTCCTAGTCAGCGTAGCCTGCCGGATCAAAACAGTACACAAGCCCGACCACCTCGCCAAGGTAGCATTATAGATCGGGGCAGTCCTACTGGTTGGCTATTAACATCCACTCTCGGGCTTCCTTTCACAGGCCATTTGTTTGTACCTCCATTTTTTTTCCTGTCAAGCTTGTGAGCAGTGCTCTTATTCGATTGTCTGTGGTTCTGTAAATATCACCTACAACTCAATGAACCAGATGGTTATTTTTACTGGCTAGCACATCACAACAAATTTTCACGGTATGCTTCCGTGTGGGTTGACACTTGTTACGGTCACGTGAACCCAAGCCTAAAGCATGCCTGTTGCTTTTACCCTTCAGGCATCTGGCATTGGCTTCTCGTCAGCTGACAGCGCTCAGTGACATATTTGCTCATGCGGATGACCCTGTGTCCATGACTCCGCCATAAGCACATACCATCGTTGTGAACCAACACGCCGTTAGCCTCCGCGCTGTCTCTGTTCACAAATAAAATGTGTCGTTTCTCAGAGTTGATCGAATCGATTGACTAAGGCAAATATTTCTACAGTAGAGCCGTACGTATTTCTGTTTACTATGGCTACCATATCCTCATCCCCCCGTTGTGACGCTTAGTTACCTTGGCTGCTTTCAATGTTTACAGGGGAGGGTGTGTTGCCCTCGTGAATATTTGACATTCTGTGCACTTTTTTCGTTTGTGTTTTCTCCTCCCGCTACCGAATCGATCACACGTGTGTTCCTTTTATCGATACCACTGAATTGATTCCAGTAACATTTCGTTTGGCAGCTGCTCATAATAGCACGTTAGTTTTGTTTTTGACTATTCTGGTTATGCTTTTCCTGTTTGGAACCCATTCAGTTGACACAACCTGTTCAGCCTTATCGACCGGTGCTTCTTCTGTTAGCTATTTGACAATTTATTCACTTCTACTCTAGTTTAGTGCACATCCTTCGAGTTTTGTACGCTGTCGTATTAGGTGCTTTTATGTATGTGCTTGCCGTTGACCTGGTGGCGCCCACGTGCTCAGCTGTCTTGGCTTGGTCGATTTGTACACGTTGACCAACATGGTCACATATGCTACCGTCAAGGTGATAGGATGTATTCGAAATAGTTCAGGTCAATTTTTCCGGTTTTTACATGAGTAGGTTCTTGTCCAACTGATTTAGACATCCTTTCCCCAGGCCTTTATAAGTCTACAAAATAAATTCAGCTCCGCTGTTGAAAAGACATATGTACAATTTGTCATGAACGTTTTTTCCAATATGATTGTGCGCTGCTCCTGGAACGCTGTCATTTGAACTTGATAGACAGCGCGTACTGGTATTATTCCCATCTATTCTCTAAAGCAGCCACTCATTCACGATGTCTTTTACATTGAAGTACACATCTGTCGGAGTTAACTGTACCGTATTGATTTATGCCGCTTAGCCTCCTAGCATGACGCCTCGGCGTGTAGTTGAAAAACAGTTCATCTCAAGAAACAATCGGTTTCTCAAGATCAATTAAACGGTTGGCTGCGGATGTACACCATACGCTGGTTTCTAACGTGTTTCTCAAGACACCTTACGTGCGACGCGTTGAAGCTTTCACTCTTCATGGTTAGGCACTCAATCTTCCGCTACCTGGATGCTGAGGTTGTGGAACGAATTGAAGGATTTGGATAAAGAGGTATGCTTCTCCCGCATTACTGTGATGACGTTTCAACAAATTCATCCAAATTTACACATTCGATCCCTGCTTCCCAAATTTCCAAGACGGATTACGTCTGAAACACTCAGTCAAGTAGCAGATTGATACAAGTCTTGAGTTTTCTGATTAGCTAACTTCGGATCAGGACCTTGTTTAAATTCAGCAGTTAACCAACTTTGCAATTGACGTCATTGTAATAAAACTGTGACCTTCCGATGTACACAAGCAATGCGACTTGTCCTCTAATAAATTCTCTACATCGTTAACGGTAACATACACCCCCCTCTCCTCAACAAGATAAATAACTAGTTCCGAACATTACATCTTTGCTGGTCAACCACTGAGATCAAACTGATTGCCTGGAAGAAAGAAGTTTGCAAAACTGCTACCGGCTTGCTTCTGATATATGAATTAGAAGGCCCTGTTTTTTTAGCACTATCTAACCGTGGTCTGTAGCTGTGCCCAGTGAACCAAGATGATCTCATAACACAATTTAGATTAGGAAATTCAGTCTTTGGATATTTCGAATGCTATTGCCGGCGTTCAACCCAATTGATGATGGATTTGCACCTTATCAACACACCGTATCACG
Source organism: Paragonimus skrjabini miyazakii (assembly GCA_014338405.1). Lineage (NCBI taxonomy): Eukaryota > Metazoa > Platyhelminthes > Trematoda > Plagiorchiida > Troglotrematidae > Paragonimus > Paragonimus skrjabini miyazakii. Next base: position 250,638 of record JTDE01000185.1, on the reverse strand, counting down.
CACGAAGCTAAACTTGGACAATACCGTATGTGCAAGTAAGCTTTTTCACTCTGATTAATAAAGTGCTTTCCCGATTATCAACGCTATTCGGTATTGAATTATATCAGTTCTGTTGTACGTGACTGATGAGCACAACATAATTGCTCCAGCGCTTGTGAGCATCTCTACTCAATTATTCAAGCACTTGTAAAGGCAGGGCGGGCATTTCAGGTATCACTGTTCACGTGCTTGTATGTGCACTCAGTGGGTGAAATATTGCTGTTATTTTAAATGTGTGCTGAGACGTTTAGGTGGTCGTAAGTATTAATTTTTCGGAGGTTGTTGGCTCATACGTACATGAAATTCCGTCACCTGGTTTTCTCATCAACCGGCTTGGATAACTGACTTTTTTAACTGAGAAGCCACTTTTGCTCTAGAGAATAATAACAGGTTCTTCAAACTGCTCAATACCACCGATCCCGGGCGTCCATTTATCAGCGAGACCGGTGGCACACATCCATAATATGTCCAGAAGGTTTGATTGCCGGACAGAATACATTGAGAAGCAGTTTATTTAGCTTGCTGTTTCTATTGCGTTATCGTCGCTAGCTTACAATTTAGTGCTGTGGTCGATTAACTTCAGAGAACGTACCAAGGCAGAGATTCGCAATTGTATTTCGACTTGCGAGCACAGTATAGCCACTGACTTCCATAAAAGATGGTGAGGCATTAGTACAGGCTTTGTCACAGTTATTTCAAATTGTGTGGACGACGAAGACTATTCCCCCCTGCTGTAGCTACGCGGTGGTAGTAAATCTATTCCGGAAAGAACTTAGATACTCTTGTGAAACCCATGGGGAGATTAGCTTGCCCCTAATCCCCACTAATGTTCTGACATGTCATACTTTGTCGACTCCCTGTAATTCTGCAGGCTGACGTTAGTGAAGGACAGCAGGTTGTTGTTCCGAACAGATGTTTTCTGATCAACTTCTCGCAGAATTCGAAAACAGCGTATTGCATACCGCTGGCCAACAGCGATCGCTTTTCTGGACAGTGAATCTGCTTTCAACCCACTAGGTCGATTTACGCCTTTGAGTGACTTCATCATGCTGATTGTTAGTGTTAGTGTTTTATTCCCATACTGAAGAACTGGTGAACAGTCTGACATTTTCAGCATCAAGAACTGCGTGCGTCAAGACTGTCCTACCTCACCATTTCTGTTTTCTTTTGTCGTAGACGAAATACTGAAGGATCTTCTACGATGCTCAAGAAATACCGTTATGGACCGACTGTTCCTAATTATGTCGACGATACGATTTTGCTATGTAACAATTGTCAAGCAGCACAAACAATACCGGCGACTCTCACGTTCTGCCAAATAGATCGAAATACGCTTTGTAGTCTCAGAGTGCAAATTGCTTCTGCAAGACTCGTGATTATGTATATTTAATTTTGATTAGTGACGTTATTGAGTCTGTTTATTTTTTTTTTACTTGAGATGTTGCATCAGCAGCTGCGGATGTACTTACAATGAAATGGAAGATCGTATTTTCATGGTCGGGTCAGTGTTCGCTGTTTTGGGACATTTCAGTTAACAGAGTGGCATCTCTGAGGCTTAGCAGTTGTGTGAGTGATGCGACTTTTGGAGCCATTTTAGTCTATGGATGCTAAGTCTTGTCACTCAGAATGAAATACCTGACCTGCTTTAATGTATTCGTCTACTGGTATTTGATTCATCCGGTCGCACAAAGATAGGTTTAGAGAATGGATACTTGGTAACTAGTATCAAACGAATTTGTTCACTCCTTATGTGCATACAGACTTGGCTAGTTAACCGATGTTGTACGCATGCCAGCTAATCATCTATCACACTGAATCTTTTTTACCGATACCGCGACCGACCGGTTTGAGGTTCGAGGTGGTCATTCAATGACCTGGCCCAGGGAAATCAAATCAACCATCAGTGCATTGGCTACCATAGTTTGGGTTCGCCTGTCTAGCTGTGACCTTCGTGACCCACAGAATCCGTGACTGGAAAGGTTAGGAAAGATGGCGATTGATTGGTTTGTGTGGCGTAAGTGTTGTATCTGTCTAAATGAATTTTCACTGAATTGAGCACAATTGTTAATGCGGGAAAGTTAAAGTCACTTATTTGGCGTCTTACTTTCACTTACATCTTGTTTGCAGTGTATGGTCACCGTGGTGTCCAGTTTAGTCGTAGCTGTTTTTCCTACTTATACACCATATTCGTCCTTTCTTCTTTTTCCTAGTTAAAGCTTATTTCTTTTTTCCTGTTGTACGGCTATTAAGCCTCGATGCGAGTCGCCAGTGTATTGTTGTTTCTAATGATGATGATGATAATGGTGTTGTTGTTCAAACTTTTAACAGTATCCAACATTTGAATAACATTCTCATCGGAATTTAGTATGCGCTTGCTCACTACTACTCTTTCATATGTTCCCCTGACAACTTAAATCGATTTAGTTGTTTATTTTATCGCTAGACACAGTTACGAATCTAATTTTTCGGTCTTCTGTTGGTGTGATTTAGCGAAAAAACAGCTGGATATCTGCGCGATCTTTTGCGAAAAATTTAACTGTGCATACTCTAGCAAAAATATACTTTTCTGTTAATTGTACTTCACAGAGAGTGCTAGGAAGACTTGTATTATTCAATTATCACATTCAGTACTATCCATTCAGCACCAGGAAATCATCCAAAGTAGATCTAACAGTGACACCCAACGTTAGTTCACGTGACTTCAGTTAGGCTACGTGACCTCGTTCCATGTTTTCGGAATACACGATGATCAGCAACCACCGTCGTTGGCGGTTACATACTCAGTTACACGGAAGCATCTCTATAGAGTTTCTTATTGGTCTAAAATCGACTGACCTATCGTACCAGTCTTGTTTATTTATGTAATCCGTGTTTACTCAGTTAGACAGGAGACATGTGTCTTGTTATTTGTGCAAGTATCAGACGTTAATTTTCAAGTTCTTTTATAGTTATTTGGCAACCGCTGATATGATCAATCAACATTTCCTTCATACCACATTCTTATGCCGTTGTCGGGTCTCCTTTACGCTTTACGCAGCTCTCATTTGCATTTAGCTCTACTTTAAGGTCCGGACGATCGTATGACATGCTGGAACTCTGCGGACCCAGTCGACCTTTGATTCTAACTTATTTACTCTACTCACTGTTAAAATGAGCGCCCAATTGCTACATTCACGAAAAACTTTATCGACTATTTGTTACTAATTATAAGAAGTGCTCTCTTCTTTATACCTTGTAAAAAACTGGCATGAACTCAACGAATCTTGTACTCTAGCGAGAAACAATTCTAAGAAATATTGATGATTAGGATCGGACGAAAATTTGCTTCTTCTTCATAAGGTACCTGTCCAAGTTGACCTTTGAATATCCGTCCTTTTTCGCTGAATGCTTACATTCTGTTCGACTCTCCAGAGAGCTGGACCTGTCGTGATTCATAGTTTGGATTTTTTGCTTTAAGCACTCCAATTGCCTTCCACGTACGTAAACAATTGCACCTGGTCAGCTGCTTCCCACCTGACTCCTAACCTGGTGAGAATCTTGAATCGTCCTTCAAAATTAGAACGAGCACTTGATTTAGAGTGTACAGCTCATTAGCCTGACTTCCTAAGGCTTTGCATAGGCCTTGGAATTTGCAAGCACTACGGTGCAGAGTAAACTTGAACATATGTTCGGCTTACTTGTCTACTACCTTTCCCTGCTGCTCATTAATGCCTTGTTTCCAGTGCATTTTTGGTCATATATTTGTACCGTTTTTCTTCTCAGTGGTGCCTCTGAAAGAGGTTGATAATGTTGTGGACTTTCTGGGGAAGCCAATCGGTCACCTTTGCATTACCTAGAAAAAGGGGCTTACCCGCTTGGATCCCTTAGCGATGAATGCCTTTGTCGAGGTTTCAACTAGTTAACATTGCATGTGTTTACTGACAGGTGTAGATATCACTTTCCAAAAGCCTGTTCAGCTCGATCGTGCATTCGTTGTGTTCGTCATCTTAAAGTATGCTGCGGTGCCTAAGACGTAACAACCAAATTGTCTATCACGCGCATACGGAGGATCACTGGAGTTATCACAGTTGAATAGTCACTCACATATTGGTTATGTTTCCCTTACCATATCTTTTATCTTTCTTCTGCGTTTGAATCAGGATGTGTTGTCAGAACTTGGGTTGGATTTATAATTCCTATGTTATGCGACTATCTTGTGATGACAGTCTTATGTTTATTGGCCAAGTATTTGTTCTGAAGTCATAAAACAGAACATTAATCGTTGCCTGTGAGTGCCAGGGAAAATTTACCAGGGGCTTATTTCCTACCGGACGTATGGTTTAATTGCGATTGGGTGTTACCTCAAACTAGAAACGGAAGGACTCGAATCCGAACCTCTGGTGAAGGAGTAAGGCGAAGATTGTTTGTACTAACGAGTAGTATTATCGAGCCACTCACTTTGGCGTTGATTTGGAAACGATGAATACGCCGCTTCCTACGTCTGTAAAAGTTTTGCATATAATCTGAATCGAATTCAAGACACATGGATAAACAGCTGTCTCCTTAAACTCAGGTGCAACTATTAAACAGAAGCAATTGATTCTCTAGCGATCATCTGTTTGGTCTAGTTAATGTATCGTTTATGACTCTTGTAAACTTTTTTAATGAGATCACTACAGCAGCATATGTGATGTGCTGTAGCACGGATTTGGCAGATACAATATAGATGAGAATCAACATATATCCACACTTGCTCACCATCCTCGGATCTGGCTTGTTGTTTGTTGGCTGAGTGGTTCTTGGAGACCTTCTCCCTAGATGCTGCAGTCTGATTTTAACAAAAAGCACAAAACTTGGTTCTACGGTAGCGCATCTTTGTAATCTTTTTATTCTCAGATGTGTCAGAACCTCTGCAAACGTCATATCCTGCCTAACGAACTGTTTCACCACTATCGTTGATATTGGTGATCAAATTTCGTGCTTCGTAATTGTAAATTGAACTATCGAAAGCTGGTACTTGTTGCGCCTACAAGTTGATCGAATATTGCATGCTGTACGGCCTGGAAGTTGATAATATGTACGATTTGTAATAATAACTTCCAGCTCGTCGGACAACAAGAAGACTGGGATGCCCTTGTCCGCCAGATTCGTCAATAATGAACTTAGTTCACAGCCCCCAACAGTAGCAAAAGCATCAGCTGGTTTTATTTCTTCATGGCCCGACGAATGCTTTACCGTTTCGCATTCCTTTCGACTTATTCCTCAAGTTCTCCTTAACCCTTATTGAGGATCGATTGTTAAGTTTCACGACGCCAATGTGTGATTCGATTAATTAGGGACTTGGAATAACTCAAGGAGTTCAACTTAAAATCGAACCTCTCGTGGGCATAGTGAAGAAAATGTCTTTAACTGACGGTAGTTACCATCTGCCATCCGTGATACATGAACACGTGTTTATAGTTGCGTCATTATTGTAAGAATCAGCATTTGTCACTGGCTAACAGCATTTGCATACATGGGGTCACAAGTTATATTATGATTCATGCAATACTGAACAAATAGCCGGACGAATAGAGAATGAGGCAACATTACATCTGTTTGTCTGCTCTTAAGTAAGTTGACGTCGGATTCGTCGACTGTTGGAATGCTTTTTACGCCTTGGTTCGGGTAGCTTTTGGGCATAATCGGTTTTCATGGCGGTTTGGATTGCCTGATCTCAATACGATTGTGACTTGATAGGTCAGCTAGTAACAAGCATCAACCTGTTGTACTTGTTGAAAACTGGATCTGATGGTCGGGTTTTCTCTGTGCATTCGTTTACAGTCTCACCATACTTATGCATGCAGGCATACTGGAAACCCATTACTGTAATTAGCCCACTCAGTTTATACTAAACTCGACTCAACACACCTATTAATCTTTGGTTTGCCCTTAGTTGTACGTTGTAATCCAGACAACTCAGTTTTCAACATTATTCTTATTCAAGACAGCACTGATTACAGTTAGAAGTGTTTTTGTTATAAAAATCATTAGTATCTCTATCACGCAACCATTCTAGTTGCATTCGATCGATTAGGCGGCTGAATCCAGGCCAAGGTTGTCCCAAAAGTTCCGTAGCCCTACAAACCACGTTGTTTCAACACTCTGGTCGGTTTTATTGTAAATCGTAATTCGACCTACGCGTAGACTGACTTGTTTTAATCGGTTGCCCCCGAGTGTCGTTTTATTTGAACCTTTTATGTACGCACACGCAAATAACAACATACATTGTTTGGTCATGGTGAAACACATGTTCAGATCTTTGAGGCATATCCGTTTTCGACTTTATCGGCAAAAGTCTCTTGAGGCTAACAGGTCACGTGGACAAATTGTCATTTGTTCTCATCCACTTAAACACATTGGTTTCACAGGCAGCTAGCGTTTTGTGCACACCCATCAATGAGCGTTTGCTTTCCACAAAGCTTACTTCCACACAGACCTCCTGACCACACTACTAGCCTCGCCTACTGGTGCCGGTCATGTTATTGCGCATGCGGCTACTCAAGGCCTCATGAAACCGGGGTGTTTGCCGACGATCACCGTTCAATTTAACTTGTTTACAATACGGATGTAGGACATACTTTGTCTTGGGCTTGGTTGGCTTCGAAACAATTTGCGTTGTTTAATTCATACTAGGTGAAATGTGATCGAAACAACCAATTGTGCGTGTGTGTGTGTGCGTGTGTGTGGAAATGACTCAAAAGTGTTGTTTGCCTATGCAGGTAGTTGATTCGTTACGCGTCCAACTATTGTCGAAGCGTTCTAGATATTTGACTATAAATTGAATTCACCAGTGATTGTATTCCATCAGGTATTTGTCACTGCGTGATCGAAATCCACATGATTCGTTATCGTACGCGTGGTGCGATGAACCAATTCGCAATCTTTTTCTTTCGCTTATTTGTCTTTACTGTTGGCATATATTTGTATTCACATTTTTCAAAATCCTAGTTAATAATTCGTCTCATTCAAAGTCATAGTCCCATTAACTAGTATATTGTTTTTTAATAAATGATTTTGGTGTTTCCATTTTTTTAAACGTTGTGTGGTAGATATCATCCTATTATCTCAGTTTTCCAAAATGCTCGAGTAATGTGAGTAAATAGCTGTGATGGTCGTCCACTAGAATCGAATAATTCCTTATCATCTCTAGACATTTTTATCATCTATTATGATGACAGATCGATGAAAGTGCTTGTGTATCACAGGCCACCCTAGGCTGATTTGTTAATCGGAAACAAACGAACAGTGGGTAGAACACGATACATACACGTTAGGTGTATTTATCTGTTTGGAAGTCTAGCCGTCAAACTTTGATTGCTCGCAATTAAGCTGCAGGATAATGGATATCCTGTAGATATCATCATCAGTATCATAGAAGACAATAACTCATGCGTAACTACCGTAGAACCATGGATAGAAGAACAAGTCTTAACTGGTAACAAAGAAAAGCAAAGGTTGGGACCCAATTACCAGAAGCTTTTGTGACGTCCAAAAAATGGTTACCAGAAGTAGGGGTTGGAGGGATTTGGGAGCTAAGTTAGATAGGACATCCTGTTGTCTGCGAGGCAATCCAGCTTATGCCGCGACATGACTGATGCCGTATGGAATAAGTTGTAGCCCGAGTATTCATGGATGTATGTGGGCCAAAATACTGCCAGAACTCCCAGACCGAAGCCTTTGGCTCAAGAGCTTATAGCGCAAGATAGCAAGCATGTGTCGGCGAACTGAAACTGGTATGGTTTTTTCACGTATATGCGCCGAACTTCTTCCTGCTCTCAACTTGGAGGACATAATAATTGTACTTCATCAGACCTCTACCTTTTGGCCTATCTGGTATAAATACCTCTGTCGGTATGGTCACCACGCAGTCCAGTTTAGCCAAGTAAACTATTGCAATGCGCTAGCCATCATACCAAGCAAAGCCCACTCTCTTTATGTCTTAAATTCTCATCATTTTGTGTTATGTAGTGTCCATCTGAAACCCAATCCGATCAAGATAGCAGGAATCGAAACTTGATCGCACGACCTATTGTGCATACCAAGGCCAGTTCAGAATGAAATGCAAGATGCTCTTCCTTTTTTTAGCTTTATTATTGTAAAAGAGATAATTTGATATTTTGCAAGTTTGAACGGTTCATGGTAATTTCATAAAAGGAATTGCCGAAATAGAAAGCATAGATGCTCGCGGTGTAAGAGGAACCACGTGTGAGAACTGGATAATCTGACTCAGTACCTCCTAAAATAGTTGCTGTCGCTCCTTGGTGGGCGATGTACGAGGCTTCGGTGGTGATAGTGGGAAATGGTTGGAGGTGGGGCGACTGAGTTCACTTCAGGTTTCTGAATTTACAACAGTGACTTTCATCCTAATGTCAGTAAACTGCTATAATTCTACTAAGTTCAACCATCACAGTCACACATAACTTCATGGTGGATTCCATTAAACGCGCTTAGTTTTTACTGTTTCGATACTACTGTTCACATAATCCATGTTAAGTGAGGGTCGATAAGCTGACGAAGTTTGACTATCGCTGGATTATACACGGAGACAGTCCACTGATTGTTCGACCGATCCGTGCTTGGCATATCCTGGACAATATTGGAGAGCATTGCCATGTGGTCGCTCTCCTCAACTGCTAGACACATCCAGATGTGGATACATGAAATCAAAGTCATTGTGTTTGGAAAAAAAGCAGGTCTAGAGTGAGTTGCTGTGTTGTATTCAATCGCTAACCTTTCAATCTCGTCGATTAACCAAATCTACAGTCTGTAGAACATCAAAACCACAAGCTGTCTGTAAATACAATTTATACTCGGTGATGTCAGGTTGCTTGGTGCTTATCAGTTTCTGTGTAAGTGAGACAAAGTGGGCACCAACAAAATGGGGAAGTCTCTTACATTTCAAACTGGAGGGAATCCGACGAATATCAACTAGTATCTGACCATACCAGTTGACTAATTCACCTTTGATGTACAGTTTCTTGATACATCCTAACCGTAGGCTATCGCACTAGGCTTGATTCGATAATCAGACTGCTGCTGCTCACCACCCCGCGCTTACAACAGTTATTCAACCCAATTTAATGCTGTCTGTTCAGGAGTAGCTCTCCATGAGTTTGAGACGCCCTTCTATCTACAAACGCCTCTCTCGCTTTCCATCTTGTTCGTTCCATTTGGGCTGTCTCAAATTCCAGTTGTCCTAGTACTTTTTCGGTTGTTTTCGTACGGCACTATAAAATACTATGAAATACTGGAATCTGCCAATCTCTCCTTTCACACTACAAGTTATTCATTATTCAGCTCAGCGCCCAGCAAGGAAGTGTAATCTACATTGTTCGAACGACTGTGCATAGCTAACGAAATCAGTCGTCGCTCAAGCTAGCAACAGCTGATTAATCCAGGTGTCTGAGACCGCTCTATACCATTTACCGTTATTCACCTAACATGATCGCCATTATTTATACAAATATAGTGCATGCTGCATAAGAGCTCTGTTGCGATAAAGTTTGCTGTCCCCAGTCTTGACAATGTTCTCCTTGTGATAGTTACCGGATGATTCAAGATTCAATCAGGCTCATTGGGACGTCATAGTATACACACCACTGTGTACGCAATTTGTTTGGCGTCCCTCACCAGCTTATTTTTCTGCGGAGTTCATCCTACCGTCCGACCACCAGAACGTTTACGAGTAGTGTATAATTCGCACATCGAACTATATTACACTTGTGGTTGCCGCTCACGAAATCATTTGGCTCACTTAGTATCCGATGCAAACGGAACCGTATTCTTTCGTATAATTTCGACCACTTTCTTCCTTTGATGGATGTAATCATAGAACACGGAATATAGCAAGCATATGTTTTTGGTGAAAGTTCATCAGGCTGTTATAGCTATAAAACACCTAAATAACAATGGTTACACACAAAACTTGGTATTGGTCAACATTTGCACTCTTATCTCACTCTTCCGTGTTTGTGAAAGCCAGCTAGATGTTTGTTGTCAACACACCGATCGGGTGTGTCAACTACTGAATAACGCAGCTGGAGCGATTGCGCGATCTATTGTCCACACAAGTTTGGATTATGTAATGGCCTCGTTCGTTTTCAAATGAATTTTGACCGAATCGGTGAAACGCTGTTGAGAGCGGTGTACGATCGATCTGTATTGTTGACCTGTTTCTATTAGCCAGATGACTTACAATGACACTCGTGATCGATTTCCGTCCCCCTGTCCCGGTCCATGGTGTATAATTCTCTCTGATTCTTCTAGACAAATGCTGAGTCGTATGCCCCCATGTAATTTACTGCACAATCACGAAGGAACTAGTAAGTCACCGTAGGTGATTTCTAGTTCTTCCGCTTAGTCTTCTTTTAATAATTTTCAATCTTCTTAGTAGCGTTTTCTTCCAGAATATTCCACGTCACTGTTGAGGTGAGCAGCGACTCGAGCCACAGTACCTTTTAATCACGCTCACGGCTGCTATGATGATGGTGATGAGGTGAGCTGTAGACCGGCACTTTGTCCGTCTGACTTAGTACTGCCAATAAGGAACCGGTGAATGAACTAATCAGTTTGGTTACTTTGAAAGTAGCAGAAAATATAGAAAGGTGATTTCTATACGATTGCCATTAAAAAGGGATGCATTTGCTGGATCACTGAAGTGTTTTCTGTGACTTATTGGAAATTTTCAAATTGTAGTCGACCTTATTTTCTTTTCCATTTTGATCATTTCCTGTCTTCAACTGCGATCAAGATACGCACACAATTTTTGATGGACATTTTTATCCCGTATGATGCGATGGCGTTTTCATGTACATTGCGTTTGACTGATCACAATCGTCTGTTTTTATCACGCGCAGTTTTCCAATAGGCTCGAATTTTGTTCGTTTCAGCCAGTTCACTATAGTACCTTCTTATACTAATGGTGATCATTTTTTTGTCAATGAATCCGCTGGTCGTGTGACGATCTCGCTGGCGATGTGTGCCCCCACACTTGCATGTGCATGATCGCCTGCATGTGTGTGTGTGTTGTGACTCTCTATGTCACGCTTTTTTGCCTGTTGTCTGGCTTCAATAAACCATCAGCGTTCCTAATCGTGCTTTGATATATTGTACACAACACATTCGTATTGCTTATCAAATGAACCGAATGTTCCTGGCTTCTGTTTATCTTCACTTCACAATTCTCGTCCCATATTTATTCAATCACTTTCGAAAATATTGTGCCTTTCCTGGGAATAATCTGAACTTTCTCCCTTTATTACAACATGGTTTTAACTTATTTTTTTAATTCTGATCAACTGATTTTTTTTAAAGGCTTCTCGATAAAAATACTCTGACACATGTTCTAACTTCAGTTATTTTATAGTATACTAAACGTCTAACGCTATCGTTGTTGTGACGCAATTGTGCTGATCACTTCTGCCAGCCAAATTCTAGTCACCCATGAGGTTATTTTTTTTCTCTCTCTCTACTCTTATACGCCATCTCAGTGTCCTATTTCCAGTACTGTCTCTTTATTTTGCACAGAAGTTCTTGTTACGCATTCACCGCCTGTCGTTTTTCTCATATCAACATTGACATAGTTTGCTGATTTCGAGGATCATGGTTTTCGTCGTGAAGAAAATGTTATCTCTTCCATGCCCACACAAACTATTTCACTTCAATTTGAATGCCTACCTTGCTCTTTCAATATTTCCTTCCGGTTTTTACCCGAATACAGCCATGCGATTTGACTCATCCAGGAATTGAGAAGCGTCATCAAACAGATCTTCACATACGATCACCTTTGATGCATCAGGTACAGCGACGATTACGTAACGTTGCCGGAGCTGTAGATGCAAAGTTGGTAGGTTGCAAACGGTTTTGTAATGATTGTATTTATCCTGGATTTGTTCAAGCGTTTCATTTGTGCTTTGGAATCGATATAACTCGTACTTTCATCTCGAGACATCTATCACGTTGAACTGGTGTTGTGATCTCACGCATTCACAGTTGTATTTTTTTAAATTTGGTTGAAGGTATCAAAACATTGTGTTACATAGCTGTTATGCTTGCTGTGAATGGAATCGACTTCCCATCCTACGCACCTATGTTCTGCGTAATCGCCTTGCAGGTGTAATCCTTTTCAATGAAGAGCTACAATGTCATTCAAGCTCATATTTTGCCCAGTCAGGTTGCTTGTCGACGTACGTACTATGGTCCTTTCCTTTGGTGAGATCTGTGTTAGATGTTCAGACGTTCTCGTTCTTACTATCCTGTGGTTAGTGATCAGATTGAGACTTGCATCGGAACTTTGCGAGCTGGGTGTCCCTCATCCAAAGTAACCCAACAGTTGGTTTTGCAGTTAGGCTTCCTTCAAGCAATGTCTTAACTGGGACTCAAATTGATTGAGGATATTTTCGTTTCCTCGACGTGTAAGAAGTAAAGTGAACCAATTTTTGATTTCATCCGAAGCATTCAATTGGCTAACTTTTCGAGAAAATGGTGGCTACTAAGAGACCAGCTTTAACTTTGCATCCGATCTGACCACTTATACTGGCTAGTGAGAGCTACTTTTATGGTTGTAACTCTCCTCGACTCACTTGGGAAGTTAATTCATCTTAGAATCGGGATATTCAGTTGAAGGCTGCCGTGATTTGTGCACTTCAACATTTGACCTCGTTATTTGTATAACTGTCCTTTGAAATAGAGGTCGTCCACTCAATATTTGTTTACTGAAAGCATTATCGACGAATCTAGTTGCTTCCAAAGTGACTGAGAATTTGGCAATCTGTGAGTTTGTTGGGATCAACGACAACCCGTTCGTCACTGTCAACCATTGCGATCAGTCCACTGTCTCGCGGATATACACCACTGTCCTTCCACCGAGTATGTAGGTGAGGCGAGTGAATTAGTTTCCGTACCGTTTCATCCCGATCTGGTCAGCGACTTGTTGTGTCCGTGCAGCGGAATAATGTTTTTGTCTACTGTTCCTCGCCTTGTGCTCCTGGTTCATATTAGGCACTAGGTATCATGTGGTAACGTAAACCATTCTTTTCCCGCTATGTTGCTTAATTTATGTCATGGCAGATTTCGCCACATCTTTAGGAGTGCTCACTACAGACTGTTAAATCTATCAAGTCAAGGCCAAACCACAAAACAAATTACAGTGAAATGCCAATTGTGCACAGGTGTAGAGACCCTACAATTGCCAGGGCAATGAGAGGGTGACGAACAGTTCATTTTGAAAACACGAAATGGGCGTGTTCTTTCTAATGGCAATCACTTTGGCATATCGAAGAATGCATGGGTTGGTGATCGTGTAGATGACGTTGAACTCTGGCTATGTCTTGTCGATGGTGTGTCAACAAGTGTCGAGCAATGACTGAGACAGACTGATTATAGTTTCGAGTAATGATGGCAGCGATTGACATAGCGTCGATCGGTTGCGTAATCTGTAATAAGTTGTCCGTAGGAAGTGTTTGTGAAGATGCAACTAAATCTGTCATGAAATAAATCGTGTAACATGACGTTTCTGACTTCACTTTCCAAATATTCTGTGGTTTTGCGAAACTGAAGTATAACCACCGGACCCTCCTGTCTTGTTCATCACATTGATGAATGGACCGTTCCAGTTAGGATTATCAGATATATAGCCAGGTGCGGATTACCGTCTGTGCTAACATTAAGGCCAAAGTCCCAGCATCTCTGCTTTTCTATCATAGCTTCTCAACTGTTTCGTCTGAACCACCCTACTGTCTCTTCGATCAGAAATCAACGGATCTCAACAAATAACCGTTAACTCACATGAGTCTTCTTGATTCATACCGGACTTTTCACTCTACGTTCTTCAGCACTCGCCCTCCATATCTCCTATCGTCAGTTCTTTTCAGTTATTCCACTGCAAAGACCTAACGCTCAGTGGGCTTGTAACTGTTAGGCCGGAGCTCATAGCCCACGTACATGGACGTGGCATCGCTGAGGACTGAACGTGCACGGCTGAGTTTAATATTGATGAGTACTCCCCTTTGGCGTTCAATCGAATTGGTGCATCCTCGACACCATGTAAGCAGCACTCAGATGTTGTTTTCCAAAGTAGTCTGTGCGATATCCAACTTTCTGTTGCTTAGGCTAGGTTTATAGGATGCAGTCATCCCAATCGCTGTTGTGAGCTGTAGAGTGTGTTATATCACTGAGACTTAACTTCGTTGTGGTGGCCCGTTCACTATCTGTATTAGTCGACTGAGCAACGATGCTCACTTCCGTTGTTTGTACTTCGTTAACGCAAACTTGGAACAAAAAATGTGGTATCACGTAGCCCGGCTCTTCTCACTGTCGTCACTTCAAATAGATGATGCAGTTCCGCTACATATGATGACGTATCGTCGCAACGTCTCTATCCAGTTGGATTACTTGCCTTTATCTTGACAACATTCCCGTCCCTCCCAGTTGTTTGTGCGTCTCATAAAATCATCACGACTATCTGAAGAAGAAAACTCCGATAGTTCGATACTCTTGATTTTATTCCGATTAATTCGTCTTCCTTAGGGTCATTATCTGCATTTTCGCCTTATTATCCGTTTTAGTAGTTTGAAACTTTCTTCTTTGTCTCATATACTTTCTGTAGGTTGAATTGGTTTTGAAAACAAAAGTGCAATCCATCCCGATGCTTTGCTTAAACTTTAGTTATACTAAACACTTATTTGGCTAACAAAGCTGTTGGGTATGTGATAAATAATGAAGGTAACAACCATTTTGCCAAGAAACTCGCTATCGATTTCGAGGGATCAAGTCGTACCTTCAATGAGTCATGTCTATCAGGTCCCAACGAATTCACTTCTACTGATTCATTTTTCAGTATTTTGAACGCGCAACTGTTTTTACAGCACTTACTTTCAGTGGAGGTACATGACACATGCAGTTCAGTTATTAAGACATTCCTCACTTGTTAATAGCCCTAAATGACTACACTTTTCTTCTGTCACATTTGACGGGATCGATTAGCAGTTTTGTTTCTGACCCACATGTGAGAAGGTGCAATCCGGTCAATATGTCTTGTGACTGTGGGAAGACAAAAGTCCAAAGGATAGTTTTCAAGTAATATTGACCTCATAATCTACTATTATAATGTTACCACTCGTTGCTGGCCCAAAGGATGTTTAACCTGAAGATCTTTGTTAACTCAGTTGTACTCACTTGCTTTTGCCAGTCACCAATAAAACCATTCGTATATTTTGGTAAACGCGTTAACTTGGTAAGACGTTTAACAAAGACAATACTACAGACATCATTCACAGTGTTGAATGTAGATCATTGATCGTACTACACTCATGTATACGCTGAATGTGGTAAAGTCCAGACGACGTATAGATTTGTAGGTTGTAGGACATATACATAGTTGTAGCACACAGTCACTATATTCGTGTGTGAAATTCGTATGAAGTCTCGCAATAGCGTGGGTTGTCCAGCGTATGCTTTTCAAGCTACTCAGTGGTCATGGCGGGTTGCGCCAGTGCGTGAACTGTATGAAAGGTGATCCAAACGCCCTTAGTAGGGAATGTGTGAATGACTAATTTTCACTGGAGAGCACTTCGGGTACTAAATCAATGTCCGTTGTAAGACGATGTCCATTATGATGGTGATCACCGCGGAGAGGGACTGCTCTAGTTCGGCTGAACTCTGGTGGGGCAATTCAAGCAAACAGGATGGTCTTATGGAATGTAAAAAATGTAAATGGTAACATTAGACTTGTTTGCACACCCCTGCATTACCACTGTTTTTAAGGCACTGAATCTACTATGCAGCTCTGTCACTAACAGTTGCAGTTTCTTTGAAAGCTTGTGACAAATATTTTTGTTGATGAAGACTTAATTAGACATCCTTCGTCCAATTCGATTTGTTTACCCTTATTCACATTGCACTTCTGCGGCACTCGTCTACTTTGTTAGTCCCATTAATTTAATTGCAGCTAGTAGCGCTACCGATACAAAGGGCGACTTTTAAAAAGGAAGCCTTGTATTGCTATTGGATCAAAGCTCTAATTTCAGTGATACCACGTGTGTTTCGTTAATCGGATTGGTGTATTACGACGGTTGTATGTGGTTGGTTTCGTAACTTTTCGACATTTCCTTGACTCACTGCTTATTGAGAATCGGTGCCAAAGTGGCCAGTATTTGAGTAGTGCTCTTGTTTAGCGGTGCACTTGTGCTTAAACGAACGGCAGAAGTTGCGTTGGCTGATTGACACAGCATTACTCTGGTGCACTGTAGTCCGTTTTCTAACTCGATAGAGAAAATTTTCAACTGTGCTAAATGACTCAACAAGGTTGGTATTGAAACGGAATAACTATGAAATCCATAGGACACCGCAAGAACAAACAACCAGCGAACACATATTCTCCCTATTATTGCTTTAAATTATGCAGCTTCTTGTCTGTAACATCGAATGTGTCAAAGCTACTGTATGCGCCACTTATGGCGGAAAGCTTCACAACGATAACAAGCATTTTCGGACGTGCCATTTTTCAGTTTTTTCACAAATGTTTTTTTTATGCGTCATTGAGAGTATTTCGTCAACTGTTGCTGTGTATTGATTAAATGAGTCAAATATATAACACAGTAAACCTGATAACTGATGAGGAATGATGGGCATTGTTTAGTAACGGGCTGTTCACCGACCACCGCTACCCCCGTATGACGTGAAGTATTTAACAGTACTTTCTTACTGTTGAAAATGGACAGTCGTGTTCATACGGAGGCTGATTTTACACAGTGGATTATTTACAATTCAGTAGCCTGCTTTTCATCTGCTATACCCTACATATTTACACCTGTTCCGTTATTTTTTTTCTGCTGCGCTCATCTACCCAAACCATACGTTCACTGCCCATTACCCATGTGAATCATTTAATTTATAGTGCACTACTCACTTTCATGCGAGTAGTTGGAATATTTCAAAAATGTCTCGGTAGGTTTTTCGGTTTATCATGCATTACGATGTCGCTTTACGCGCTTCCGTGTGTTGTACATGTCCATTCATCAACTTGAGTTATCCTACTAAATGCAGGGCGAGATCTTCGAGTATCTTTTGTTTGGCCCATGGGAGGGTGGTTGCTGATTTGCGTGTGCAGATAAGGACATTAAGTTGGGATTCACTGGCTTTGGTTCTTCGGACCAAATGGTGACACGAATATTTCCATGCTGTCCATTGGATGTATCTAAAAAGATTCCAACGGGCAGCCTACCTTGACTCGCTTTTATGGTCGATTTTCTCTCTAGTAAACGAAAAGCTGATTTTCACTTTTTCCAAAGAGTCACTCGGAAGACACTGTAAATAGTCGATGATTGAAAGCGTGCCAAGAGCCTCCGAACCAGTCAAATTGAACTGGATGCACACATCTGTATGTATGTGCGCTCATTTTTATTTTCAAGTAAGCTATTTATATCAACTTCCGACGAGTGTTACAATATTTGAGCTTCGTCGTCATCATACACTACCACACAAGTTAGTTTCGTAACGGTCGTCTGTGTATTGTCCCCCTCTCCTACTTATATCCCAGAATTTTTGAATGTATGGGTTCCATCGTTGAACCTGTTGAGGCTCGCCAAGTAAAACTCGGTCATTAACTTTTCTTGTTTAATTAGCGCTACATTATGTATTTGTTAGCTCCCTGACAGAACTACGCTCCTCGATAAACTTATACAATCAACCCTATGTATGTACTAACGAGTAAATAACAGCCATTTCCTCTGGTAGGCCATCAAGTGCTTTTGAAAGGTTGTTAGCTTTAGTTTCCTCATCTGGCACCTATAGAAAGTGAATTATGCGCAAAAGTGTAGGATATAGACCAGAGACAACCATTCCGTCGCCTTAGCTGTCTTAATGCTTCCACTGTGGTGCGGTGGCCGAATGTTAGCTGAATTCGTAGGAGTCATGTGCTTTCAGAGCGAAGTATATGATCACTTAGTTAACCCTGCAGTTACTGGACCACATTTTGTGTGGTCAAGACGTGAACTAATTGGCATACGAATAACATTGCATTGCGCATTAGTGTGACCCACTTTATATCAAATAGGTTTGGACTGACCGTTTCAGAAGATGTGAAAAGTTTCGTCTGCCAACAGATGCAGCTGAAACACTATAAATGATAGATTTCAGAGTTCTATGGCGCTTCATATTGTTTGCAATAATCGACTATCATTGTCCAGGCGAATCTAAGGGAATAAAGAACAGTTTTGTCGCAGCGAAATGGGTTGTGAATAGCTGTCAATGCAACAAGAAGTACTTCAGAGCCCAACTCGTTAATCACAGTGTCTCCACAGTAATTGCACAATCGGCGTTACGCAACACTGTGGCTGTAGTGTAAGGGAATTTGAGGACTGAGGGTGTTGGACTGGGTGGCCTGCAATCCCTATCTCAATCCTATGAAAAATTGTGTTGTATTAGTTCGCCAAACATAAATTGGTGCTATGGTATACAGTTCAACGGCGGAACTGACTGTTTAAAGTGAGTCTGAATGAGTTTGACTCCCAATGTACTGTAGTCTCTCATCGGTGGTATGTTCGCTGGATGTTTCTAAGTGTTGGTACATACTGGCAGAAACACGTCGTACCAAACCTTTTGTGCATTACAGTCGCCGTGTAATTTTGTCGCAGATGTTTTTCATGCCTTTGTGTATGCCTCATTTTTTACGAGGGTTACGGGGAATGGGAAACAAAATTCAACCTACAGCTGTTTACTGGGATTCATTTTTTGTATTCAGATAAATTATTGTTGCTAGTAAATCGGCTGGTCGTATACGATTATACACGCAGTAATTTGAAAGCAGAAAACTATCGTTCCGTATAACAGGACATTATGTCTCGAGTTCTATCTGGTGGTTGGTGTACTCGAACTGGTCATTGACACTGTACACCACACAATCATTAACCGAGTATCACTAGTCTGTTAGTTGAAATCCATTACTCTCTTTTGAAAGCCTTGTCATCTGTGCCTTCAAGCATCCGGTCCATGTTGACTGTTATTCTTCTCGTCACCATTTATTAATCAAAGTATCCCTCTAGTGTGCCAAGAAAACATAATGCCGAGGTTTTGCTGCTGCTGTCTGCAGTGAGTTTGAATTGGAGCCGTTTCTTGATTAGAGAAGGTTCAGTCAATCAATGTTCGCGCACAAGCTACTACAGACGGAATTATGGTCAAACTGGCGCCAACCAATCGTAAACGGCGATTAGCTGCTGTTGAATGCGTAACTGTTTCAAACAACCGAGTTGCCAGATGCAAGGTCGTGGAACAACACAACAACAAACTGACCAATCAAAGCGTGAGGACGCCTTCCGCTTAATATCAATCGTAAATATTGTTGTTCTTCTAAGAAAAGGTGCTGTTTTTCCAATAAATTGAGACTGCTTAGTGTCGGTCAGATTCCTGTTCTGATTTTTCTCGACTGGGTAGCTCAGTACGCGACACTGTTCCTCTCCTTACATCTGATAACACATTTA
The DNA here is from genome assembly GCA_014338405.1 of Paragonimus skrjabini miyazakii. Lineage (NCBI taxonomy): Eukaryota > Metazoa > Platyhelminthes > Trematoda > Plagiorchiida > Troglotrematidae > Paragonimus > Paragonimus skrjabini miyazakii. The sequence continues at coordinate 231,103 of JTDE01000185.1, read as the reverse complement.
CAATGCATTGCTATCAAGAAGTCCGCGAGAATCCTAAGAAGTAACAGGCTTCTTGCAGAGTTTTTAAATCGATGGAAACTTTGGAATTCTGAGAAACAGTTTCTAGAACTGCAGAAAGTGTGAAAATATGAATTTGCAGGGTGCCCATGTCTGGAACATGTGTTATCTAGTTCTGTGTTTATCGCGATGTTTGCGATTCGATGCTCTTAATGCCGATACTTGTCTACGTGGGCTGGGCTACCCAAACGTTGCACGTGTACGCAGATATGTAAAGCCTAACTGTTCAGTCATCATTTTCTGTCGATCCTCAGTATTATACCCTTTACTGCATGCTCTCACAATGTTTTATGTTAATATGCGTTGGATGGCTTCCACAACTGTTTCGTTCACGAGGGGTCATTGACACAGGTCTAATTTCAACGACCATTTGTTTACATAGTGAAGCTGAGCACCTTCATTTGTGATGTGAAGGAAGAGGAACTATGTTTAACAAATTACTAGAATGGCAAACCACTGTTGCCTTTCGTTGCAGATGACATTGACATCTTGAAGATTCTGTAAAGGTTTTCGGAGGAAAAATTTTTGCTGATTTGTGAAAGGATTTCAAGACTTAAGCTCGTGATGAATCTGTGCAATGTAAAAATCAAGAATCAAACCGAGGCACATGTTATCGTTTTGTCAGGACACTTCAGAGGCTGAACCAACAAAAGAGTGAATTTTTGTCCTGTGAGTGGATATTAGAATATTTATCATCGACGCTGCGAAATATGTCATGGAAAAATTGCCCTAGAGATGTGAATTTCTTCGCACTTTTGGCTGGCATTGGTCTTCAGTGGCAAGACAATCTCAGGTGACATTCTTAAAACGTCCCTCATTCACATGGCTACTCTCAAGCATGTGAATCTCTCAGACTGTGACACCATTGTTAGTAACCATAACTATTGTAGTTGTGGCAACCGGGCCTTACAATTTATAATGTTTTAGTCTAACTGATAAACCAGTGAACACATTATTATTTCAACAATCGCTTGGTCTTGAATAATCTCACCATACTTTGTGCAGCAAAATTAGAATCTATTAACAAGAAGACATTAGAGAGACGTATGCCAGAATTAAGTTTTAGCATGGTATGGCGCAAAAAGATGAAATTCAAAGTAGCGTAAATATTTTTCGAACAAATCGAAAAATATGCAATTTCTGTAGAGGAAAAATACCTCCTGCAATAAACGAGGATACTGCCTGTGACAAAGTGATACAGAGATTCGTAGGCTAATCACACTGCAGGTTTGTGTTGCTGTGGATACTAGCAAAAATCGAAGTGATCAGGAAAACTTTCTTCAATGTTGACAGTGTATAGTCATACTGCAATATTGATCTTATAGATGAAACGAAGAAGAGGAGGTTAAGCAGGTGGATGAGACTACTGTTGGAGAAGGTTAAATGAATCCATGTTTAGACTCTGGTGCCGTCATCAGCCAGCAAGTCTAACGATTCTGCGTTCGGACCTCCAACATCCTTATGTAGTGCTACGTTATTGTTTTTGGTAATTTCAGTCCGAAACATGTTGATGCCATCACCTGAGGAAGCCCCTGTGAAAAGACGATTTCCCAACAACAAAGCAACTGCCTCCGACAACGTGCAGCAGAACTATCCGACTATACAAACCAAGGACCACACTTTCCGATAATCCGAGGTGAAATCTAAGTTGAGGTTAGCGGTACCAGGCTGAGGCGGTCTCTTTTGGCGTTGAAGATGAGTACAACTGAAACACTTGAGAAAACAAGAAAACTGTTATTGCTACGGGGTATGGGCATCCAATTCTAACTAAGAACCTGATCAATTTAAAGAGCTGTCCTAATCAGCTGATCTGTATGCTAAGACAGTCAAGAAGATTAAAACGTTTGCTTAAGTTGCAAAATCGGTATGGGGACTAAAATCAGCTGACGGCAATATCAAATGGATAGTTTATGCGGAACTGGAATGGCCGAAGAAGACACTTTGCATCCATCCTCTTCGTTCGCTGCACAGTATTGTATGTGTGTACATAATTGTATCACTTTGAAAGTGGAAATAGTATACTGTTCACCTTGTAATGATGATGTATAAGACACCAGTGAATCGAATGCTGAAGTAGTCAACATCAGGTGATCTTAACAAAAAACACTGAGTCTGTGATATATAGGAAACTTCCTTTCAAATTCTTACGAACTTTGGAGTGAAGATTTAATGGATCATAGTCTGGAAAGAGATCCCACATTGATCAAAGTGTCTTTACACGGGGAACTGTCCTTATTAGGTTGTCACTTTGAGCGCAAACATATACAGAATATATGTCCAAGATTAACTGTATTTGGTCGGTTTGTGCATGACGAACACCAACCGTTTTTATGGTGCTCGTCCCTATTATTACTGCTACCTTGAATGGTAACACTCCACTAAGTATTCACCTTGTTGCGAGCTGTTCCATTACACTGCTGCTCAATACAAACTTTCGTATGACTTCTCTAAATCAATTTTCTATGATTTCTTATGCAGACTGAACAACGCCCAGAATTGATTGCAGTTTATCGCATTTTCGTAGATTTTTCCGTCAGCTCCGTTTGAAAAATAGTACTATGCCGGTGTTTCACTGCTGTTAGGACTTGTCAGTAGTTCAAATATTTACCACTGCTAGAATTTGAACTCCGGTCACGCTTTCACGAGGCAAAGGTTCTGAGCGTTGGGCAGTACTCACAGTCGCGTATCGCTTACCGTTGGCATATGATTATTCCGTTGTGCCTAGTGCGAGGTCAATGGCACAGTGGTCAACACGGTTGCCTCGTGAAGGCATGTCGGGATTTCAATTTCTGGCCGTGGTAAGGCGCTGTATCACTGACGACTTCTGACGAAAACGAAACGTAAGTCTACTGCTTATTTTCGAAAGATGCCGCCTCGACCATCTGTTTGAGTACCACGGCTGCGATCACTTGTGAGTGATATTCAAGTCTAATACGCCAACACTCTCTACTGCTCAACAATACTCTCCCTTCCGGATTCACATACAGCAACCTGTCAGTCTGTGTTGCAAAGATTGCGAGTTAGATTCTTCATGTGCTTACATATTACGAGTAGTGCGATTAGAAAATAAAACTGAAAATGTGGCCAACTTCACCGTCTTTTCTTTACCATTTGATAGTTCTAGAATCATTTGTGTATACTTATGTATATCAAATATTTTTACATATACTCCATACTTTTGTATCCTAGTCTCAACACCGCCAACGTATAAAGTACGAGAAGCGGATTCATGAGGTAAGCGTGAACTTGTCGTTTTCCCCACTATTTCTTTTGCATTTGTATGTGCACCTTTCTACATATACTTACATAATTTGTCTCAATTGCTTTTTGTTCTTTACTGCTCATCCGATAGTTTCATCCATTCTATTACCTTTTGTCCGATCGCTGGACTAAGTTGTTGGCTAATAAATACTGCTATAAAACGCCTGTATCTATCTGTTCATTTCTGAGTAATGAATGGGTCAATCTATGCGAATGGTTAATACGTCCTTGTCGCAGACTATCCTCGTTCCAACTATCTCTACGACTTTGAGGACGTTTATTTCTCAGGCTCACGAATGTGGTTAGATTTTCAGTTTATGTTCCTCACTCAATATCGCAATTGCTCCTATGGCTATTTGATTGAACTAAAATCCAGTTACCTGCTGATACACCTTCAACATAAAATATTATTGAAACTTCTTCAGTTCTTGTACCAAATACTGAGCTGAAGCTTTGTTACTCTAGAACACCAAATCATCAAAAAACTATGCGCGACTTGGACTTACGTCTTCGCATTAATTGTGCTACGAGGAAGAAAGCTTACAACTACAAACTAGTCATTAATTTCAATCTTGAGATGTACCTGTGGGTACTGTGTGCTTTGGACTGATATTGGACTGGTCAACAGTCCAGGAAGTTGAAAATTAAAAAATTGGTGCAACTGTAAAAGGAAGAGAATTTAAACAAGAATGATTCATGCTAAAGAGAAAGGTTTAGAAGTCAAATGGTTTTCATATCTTTGATTTCTCTCCATTTTTTTGGTATGTATTCAGCTTTTCCAAATCTAATGAACCAAAACGTCGATTGAGAGATGAAATTATGCAATTTTGTTTAAAGTCATTTTGCGCCAAAATACTCAACCTAATTTTATAAAATAATTGCTCTAATTTCGCTTTTTGCGCCATAATTCAACATACAGACCGATACGTTTGATGTAGATGAATCTCCTTCGTAAAACGGAGCAGTACCTTTAGTAAATATACTGCAAAAACTCTCCGCTTTTACTCTCTCTGACATATTTTTGGTATAGTTTTGTTTGTTGTATGACCTTGGGACCATTTAGCACCGTTGTGTTGTCACGCTCTCATGCCGATGACCTGAAAAATTGGCTAGAAATTCTTTTTGGCAAAAAAAAACTCAAGAGAGAGGGACCAGAGGAAAAATTACCAAGTTCTCCTAGTCGGAAAAAAATGACAACCATTTTTCTAGTGAAACATCGGCAAACCGTTTTATGCGAACATTGTTAATGCGGACTAAAAAGAGCGTTGAGACAAGATGCTGTTAATGTAATCACATCATCTTTGGAAGAAATGTTGATAACCCTTTCACACCGGGAAAATTACAAGTTGCTATATTCTAACAATGCATTTTTTGTCTAGAAAAAGTCTAGGTGTTCCGGAATAGTTTAATGAATTGCGCAAATAATATAAGAAGTTAGTATTGTTCAAAAAATTCCATCTGAAGGGATTTGACTGTCCGCTTTAGTTTTAGCAATCGGTTTCCTCCGTATATGGGGCGATCTTCCGAGATCAACATTTGACGGTTGTTGTTTATTATACCTGTAGTGATCTGTGTCAATTATTTTGATATTGAAGGTAAAGTAACGGCTGTAGAAAGGAGTGACTCACTAAGGTATTTTTTTGTTCACTGTCAACTATTAAAATTTCACGAACTGTTGCACAATCTCTTTGGGCAATATAGAGTTCGTTCAGACAAGTACTGAGAACTTTGCTGTAATCCTGCATGAGGAGTTTCTGTGTGGAAAAGACATCACGCCATGTTGTGTATTTTGCAGTTTTTGTCAGGCCGGCTGGGACGTTTCAACAAGAAACTGAGTATATCACCTAATGACCTTGCTCTAGGTTTTGCCGAGAATTTTTTTCCCAATTTTGATAAACGAAGCATCTAAACTTAATTGCTTACAGTCGATAAATATGGTAGATTATTGGATAGAATTATCTACTTTGATCACACTGATCATTTGATGGACTCCATGTAACTGATCTGAAGGACTGAAGACGTATGAGGAAGTTGACAGAATGCATATCACATCTCCGTTCATTGCAACTTGTGTTAATATTTGTGCAAACCGATTGGGTTACATCTCATTCACATTTTGCACGATACAATTTGTTGAAGTCGAGCAATGTGAAATTTTCCTAGAGTTGTCAGCAACTTTGATACAAGATGTCCGATTAAATCGCCGACAATAATGATACTGAAAAGCTTGAGAAAGTGTTTTTTTTAAAAAATATTCTGACTATGGTTGATAACTCGAGATTAACTTATTTGAGTACTATGTGTAGTGTAAGTTTGTGGAATGAAAAGTATAATGCGACTGACATGGTCCACCATTTACGTAGCTCGTAAAGGTGATTTCACTCACCTGGCATTTGATCTCATAAAAGTTGTAATCGAACTCTTGTGACCTAAAAGATTGTAACTACAGACTGTTGTGAGTGATGTATATACAACGCGCGAATAAGACCGAATAACGGTATTTGTTTATCGAAACCAGAGTCGCGTGCACCGATAAGTCTTTGTCAACAGTTTATCTGTTGACCGTTCGTTGAAGTCGTTGTTGAATCATTTCGATTTTCCGCTTCTTGACTTCTCTCAAGGATTTTTCATCCTGACAGAATTCAAACACGCGACAGACAAACATATTGGTATCTATTAAGCTGCGGGATCACAACGCGGACCTCTCAATTTCAAAATTTCATATAGCTGCCAAACATTGTTACATGACCCGCCGGTTGGATCAGAGTTAAATTTATTATGGACCTTGATGAAAATGGCGTTAATCTCTGATGTCGTTTTTTTCGCACATAGCCGTCGAAAGCAGTCACTGGTTGACATCGAGGTCCCCACATTTGTTTTATGCTCGTCGACTCACCGGGCCTAGTGATGTCGTCCATGTGCGGACCCGGTCTCATTTAGTCCCTGTGCCATACTCGAGCCATTTCTACTCAGCTTCTGATTTCTGCAGTTCTCTCCCCTATCCGTCGAGCTCACGTATCGTGCATAAACCGGGAAGAGGCAGTTGACACTCGGTGCCTGACTGAATAATGTACACATTAGTAGTAGACGAGTGAACATGTCTGACATTTTGGACATGAGCGATACGTAATGACCATGCTTGATCGATGCTTGAATACTCGACAACTGGATGAACAAGTATTGTACCTACCTCTAAAACTTGAATGAGGTTTTCATCTGCCGATAAAGTAGTTGCATGATGATTTTGGCGGCCACCGATTTTGAATTCTTTTCGGCTCCCCTTGAAGGGAAGTCATTTTCAAACCCAAAGGTGTTGGAATGTTGCGTTCAACAACTTATCTGTTCATTTTCAATTTCATGCGGTGTGTTACTACTGGGATTAGGTGACTTAGCATCGATTTCTGTAGTCAATTTTACACGTTATCAGCACTTTTTGTTCATATAGTGGTGTATTTACAGTTGGGTGGGAAAGCGACATGCCGTATTCAGCACTTTTTCGTTCATGACTTATCACTCAGAAAAAGTTTGAATTAACTAAACTTTTTCACTGTTCCTACTATCAAATAACTTTCATTTGTGTAGCAATTAACTTTTTGAATCCGTTTTTGTTTTCCATCTTAATTTAACGTCCTTTTCAACCAATTAATTCTAACCTGATTGATCTTTTGGCTTAATATTATGTTACATTTTTCTCTGTTCTAGGAGATAATCCGGTTATTGCAATTAGAAGAAGAATCCTTTTTCTATTTTTCTCCTGGCGGTGGAGATATCACTAGTTGGACCCAACGCAAACTTTCCGAAGCCTATTGGACTGGATGCCCTTTGTCCTCAGAACCAAAAGAGCATCTGTTAAATGATAGGCACCATCCAAGACAACCTGTTTGGCGACGTGCAGATGATCGCTTCTTTTGGAACTCTAATCTTCTGTCTGAGGCCCTCAAAGATGCAGATCGGGTACTGGAGGCTCGAAATTTCCCAAACTATGGGAAGGCTTTCTTATCTGATGATTGGGAACAGTTTGAACTGATGGTATCTGATATGGAAGGGCTACTTTCTCCTATTGTGCAAGGCTACGTGGAGATTCAGACTTTAAGGCTGGGCGAGACAATGATCTCATCTCCGGCGTCTCATGTGGAGCCACACCGTCTGAAGGTGCCAGTAACATCGGGTGCCGGACCGAGCGAGTCTTCCTCTACTGGAATGTCCGTCTCATTTTCGACCGCTGCCTCGACTACAAGTGATTCGGATGCGGAGGAACACGGTACAGTGATCATTCACGGCCTGACCGAGAGCGACAAAAATCCGCCTACTGAATCACCCGTTCGTAGTCAGAATAGTCTTCATTCAGAATATCCTCAATCTTCTCACCTGACAAGTGATGGTGTTTTGGAGTCGCAGACAGATGTCACAACTTCAACCACTGCAGCTCCATCGTTGTATTCTTCTTCGCGCGCACCGTCGTCTGACGCGCTCACAGTGGTTCTGTTCTCCAGACGCAGTCGTCGTCGCGCCGGTGGGTTTTGCATTTCAGTTACCCAACACTTAGAACGTGATATTCACCTTATTTCCCGATAACAACACTGGTTTTGTTAGTGACTCCGGAAACGAATTTTTCTGTTCGAAATCTTTAGCTCGGGAAGAGAAGCACGGATGTGCAAATGTTGTCCGAACCGTTATTCCAATTCTTCCACCATGCATTTTAAATAATTTTACTGATAGTTCAACACCATTCTTACACACGATGGAAGCGACCTTCGTGGAGCTATCCTCCTAAGTGTAACGCTGTTCATTTGTTACATAATTATTTGCGAAAACAACACGAATACTGTTATTATCAACACCACTACCTGAGAACTTGTGACATCAGGAACTACAAAGTAAGAACCAGTAGTTGGAAGAGAGAAGAGATCTTAAGTGACAGAGGTTAGTGTTATTTATGAGTTCATTTGCAACACAGTTCATCGCTTCACATCGGACTTGTACCGACACAACAAGCACTGCGATATTACACCCGTATGACGGAGAAGAACTATGGCTGATGGTAGCGATGTTGTGTTTTTCAAATTCGTTTGTTTCATTTTGTTCTAGATGCGAGAAAAAGTTGACTTCCTACTGTGTGGTGCTTCATTAGCAGTTTAATTACAACGCAACTGTTTAAGATTTTATACGATTTTATAGTGTCAAGACAAAACAATTTAAACGTCTGATAAACATAACGTTAACGAGTGAGATTGACACCTCCGTAATGTATAGATCTATTTTGAAAATCTTTTCTCACGCCTCCTTTCAGTTTTGGGCGCAGCTAGGATTACGTGTGTTTGTCGTTCTTGCTTATGTCAAACTCACTAATTGTATTATGTTTCTCACACTTCTAAACCGTTTGTCCTCAACCTAACAGTTTAGACCTATAAATGACTCGATAATGAATCTTGAAACATTGAATCTGTTTGGTCCATTTCATCAGTGTAACGATTCAGGTCTGATCGTTGAGTTGCGTGTAGCCCAAAAACGGATCCCCAAAATGAAAACAAGATTGGATCCAACAATTTCTACGATACTGTTTAAGAAATGCATCAGTAATGACAAAAAGCAAACCTCAATCGTTCGCGACGATAATCTCGTCCAGCAAAATCAACAGTTTCTCAACAGGACCCACAAAGTCAAAGGTGAGCCGTCACGCCAGTAGGCCAGGATGAGAATGGCTACTCGCGCCACGGACATTTAATGACACATTAGTTCAGCAAAACAAAATGGTTTGGATGAGGTAGTGGGAACAAGTCTCAGGTTAGTGGGAAAAATAGGGAATGCAAACGATGGGGACGAATTTTCTCAGTTCGTGGATCAACAAATTTACAATCAGTATGGATGGAAGGCAAATAATGCGGACTCATACTTTTTATTCGCTACTGTCAATCGCATACTTAAAACATTCAAGATATATGTGGTTCAAGTATAGAAATAAAACTATCAGAGGGGGACAGGTTTGACCCTAGTGAACTCATAAACGACACAGCCAGCATCATGTCAAGTTAATCTGTTGTGTTTACAACTTTTTTCACACAACTGGTAAGTTTTGATGAGCATCCTCTCGTTGGGTGCCAGTGATTTGGGGTCCCCAGTAGATACCAATACTTTGAACGAGCTGACGGATTAAAACAAATGGTCTGTTTCTAATAGTTGTTTAGCGGTCGCTAATTTTGGATTCCTCATTACCGGTGTCACTTCTGAGTTGTGCCGCTGAGCCAGTATTTTTGGGATGGTCTCGATCGTTTATTGTAATAAATGCTAATCCGTTCTGCCTATCTACTTATCGACACAACTGCAGTTTAACTGATCATTCGATTACGAAAGTTTATCCTTATGATAGATTTTCGTCGGCTTATGTTCTGCACTCGGCTACGTGCTTTTCATTGCTGAATGTATCTTCACTAGTATTCTTAGCCAAGTGATCTTATTCAGGTGACATAAAAACTAAATCTTTACTGTCCTGTTAAACAAATAACCAGTCTGTCTTTTATCTACTGTTGCTGTCTGTAAATCTCTCCAGCTACCTGTTTGTCTTCTCTTGTACACCTCTTTCCTACTGGTCACAACTAATGTGCAGATGTTGTGAATTCTGTTAAAAAAGCGTTCTGATCAAACTGAGTTTGTATTCGACTGATGCAAAGCTGGCAAAATGTAAGTGGTATTCATTTCAGGTCGGTTCGCGATAGACTGTTGTGATAGCATGATTGCCAGAGTGTATGGTGAGTAAAGTGTTCAAAAATGAAAACTATGACTGTGCGATACAGAAGGACTAGGGCGAATATTAAGAAGGTGAGAAATAAGCAAAGAAAATTGAGGATCATTCATTATAAGTCAAATTTAGTCCACCTAACTTTAGCCGAGCCATTGTATTTTGAGGCTGATCCAATCTCGAAATGGCATCGGCTGGCGTTGGCTATAACAGACTTTTCATCACCACAACATCAACTGTTTTCCCCAGTTTCTGCTTGGAGGCCTTCTGTTAGTTCTAAAGCGGTTGACTGTACGCCCCACTGACTTTCCATCCAAGTAAACAACTTTCATTTTCTCGCTCCCTGTTGAGTATGTTTGGCTATTTCGGCGTGAAATTACCTAATTGTAAGCAAATGTTGAATGCTGTAGTCCATGGCGACTCTACCTGGCCATCAATCGTGATTCACACGTATTTCATTAGTACATTTACAATCCCCAATGAACGATGACGAACATAATATCCATTTCGTAATCACGTTGGACTATACCACCGTCCAGATTCAGGGAGTTAAGGTGGTGCCAACTTGTCGTTCTGGGTTGCCTATTCACTAATGCGTGATACAAACCAAGTCGAGTGCTGGACCGATCTAATTGTAAATTCTGGGTAAGCGTGCTAAATTGTCTAACAATTACAGAGCATAACTACCACTTTTTGTTCACAAGTGGCTGAAAATAACTTGAATTAATATCACTGCCGTCAAGTTTTTTGCAAACTTTACAACTACCTGTATGGACTGGTTGCACGGTTGTGAACCTAACGGGAGTGGCGTATTAGTGATTATCATGAGAAGATTGTGCATGGAAACATGGTCCCTATGTGCAGAGTTTCTCCGAACAAGGTTCACTCAAAGGGGATAGCCGAACCGGTCACTACTGGAAGATAGATCCTTTTGGGAAGGATTTGTATAACTCGAAAAAAAGTTGGTATTACCCGCTCAAACGAAGAACGGGAAACATAAACACTTCGAATTGAAATTCATTTTTGAACAAAATTTGTGTTTGCTAACTTGTTTAGTTAATTTATTCTTCCAAGCCCTACTAGTTTGTGTTAAAACTACCTTACATTGGTGCAGTCGAGGAAGAACTACATTATGTTGTCCACAAATACGAATAAACCCTATAGATCTTCTACAAGACGATTCGCTTTCAACTGTAGCTTTTATCACTATCCTCCGTAATGTTATCTTTCTCATTTTGTTAGCTGTCGAATATTCCAATTGTGCAACGAATATCATGTATTGTAAGTGCCAACTCAAAACTTGTGTAGCCACTCAACTCTTGAGTTTTGGATGATAAAAACTTGGAATTTGAAAGACCAACTGTCTTCGGTTTGAAACTTACCATAGTTCAGTTCAGGAGAGATGTAGTCGTTTCTTTAAACAGCGGCCAAGAAACCGCCGATTTTTCGAGGTGGTATAGTTACAAAAACTCTTGTGTGTAATTTTTTGTTGTTACCTTTAAATGCTTACAGCCTTTGGCTAGTTAGTTGCTGAAGGTACTGCGATCCATCTAGCCATTTATTGTGACTGGTTGTACGGCCTACGAGCGCGTAAACGGAATAACGATCAATGAAACGGCGGACTATAGCACGACGAATAACGGTAGTGAACAACGAGTTTGGACTATACGCTGTCAGATAGTCTATTCCCATCCAACCCATCCACCTGGGGCTACTGCATGAACGCAGTGGAAAAGACTGCTCTTCAACCAGAACTTTATGTCGCTCAGCCCGAAGACAACATGGTCACAAACCCGTTCGTATTTATAGGCTTTGCGACTAGCAACAAGCAAGATCAAAGAGAATAGATCAGACAAAATTCTAGACAGTACAGTCTAGGCGTGTAGTCGGGATGACAGCAACAGTTGTCACGATGGCTTAGGTCGATCGTGAAAACCGGAGCAGTGCATGATCGTGAAAAGAATGAAAGTCATTCACAAGTGAACTTTGTTAGTCTTCTTATCACACAATGTCTTCAGGGAACTGGCAACTTCTCCGACATCATTGTTCTTCGTGTCTTCCGGATCTGAAATATACCTCTCCTGAACTTTCCATTTGACTCATTACAAAGGCTATTCCGTTGAGTATAACGGGTAGATATCGCCTGTCTGATTGAAGTTCTTGAGAGGACTCATATCGCCGATCAAAAAGGTCATTCTGGGACGGTGGAGGTGCAACGTGCTAGCAACCCCCTGCATCGCTAGTTGGTCTGTTTAACTTTCGTTCGATCCATTGTTCTTTTTGATATATTTGACCTTATTCTACGTCACTGTTGCATTAAACAACACCTTAAGTCACATCATCTTCGGACCAGGCTCATGATTCTTATGATTGAACAAATAACTGTCTATTTGAATCTCTTCTCTCATATACAATAATGTGTATTTTACACTTGTGCAAGCAACCTGTTAAAACTTGTGTAGTCAGAAATGGTCTTCAATTTTCTGAAAAGTTCGGTTTATCTTAATGGATTGATGATCTTCGCTTCTTCTTTCTGGAGGAATAGGTACCGGTTGAATCCAACGGCGGTTCAGTCAGACGTTTGGGTGTAAATCTTGGCATGCATTCACAACTGCTTCGCTTAACGGAGTCACAACTTGCTGGCGTTACACTCGGATACAAATCGATGACCAGGTTAACCTCATCCATTCGAACTTCGTTCGTACTATAGTTAAGAGTACACCAGATTATCACATGTATCCACGATTATCGTTTTCCGACATAGTTGCAGTTATCTAATGCTGTTCGATGACACACACACACGTACGTATGAATAGAACGAACTCTGTATGTGTGTGTAATCCGGTTTAACTTGTGATCACGAGCGTGTGTTGTTCTGCAATCACCTTCGGTGATTGTCATGTTAGAAACTTCTGATGACGGCACTTATGGACCGTAGATGAATTTCGTTAATTGTCTGATAAATTGAAAATGGTTGGCTTCTGGAGTTGGGTTCCTTCAAACCAACTCACTGAAAAAAGTGCTCAGACCAGAGTAGCCCATGTTCAAGCTGTCCGCCATTTATAGTACACAATTGATGAAATGAGCAGATGTTCACTCATCTAACACGATTCTGATGGGAAAGCCCTACAATACGTGTTTATTCCTACTCCCTATTTCTCCTTCTCTGTTGCTACTTTTAGCTGTGCTAAGATTTACAGGAAAGACACAGTCTATCATCGTCCACTTTTGTCTGTTTATCAACATCCTTGTCTCCTTCATACGAAAATTCTAATCATAACTGTTTTTTTTTACGTTTCATCAGAAACTGTACTCATTTGTTTTTGTACTTTACCTACCAATCTCACTTGTCCTGTTTATTATCACTTGTGTTTTTGTGCACAAATGACATTGTTCCAAATAGTTCAGTTTTTCTTTTCACTGCTCTTCTTGTTTACACATCCTGTCCGGAGAACATCTTTCTCAACCTGAGGCACATGTTTTTTTGTTGTTGACTGGTTTGAATATTGGCATGCTGACACACGAAAGGCTGTTATGCATACGATCTATCCTTTTACTATGTTCCTATTCTGAGCCTTCCTTAGACGCGGTAACAGTAAATAATACAAATACCAAGGTAGCTGTTTCCATTGATCCTCACAAACGAGCTAGTGTACTGTTCCTTCCTGTCTGTTCGCCTATCATCTCCAAGATATTTGTTTTTACCCCATGTCGCTTTACTGCTGTTACTATGCCTTTATTGCTTCCAGGTACTCGTTACAGGCGGCGGGGTATTGATGGCGAAGGACAGGTGGCTAACTATGTTGAAACGGAACAGGTGAGTGACTGTTCTGTCTATCATACAGATTGTGTGTGTGCCTCTTTCTGTTTCATTAGATGACATTGTCTTTGTTTCATGCTTAGTCTGTGTTACGTATTCGTGAGTTCACCGATTTGCTACCTGGCTTGTCTGCAATTTTTCTGCATTGACACTTCAGGTTCTGGACACATTTGACGTTAATTTAGGCTTTCTAATTATAAAGTTGCATTTCTATGTGACATCCTCTTCTCTCAGTTTGATTGACTTACCCTTAGCATTATCCATACCAGAGTTCTTTCCTGATATTCGTTTCGATGTGGCCTTCTGAACCAGTGCATCTTGGAGGCATATTTAACACGCTGATCTGTTCAATGTCACCTTATTCTAAATTACCAAATATCTTTCAGTTATGGTTGTTTTGACGATTTTTGAGGTTCGTGGAATTGGGTGCCTTGATTCTGCTACCCTCAACATTCGACAGTTTGCGGATCCACGTTCACATTTGATCCTAGTGTCCGATTGATTCAGTTTACTTGATTACTTCACTACTGTCGTTGTGACAGAGCTACAACCGAATTCAAGCCGATCGGTGGTTATCCCAATCACATACTCATGCGTTCTACTTACCCAGATGATATTGATACTTAATATTGCTACTGATGAGTAGTCAGTGATTTGGTCAGTTTCAAATCGAACATCAATCACATTTGATCAGTCTTCGAATTCGGATAGACATTGAGGCCAGCCTCTTTCGAAAACGAGCAGATTCGAGTTTCACCTATGTTAGAGCTTGTCAGTTGGGATTAGAAGTCCGGCCAGGCTTTCATGAAGCAACCGTGCCAACCACTGCACCACTGACCCCACATTAGGCACGACCGAGTCATCGTATGCAACTGGTCAATCACTTTCGATTGATAGTGATGTTTAACTTTAAATCAGTCAATCCTCGGACTACTCACCGGTAATCAAAAGTAGTTTTGCAGTTTTAATGAATTTTAAGACGTCGAGTTGTCTAGGAAGTCCTAATCGTGAGGTTGTCGACCGGAGTCAACAGAACAATTACTGTGTCCCTCCCCGAGAAGATCGAGCGACCTGAGCATTGCTGACGAGCGGACGTAACTGAGCGTTTGCATACAATAATCCGGTCGCGCCTAGTGTGAGGTCACTGGCACAGTGGTTAACACAGTTGCCTCATGAAAGCCTAACCCGAGTTCTAATCCCGGCCATAGCAAAGCTATGTACTACTGACGAGCTTTAACATGAGCGAAACTCGAGTCTAGTGCTTGTTATTGAAACAGACTAGCTTTAAAATCTATCTGAATACGACGGCTGCGGTCAATTGTGAATGATGTCTAACTTGTAGATAATTATTCTAACCAGAGTTTAAAAGTTTCAGGGACGCAGAATGGAGTCCCTTAAGTCAACCACTTTTCACGGTATAAACTACCGAGTGATATCGAAAATGATCATTCTGTAAACACTGGCGTTACACACTCATTGCCACTTCTTTTCATTCTGTCGGGAATGTTTTTGGCTTTCTCCCACCTTGGGAAGTAGTTATTTCCTAAGGTCAAGGCATCTAACAAGCACTGGCGCTTTTAACGTCTGCATCCTTCGATAAGTTAGTCAACAAGCTGTTTTGGAAAGTGCTTATTCACGCCTACAGTTTGATTTGTGCTGTTTTCCGAAGCATGAACTTATGATGCTGTCACCGTTATTCACTTGCGCTCATCTGTAAGTGACTGTCGATGTATATGTTTCTCCTTCGATGCCTGGTGAGACTGAATCTGAATCTTGTGATCAAACTGAATCGATTGCACCGAGTTTCCAAACAGAGCAGTACTTTCCCGATTTGATCATCCACAGTACATCGGTTAATGTCTGTCAACGCAGATCAGAATAGTGTTGTGTATTCATTATATTAGTTTACGCTTTGAAAACAGTCATCCATGTGCTGCCAGGAATTTGTTCTCCAACACCCACCTCGCCCCACTGAAGTAGGCTTTACACACGGACAGCATCATACTAGTTGGATATTTAAATACTCAACTTGTCCGTCTTTCTACGGAGGAGAGTCGACTGCGTGGTTGGTTTGGTATTCGGGCTCAACGCGCTGACGATGGTGAAAGACTGTTGCAAGTGTGTGCACCTCTCAGTCTGTATATTTGGAGTAGCGCATTTTAACACAGAAAGCAGTATTACGTTACAAGAGACTACGTTACGCATCTCAGCCATTGACCCAAATTTGTCATGTAGCAATCAATTACAGGTGGTACCACTTTGGTAACGTCCGTTTCGTCTTTTTGAGCTGTTGTGCATGTCCCCTTTGTTTCCACTTGTTCGAAGCTTCTACACTTGTAAATGCAAGTAACTTAACTGGCATTCAAGCGAGTTGAGTGTAAAGAACGATTGTCAGGAGGTAGTGCCGGATAACTTACCCGATTCATGTCAGGTGGTAAAACCTAACGAACGTTGAGAGCAAATTGCAGCAGTCATGAAAGCTTTCCATGAAGAAGTATGTTCAGGGGTAGCTGTGCAGTTGCGACAGAACTGGATTCTTGTAACTTCGATAAACCTTGTGAATGTATGTTTCTCGATTCTGTTTGGCCCAGACGACCGTCGGGAAGGTAAGCACAAGCTGACTGAAGGCTTGCGAAAACTCCGTAAGTATCATTTGGGTGAACAATCTAAAGAGACGGAACGAATTTTTTTAAATCTGGAAATAATAAAACACTATCTTCCATGATTCACGGTTGTGCTGACTGTCGCGTCAACGTAAGTGAAACTGTGTGTGGAAAAGCTGGTTCTCTCATCGCCAGCTAATTACGCTGACTTGACAGGTTGACTGAACAGTGTGAGGAACAGTTCGGCTGGCCTCAACCTGACCATATAAACGGTGGGACTCGATTGGTCAGTCATTCCATTCCAGACGGTTCTCTGCCCGAAACAGAAATTATTGAAGCGTAACACGGCTCCTAGACTAGATCTGTCCTTGTCTTTTCAAAGGTGGTGAGGAAAGGTTAATACCAGAGACAACAAAACTCCTTCAGATTGTTTGAAAAACTGAAGATCTACCTTCTGGGTTTTGCTTATCAACAGTTATTCCCGCTTTTAAAAGAAGGCCCGAAGTCTACCGAATAGCTACGGTGACATTAGTCAGGTATCTCATGTGCCTGAGTTACTCACTAGCCTTACGGTACGTCGACTCAACAAACTCATGGAAAGTCAAACACGTGGACAGCTGTCAGGATTATGATCCGGTTTTGATGTTACATCGACCTCTTTTTTGACTGCACAGATCTTGGGGCATCAACACTCTCACAGGTAGCCCATGTTCACATTCTTTTTAGACCTAAAAGTTTTCTGGAACTGACTACTTCGCAAAAGGGTTTCAGAGAAGCACGTGATTCTGTTGTGTACTCAATCTGCAAGTAAAGTGAGGCCTCATGGACAACTGTCTCGGATGTTCATCACTTCTAATGATGTTTAGCAGGGGTGCCTGATATCTCTGTTCAATTTTGTCATGGACGATATTTCAGAAGAAGTGGTGCTACATTGCATTGCGGTTTTTGTTGGACATCTTTTGGATGCTAAACCGACTAACATACGGTGTTCGGATGATGCTGTCTTGATTAGTCCCTATATCGATGGTATGTAGATCATACTGTATACAGTGAATGAGCAAGCTGCTCTGTATAGAGTGCATTTTTTTACTTTCACATTTTCGGTTCAGGGTCGAGGTATTTCCGTTCTTGCGTTCCTCATTACAGCCAGCCCACTTAAGACTGTGGGCTTGTAATGTTCCTGATGAGATATCAACCGGGATGGCAAAGGCACGTGCTGCCTTCACCAACCTGCGTCATCGGTGGTATTGAAATGAAGCTTGGTTATAACTGAAAAGTGGGCTACATCGAGTTTGTGTGTGTTGTTTCTGCTTGTTAGAACACATTTAGATTGGTCGTGCGAACAATGCGGCTGTTCGTCAGCATGT
Organism: Paragonimus skrjabini miyazakii; assembly: GCA_014338405.1. Classification (NCBI taxonomy): domain Eukaryota; kingdom Metazoa; phylum Platyhelminthes; class Trematoda; order Plagiorchiida; family Troglotrematidae; genus Paragonimus; species Paragonimus skrjabini miyazakii. The sequence goes on along the minus strand of JTDE01000185.1, from coordinate 213,259 downwards.
TTGGGATGCGCGATCAGTTGGTCAACTAGTCAGGCAACACAATCTACAACGATTGGATCACGTACTCTGCATGTAGACTAAGTATCTGCCGCACGGGGCATTATATACTGAGGCCACCAGTAGGTAGGTGAAATCGCGTTGTGAGTAGGCAACGATACGATCACGGAATATGAAGACTTCAACAGTTTCATTGAATAAAATGAGTAGGCGTCATCTTCCCGATACCTCGAGATCATTCAAAGCGCTTGCTTGGTACATTATCCGAAAGGGAAGCATGTCACAGTAACTGGTGTGTATGTATCCACAGCACTTCTATTTAGCCCCGTTTTGTCCGTTTTTCCTTCCAGAATATTCCGTGACACTTTTTCAGCAGGTGGTAGCTAGACCCATAGTACTTTCTAATTAGGCAAGTAGCTGGTAGGAATGATTAGCAGTGGATCTTTTCTTATTTCTTTACATATCGTTTATTTTGAAGAGCAATATACACATATTCGTTCATGGGAAGAACAAACGGTGATATCAGAATTGAGCAACAGATATGTAAAAAGGTGAATGTGAAACAGGCTGTCTGTCATATGTGAAGCGCTCCATAGTTAGCAACACTGAACAGTTGACAAGTCCTCTCACAAGAGTAGCAAGCGTTAGTAATCCAGTCACCAACTGAAAAGTTACTTGTTCGGTATGTAACAAACGGATTTTAGAAAAGGAAAAAAATTACACGAACAAAATTATGCAGGAAGAAAACAAGGTAAACGGTCAGTCTCACAAAATCAAAGCTCTTCAAGACACAGGGTTATTATCACAGTCAAGGTTCACGCATCGAGACAGAAAAGTGTCCTTCATAGTGAGACAACTATCAGAGAGATGGCAACAGCTAACGCCAGGTTCACCGCTTAAATGTGTGGTAGGTTTTTAAAAAAACTAGAACAGTCAATATACATAAATCCGCGACTGCGTAGGAGGGCAGTACCAGTCAGAGAATAGTACTACATGAGGAGGGAAATATAACACCGCGAAAAGAGATGACCACAGGTGCTTGAGAAACAGAGTTCACATCACAGCCCATAGTGTGGAGGACCGATTGAATGGCGGCATTATGAGAGTCGGTTCTGTACTTCACGACCTTGTTCGTCTAAGCAAGTTGGCCTCGGTAATCATCCACTATACTGACGTCATGAATCACAGCAGCGCCGTCAACAACCGCGACCACATCGAGTTTGATGAAAATGCTCGCTGCTGGTGCTCGCAGCTCCCCGAAGACTGTATAGCCCAAGTTTCACAGTCGTTTCGTCAGGTCTTTGACTACGCGGTTGTGTCGATCACAACGCACGTCATGAGTGATCCAGCATGATTGCAGAATATGAACGTAGCTTTCCGGTTGGCCGCAGTTGCCACGACAGACTGGTCATTTCGACCACCCCGTGAATTTCGAACCTTATTCTGCAAGAGATTATATCTGAGCTGGATGGCACGAACAGAGATTCTGGGGGGGGGGCTGCGTTCTGTATTGAACAGCCAACGATTAGAGAGTGGAGACGACGGCCGTCTAGTGAATTATAGACTTTATCCATTCACGCTGCGTGGACTTCCACCTTGTTCGTCACCACTGCACCCTGGATGTGTACCGGGACGTTCGCTTCCCTCAAGATAGGGCCAAGCGAATTAGCTGTGACCACATTCCGCAGAACTGGACGTTGACTGCAGAGCAATCTCTCCACCCGAGATTTGCTCGAGATGGAAACAGTGGTGCACAAACTCGGGATGCCCAGACCGCTCTAACGAATTGCGGTGTAAATGTAGTTTGTTGGTGTATCTTCAGAAAGGTGGAGCCACTGTCAAACAAACTGGCGAATTGTACAGTCCATGGTTCCGAGCGTGTTACGGTGGATTCGGCTCAATACTAAGGAGTGATTCATCTTCGGGATCAGGTGTTGTCTTGGAGTTCTAGGCGTTGATGTGGCTTCAAAGGCGCTTTGGTGGTTTCATCTGGCATTGTACGAAGCTGCAGACGGTGATTCGTGAATGCTTTACCCTTCCAGGTGAACGGGATGCCGAGAGAGGTCACCGTATCAGAGGCGCTTAGTGAGTGGATAATGTCCGGATCGAATTGAATAGACTCGTTAAAGATAGCGGTTGCGTTGTGTTTATGGTCACCGCGGATGCTCATGAGCTTAGTCTTGTGCGTGTTGATCTTCAGCCGGAGATGTTCGCTCATCAATGTGCAGATGAGCTGATAATGCCTCAGACCAGTATTCGTTGGAATTATTTGGGGGGCGGCAGTTCATCTTATAGGCAGTTCTCCAGTTTTCAGAAAACAAAACTGCAAACGCAGCATCTTTATTATGCTGCTGGTACAGCGTTTGAATCGCTGCATGGTTAGCTGTCCGTATCTGCTTCCTGGCCGCGTGGGTTCCCACGTTAACGCGAACACGTCATCGTATATCCAATCGCCAAATGTGCGAAAAAACCTTGTGAGGCGTGCATGTTCAGCAGCGATTTAGCTTGTGCCGTTGTGAAAATGCCTGCCTGGAGACCGCGGACAATAGCTCGTAACACATTGCTGTGTAGGAAAGCATCCCTATTGGACTCCAGTTGGGTAGTCGCTGTTTGGATCGAAAAGGGAAACGACTCGCAGCTTGGGACCCAATATCTGATGTCTTGTTAGTCTGCGAGACGGTGGTTGGATCAGCAACTGAGACAGTGTTCCTTCACCAGTTTGGCGCATGCAGACGCGTCCGAATACTTACCAAAGTACGACATGGGTAATGTGACAGGATGCAATGATGAAGCTCGCATCCAGTGGGGCACGACGGAGCCAATGCATCGGCACAGGTGACAAGGGAAGCCGATTTTTGCTGAGACCAATTTGATCCGGCGGTTTTCGTGAACATGAGTTTGTCACGATTGCGTTCGACGGGATGTGCAAGACTTCTGCGTTGACTGAGACCAATTGTGGTGAGAAAGCTGCGGTCACAGTTAGCGCATTCAAAAACGGTGGCAAGCTGGATGTCCACTTCCTGCTCTGGACCATTTCTGCGTCGACGCCGACAAGCCAGCGTTCGATTTGCAAATCTGGCCACATTCTGAACAGGTGTACTCCGCTGGCCTATTCTGTGTACTAGCGGATGTCTGTACGGAGTTGCTGGCGGTAATTTCATTGTCTTGATCGAATGTAACTAGTACGTTCAAACCAGGTAGAGTGGTTGGGCTTATCTGGAATTGCTGAACACTCAGACAGTCAATGTTTAAACCGAGTCCACACAGTCAGCACCTCGAAGAGGTAGTTCAGCGCGCCGACCGAATGAACGAATGATTAGTAGCGAGTCTTTTCTTACTTCACACTATATATATATGTACTTTATATACTTCGATACTTCACACTTTTAACCCATACTTTACATTTTGTCGGTTTCCATTTGAAAAACGATAATTTCCTACTTGCATTGTGATATGCCATCGATGCTTCTTGCGGTGAAAGACGCAACTTTTCTTTGTTGGTTTGTCTCGTTCACCCACTTGTTCACTATCACTTTAGCACATGCTCCTTAACCCTGATTTTAAGCATGTTTTCTGTTTCATTCATTCGGAAATGTCCCTTGAAGTCGTGACAACGACGAAATAGCAACCAAGGCTTTTTTCCTGTGTTTGATCATGAGACTAATCACAACACAATAAATATGAAAACAGTAACCAGACTGAAACAGAAAAAAAGTCAACGGAGGTTCTGGACGACGTATTTGTTACCAGTTCCACAATCACTGTTCCAAATTGTGGGCTAGGGGAGATTGAGTGTCCACACGAACATTCGAGTGCAGAGGTCAGGGTTGTGCAGTCGGATACTATTGGCCTCGGCACCAGTCAACATTCAGAATCTCATCGTTTTCTTTACCGATTCCGTAGCACTCGGTAGACAGTCTATAAAGCATCTTTCTAACTAACACAATGATTAGAGTGGATCACATTAGCAGCACTCGTACTTGAAACCGTTTTAATCACACCACTGTTCAACGACGCAGGATGATGTTCACGCACTCCGTCAGACAGTCGTCTTGTAGTACGACCAATGTATGATGCTCGACACGAGTACACACAACAGGTGGTTGTAGAACATGGAAGTTTGTCTTTGAGTTGTGACATGATAACGAGTGTTGATTGGAAACTTACGCACAGTTGAGTGGCATGGTAGGTTGTTTCGACTGACTTTCTGAGCATTCTTGAGATAACTTCAGCCATGGGATCTCCCTTGAAAGGAAGACTAATAAACGCGTTTGTCTATCACAAAGGGTGACTTAAGTTTCGACCCAACCACCTGCATTGCCTTCTGAATGAAACCCATTGGGTAGCCATTGTACATGAACACTTCTCGTAGATAATCTAGCTCAGTTTGTAGAGTATCAGGGGTGCAGATCTTTAACGTCCGGCTCATCAAACATCCTATGAGGTTTCGCTTTTGATTTAGCCGACCAAAACTCTCTGTTTCAACGATTTGAATATTTCGAAAATAGCAAAAGATTGGTGAATATTATTTTGGGTAGAGAACGAACAAGCTCTGATTGCCAATACAGATTTTTTTCGTGCAATTTATCATGACATCGATCATGAAGTGTCTGTTTAAGGGTTAATCTCCATAGTTTCAGCCTTTTTTCCTTTCTAATACTGTTGCTTACCGTGCTTGTCCGGGTCTTGTGAATTGTCGGCAACGATCATTTCTATCACCGTTCTCATTCAACCAAATCCCTGTTGACTCGTAATGAGACAATGTGTTTTGTAGTTTAGCGAGAAAGTGCTCGTAAATTTTTCGATCTGATGTGTATAGAGTCAATTTTTTCACGTGTGTGTAAGTCCGAACTTTTGGAGCATTGACTATTCGTAATTGCCGATAAAGAAGTTAGCACACTAGATCGCCTTAGGTTCGTCGTCCACAAACTGAGCTAATTGCTTTGTAATTTGGTCATTGCTCATTTTCTTTGTGATCACTTCACTTCAACAATACATTTGCAATTTCAATAGAACTTCGTTTGATTCATAATTGTTTCATATATAAATAGTGTATATTTCATGAAATTGTGCAAACTTGATAAAAGCGACCTAATACAACTGTTTGTACAATTAACATTTTACTTAACCTGGTCTGATTTTAATTCCTTTCTTTCAATCAATAGTTTGAGATTCTTTTTTGTGTAATTGTAAATAAATCTAATCCTGAAGTTTCCGTAAACAGTAGCCAGTTTTAATGTATCCTTCAAACTCCAAATACTTCAATTCACGACAAAACTGAAAATGTAAACACCACAGGTTGTGATCTTGTTTATAATTTTCTCTCAATGTGATGTGTAGGCGTACCATTTGTGATCAACATTGCAAATGGATTTGTATGGTTGATTGGAATGTTTTTTTAGTTGAGTGCATCAAATGCTCTATTAGACATATGTGCATCGGCCTTGTTGCACTGATTTTTGTTTGCTGAAAAATGGTATTTCATTTTGAACAATTGACAAAGCAAGTGTCACGAGTTGTTGTCTAGCTAACCACACACGTAATTCTGCACAAATTCTCGCAAACAGTATTGGCACACGCTGTTGTGTAACGATAAAGTTAGGCATGATGATTCAATATTATCTGCTGTGACGTCCATAAGGGGCGTATTGGTCAGCTTGTTTGACTCGCGAGTCAAATCCGATTTATCTTCTGAACTGCTGGTAATCCGTACACACATAAATCTGCCGTTAGTTTGTGGTGACTCAGTGTTAACTACGCATAACCACGACACGTACGATCACAGATCTGTGCCCAGTTGTCAAGATGACTTCTGTTTAATTGTAGGTAGGTATTTAGCCACCATGTGTTTTGCTCATCGGCAAACGTTTTTTGGTCAAAAAGCTGTAAACTCAACTTAACGGAACTATGAAGACTTACGACTCAACGTGGAATTTCCGATTTCAGTTGAATGGTAAACTGCGACTTAACTACTGTGAACGTCAAAACAGTTCTCTGAATCGCACATATACCATATTGAGAGTATATCTTAGATTAATTTTATTAACAATATTTCGAGAAGTATGAAGACATCGACTTGGATACTTTTAATATCGTCTGTTGTATTGACTTTCAAGGTCATATTGAACCCGTGGGATCACTCCCTTGGCAACTATCAGCATAACGCCCCTAATGGCAACGTATACATGTTTAACTTTGTGTTCATCTGTATGCTGGTCACGCTAAGTGTGAGGTCAATGGAAAAGAGCATCGAGCGACCGACAAGATTGGTGTTTATAGTGTATTTTTTCAAGAGCAGAACGATTCGACTTTGGTGTTTCCGTTCAAAATGTATCAACTGACAAGTTCATCTAATTTCGAAAGTTGTAATGTTCAACACTGGACAACTGCAACCCTCATATCCATAACTACGGACGTTAGGGTATCGTGACTTATGCTATTCGTACACTAGCTCTGTAAGACAAGACGATCCGATTTGTTATACATGCCCCTCATGTTATCGTCCCTATACAGCCGACTCCAAAACTATTTGCGTTTCTGTGACCAATTACATGCCGGTGTCTGACGGCTTCTTCCAACTAGCACTTGTCGAAGCTCATGACTGTAATAACTTACGTTTGGATAGATGTTTTCGTGTGTGCTTGTATGTAAGATCCGGTTATTGTTCTCAGCCTGTTGGGATTTATGCGTGTTCCACTCTTTCTCTTCTATTTTGTTGTAGTCTTATAGTGAATTGTCAAAGGTTTGTGTTCATTATCCCAATTGGCAGCAGCAACAGTGGCAGTCGATACCGATGGTTGTCTTTATTGTTGTAGGTTCATTTAAAGACATATGTCTGCACATCAATCAAATGAATTTGATGAAAATAAGTTCCTGGTGACAATAAGAAAAAACACATAAGTAGCAAACCTAACGCCAAAATTTACTCATCTGTATTCCATTAGTCAAGGTGTCCACGCTTTGTAAGTAATTGAGGTCCGTATACTTACAGACGATTCCAGTGTGAAAAGCAATGCGCAATCCATTAGACAACCTTTTCCTCACATCGTTGGTCATCGTAAGTTCAATGACGATTCACAAATCAAACGGCACCTCGAGTCCATATCGCTTGTTTCTTTAAATGATTTTTTCAACCAGAGGCTAACCAGCTCATAAGGTACTGGTTTCGGGAATCTACCATTACATACAATTATCAGTTTATCATTAGTCCTTTTCAACTTCTTATATCAAGTCATGGATTGAATCCTGTGAAAATTACACAAGTGAGCTGGAAGCTCGATAATGGATAAATCGCTTAATCTAATGAACGGTGGATTGGTATTCATATTGCATGATCTCAACATGTCGAAACAAGTCACAGTGAGAATCGACTCACGGAACGTGTGCTTTGGATAAATGTTTAGTAACATAGAAAAAGAGCCTTAGGAGCTATAACGTCCAACCGGATTTTGCAACTTATTTCCATCAACAGATATTTAGTACTGTTGTATGACAGGCAGTTTCGTTGTGAGTAGTATACTACTCACAAGTAGTATGTTACCCACAGGCAACGTTCAGGAACAAAAGGGCAAGCTGCGAATGCCAGGAAGACGGAGGACAAGGAGAGATTATCGAAATAGTGTGTACGCGCTCGGCAGAAGTTCCAACAAGGCAAATGACAATGATGGATGTGAATGCATAACTAACTTGCAAATGAGTATACGCGTTTGAGGTTTGATTTTTGACATGACCTATATGGGCGTTTGTGCAATAAACGAATTCTCGGGCCAAGCGTCTTTTGCGGTCACAACAGTACGTGAGGCAAACACCATAAAAAGTACTATCAATCACTTTTTTAATCTTACACCAATCAACTGGATATCCGGAATAGGGTATAAAGCTTGGTAAACGATGGATTAGCATCTAAAACATAAAATATCAGTAACAACTTACTTGTTCTATGCAAACTTGTTTCAATGCCCCCGTCAATGTGAACGTGATATAAACTTTTCACTTTCCGTTGGCGCTTGTTTTCACACCACAAGGAGGTAACTCCACCTTTCTAAAAAAAAAGTGTGCATAACAGTTCAAAACAGACACGTATTAGTCTATACAATATACTGTGTACACTTACTCAGTTGTAACCGCCATCTTTGGATATGAGACCCATTGTTTGAAAAAGTACTGATTTAATGACGTGGCGCGTTGTGCCAAGGAATTCGGGTGTCAAAGTCCACTATTTTTCAACACACGACCTCCTATTTATCCTTCAACTTAAATTTTGTAGTTTCATCGAGTTATCCTCTGTAGGAAATTGTAGTTATTAAAGCGGAACAATAAAAGTAGCTGTTTTATACAGACTCCACTTTACTGTCACTTACGGTTTGTCTCCAAAATTCAGAATGTTCGAGTTCAAACGTATTTTTTATTTATTGGTTTCAATACCTTCTGTGCTTTTCTTAATAAACTAGGGTATCAGCACAAACCACTGATTTTCGTCCAACAACAGGGTTTGCATTTTCATGATTAGGAATGCAATTGGTTGCCATTGATATTCTAGTTCATTGCTCGGAACTTCATTGTCTTTCCGTCGGTAGTTTTTCCATCGAAATTAAGTAAATTATCCAGTAGGACAAATCTTAGCATATAATAAGCGGTCAACATCTTCGCAGGTATGCTCGGTGTATCGCAAATTGCCCACAGCCACTTGTAACAAATGAATGATTTGATGTGCTTCATCAATCAGGTGTGAGTATTTCTCATCAGAGCAAAATACTGCTCACATAGGCAGCTAGCTTCTTGGCGCTTGGAGTTGCCCCCTCCCCTCCTTCAACTTTTGAGATGCATTCTGCCATCACGGTTGAACGATAGATTCTTTCATTTCATCGAAACGTATGTGGACTTTGTGATTGACTCTGATTTACTGAATTCCAATGCTGCCGGAGACTATTCTTGAAGCGTTATATCGTATCCGGAAGGGTTCAATGTGAAGCAATCTTTATGCACAGTGAATTGGGATTGATCATGTGTGAATTAGTTTCTTCGTTTTAGCTGGAAAAACGAAGGTGTTTGTCATCACGAAAATGTGTGATCAGAGGAATGTTTTTAAGAACTAGGGAACATGTTGATTCAAGCGTGACTAACGAGAGATTCTTCAGTTCGAGCTTGGCAATGGCTAGGGTGTATTCGATTTGTTATTTCTGGTGGCTCTTTGTGCATAACGTGATTGTTGGTGAATAGGAAAGAAGGTGACGGGAAGTTCAATGGCTTGAATGGACTTTTTTTCAAAACAGTGTAGCGCAAGACGATACATTCTGATCACAGTCGCTTCAGCCATGCTGTGACGTTGCACTGATCTTGATTAATGTCTGTGAGCTTCCTGGTTTTCTTCCTGAGTGCCTAACTAGTGTCCACATTGTAAACCTCTGTGAAATCTTTCATACTGGGGCCATTTATCGATCTTTTTACTCTATCGCAAAGTCTTGTTGGCTGGTACCTTGATTTTTAGCTTGCCAACCTGCTTTGTGTGTTCACCATTCTCCACGACACAACAGAGGGAAACATTAAACAAACATTTATTCGATTTGGATAAGTATCTCATTGTTTATGGTAAGGGGGAGCATGCATTTATTTGGGCGTCAGTGTGGCCATTTGTACTAATACTCTTCTGCTTTCTTTTGATCACTGGTTTGCGTACAAACTGTGTAATAACCACACTTTTCACGAGTTTTCCTGATCTATAAGGATTTATCACTACATTAAGATGGATTCAGCTTACCAACTTTACCACCTCATATATATTTGTACCACGGGTGTGTGATTGAGCTAATACAACTGCTTTTTGGTAAACAAACCTATCGACTCATGTTTATTTGTCACTCGTTTTGTGTTTTTTTTAGAGCTGTAATTTGAGTTTTTTCTCGATTGTGATACACACATAGATGATTCATCACCGTTGACAATGGTTGCGGATGCTCAGTGTGGACCGTTGTTATGATGGTGTTCTTTGTCGTTGCGTTTAACGTGTTCTCTGGTTTTGTTCTCACCTCACCTCGGCTTGACTAAGGCAGATGTCGTTGTGACCGTTCGCTTCCGTCGCAGCTGCGTATGTATCCGAGATTCTACTCCGTACTAGGCGAGGCCGTTGAGTTGCATATCATTGTATCCATCATGTGCACTCCAGCAACTTGACGATGGATTAACGGAGAGAATCCTTTCTACTTGTTTTTGGATGAAATATTGTTTTAAAACTGTGATTTGTTGACTGCGTGAGCGATTTTCAATACTCAGTATGCATGTGTGGTTTAAACAGGATCTTTGATCACTTGCACACGTAGGTGATGGTACATGTGACAATCGGGAACCATTTATTTTTCATGGATCGGGCATTAATTATCTTGTTTGGCCTACTTTAAGCCATTCTAACAATGGACTTGAATTCGAGTGTATTTGTAACCTAGTCTCTGAACCAGTCATTCACATTCACACATACATTGCTGAGCACACTGAAGCATGCAAATCGGCAGGTGGGCGGACAAGCAAGCAACGAAGCGACTACTCCCCTTCTTCGCCCACCCTAAACAGTCAGTATTCCAGTAAGCAAAATCAACTTTAACTGCGCATACGCACGCCCAGTTTAAATGGTTATCATCAGAGTACTGATTCCTATCCACTTTCGTTCATCCGGTTGATAGTACGGTGTGAATGAGCTCAAGCAAGCGTTGCCGTTGTTCATTCAGTCTGTTCATGCATAAGCTGAACTACGCGCTTGTGTCCAGTCACACTGCGATAGATTATGCTTAGCTGTTCTCGTGCAAGGGCTTTGTTTTTATCACTGCCCTCAGCTTCGGAGGCGCGATTCGACCGTGTGCTGTTTGGCTGCCTTCACTTTTCTTCCCGTTGTTCCCATGACATGTGTAACTGCTTTTATGGTGCATTTCGCAATCTGTTGGCTGTCTATCAGTTGCACAGAATGCGAGTAACATTACTGGGTCGGTTCATTGTCCCGTTATGTCTCAATTCCTAGAATGCGCCGGTCGTCTGTATGATAAAATCGCACCACACAATGCTATCATTACGATGCTGAGAGGATGGGGCAATAGTAGAGAGAGCTGTTCGACCGCGAAATACATTATGTTGTACACTAATCACCTTATATCTTTGTGTTCGTATCTACTGAAATGGGCAAGCCTTCAGTGTTTCAACAATGTTCGGAACAGACAAAATTTATTTGAGTTCTTATTTTTAACTTTGTCCTTGAATTTTATTCTAGACAATGTTACACTTTTTGGATAGACTGGGCAAACAGGTAACAATCTGTCGGGTATATTTCGAAGGCCTAGGGATGATTTACTTACTTGAATGCTGTCTTGTAATCGGTGCATTAAACAACACGCGGTTTAAACCGGAGGAACACTGAACGCAAATTGACCATAAACAGACGTTACCAAAAGTAATTGATTTCAGTTTATGTGGACTAGGTAGACTATCTGATGTTGCGGCGTACCAAGTTATGACAACGAATTGTTAAAATTCTATAGCTATCCTTAACCACAAACCAAGATGAAAGATAATACTCATGATACTGCAGATGTTGAACAAGAAACACCAAGCGAGTGAGGGAGAGTCATTACTGAATGAAATGATCCAAATGATAACAGATTAAAATGGATCGCACAATTAGACGGATTAATTCATCTCCTGTTCTTTTGAAAACGACACATTTTCGCGAGATTGGCCTGCGATGGTGCGGATTATTTAACAATGGCAACTTCCAAGTTGATCATCACACACAATCGATCGCAGCTGTCGCATTCCCATAGACTTCCCAGTCTGCCTTCTTCGCACAAAAGAAGCACTAGACTCGAGTTTCGCTCTCATTAGAGCTCGTCAATAGTGCATATCCTGGCCACGGCCGGAGTAAGAACTTCGGCCACTCTTTCATCAGGCAACTGTGTTGACATCACATTACGCAGGGTTGGATCATCATATGTGCACGCTCCACCACATTTGCTTGTGAGTAATGCTGCGATCAGCTGTAGGCGCTGTTCAGTTTATATGAAAAATTAAAATCTCTTACTGCACGTCAGCAATGAAAATTTTTTTATTGTTTCTCTGGCATACATGACTGGCGGACGCAAGTACACTCGTATCAGTCCCAAAACACGTAGACGTATTATCGAAGCATTCGAAAGGGGCGATGACTGATGCACGGTTGCCTTTCTCAACGAGGTCAAATGCAATACCGATTACAAATGTCTTTATGTGGATCGGATGAGTTATGAAGCTCAGCTTCGCAAAAAACATAGAAACCCAATTCTAACGGAATTAGAGATCAATAAGTTGCTGGAATGTAGTTTCCAGGACCCACCGATTAAATTGCGATTTTTGAGATTATGCGTCAAAGTTGAGTTTGAGAAGGTTTTGTCGACCACAACGATCAGTCGTTATTTGGATGGCTGGTGTATAACTTTCAAGAGATTGTATAAACTACCGGTTGATATAAATTCAAATGAAAATCTGGAATTACAGCGAGGTCAATAAAACCTCACAAAGCTTGAGTTTTATTTAATGACTAGCCCCAACAGAAGATATCCAAGCGTCATGCAAACGTGCAACTGTCAATGCACATTTAAAGAAAAATACGTTTATTGTGGAAATTCTACCATCAACTACACCTAAAAAACAAGCACCTGTTGTTCAAACGGACATCTTTATCAACCTTTCTTCCGTGTGTAGATGCTCCTCGACTTCGAAAACAAGACATCTGAATTTTCTTTTGGGCCATCCCTTGAGCTGTCCAAAACCTGAGAGTTTTCATACACAAATAGAAAGCTTTATATGAACTGGGGACAGCTGGGAGTCAGTACCGGATCAAAATAAGGAGGGACGTAACTTGCGATTAGTTCATTAATAAAGCAGTGTTCTGCTAATGTTGGTGAAATTAACTTTCAACCTGCGTTGTTTATCTGTTCACTCTGTCCGGGTTCTGTATTTTACGTGGTCATAGTCCAATCGACTTAGCAGTGAATTTAGGCACTGAATAACTTATCAAAAGAACCAACGAGGTCGCCTTCAGTATAAAACTCAAGAGCCATAACTCAAAAACTGTAGTTTTGTGGAGTTCACAAACGTGTGGGAGAGCGTAGTAATCGAGAAAAGTGACTGAAAAAGAAATATGGGTGTTTACTGGAAGCATAATTTGACAGTTCTAATGTAAACCCTAATGAAAAAATGGCTTACCAACCACGGCTAGGAAGTATCGTACTAGTATGACTTAAGACACTCACGTATGCAATAACAAAGTAGCCGTTACTGATAAGTAGTCGGGGATTTGGTTTATTTCAAGTTGAACATCACCGACAGTTGATCGCACCTGTCGCATTCCCATAGACTTTCCAGTCGTCTGTTTTGACGCGTGACGCCCTTAAACAACTTGTTTTAATCCGACAGTCGTTATAACAAAATCCGATGTTGGAACAGCGTGCCGTCCTGATTGGCTTCCACGCTGACATACCAGTCTGTTCGCGTTATTGACACTGACTGGCCGTAACCTTCTGCGAATCCCTTGTTGACTTTGTATCGATGCGTTTGTCCAATCCAAACCATTTACAGTTACGTGTCCATCGTTGAATATCACTACGCCTAAAACATTTATATTCCGTACACTATTGGAGAAAATAACGGACAGGATGATTTCCTGCTGACAGGTAATGTGGGGCACTGTGCACACTGGTAGTCAAAACAAATAGTCAGGCCCAGCGTACATCGACTAGCCGATTCACTCCTGACATTAGAAAGGGCATGACTCTGGCATCTTTATGTACGTACATACGATCCTTGCCGTCATATAAACTGAACAGCGCCCACAGCTGATCGCAGCATTACTCACAAGCAAATGTGGTGGAGCGTGCACATATGATGATCCAACCCTGCGTAATGTGATGTCAACACAGTTGCCTGATGAAAGAGTGGCCGAAGTTCTTACTCCGGCCGTGGCCAGGATATGCACTATTGACGAGCTCTGATGAGAGCGAAACTCAAGTCTAGTGCTTCTTTTGTGCGAAGAAGGCAAACTGGGTAGTCTATGGGAATGCGACAGCTGCGATCAATTGTGGGTGATGTTCAATTTATACCAGAAATGTTTTCACGAACGGGTTCATTCTCACAGTACAGCTCAAAGTTTAGCACGACCGCACACCTCACTCTTATTAGACATGAGATCCACAGACATGTTTAACCACTCACAATCCTTTACCGGTCAAAGGAACCAATACAGCCCGCAGTTTGTTGGATTAGTAGAAACATGGTCGGATGATGTGTGCTCAACTTCGACCACTAATCCCGTTCTGATTTGGGAAAGCTGTTGACACCCCCAAATAACCCAGATCACTTCCTCGGTCAGAGTAGTCAGTGCGAAGTGCATTAAATGAGATTGGCTGTCCTTTCGGGTTAGTTGTTCCAATCACGTTCTTGCCGTCACGTCTAGGATTCTGATGGAGAAATTCCAATGCACTAGTGTGAATTGCTTTAGCATGTGGTGGAAAATCTTGTGCGTGGAAAGTAAACGAATATGTCAAAGGTCTAAATTCCTTCCCGCTCTTTGGAAAGCTTTCACTGATATGTAATGTGTTCGTGGTTGTTTTTCTGGTCGTTAGTGGTAATGTTATCTGGATAGACCATCAGGTTAAAACAAATCTTTGGTTGGAATAAAAAATGCGCTGGTTCGAAATACTTCTCTCCGTTTTGTTGTCGTACGATTGCTTTTGCACATATTTTTGATTGCCTGTCCTATGGTTTGTTAACCGAATTTACTATAGAATATTGTTGGACACTTGATGCTTACCACTAACCACAACTTGTTTGCCAAGTACACTGTGTAAACACATTGTTTGGTTCTGGATAGTGACGGAATATGTTTACGATGTGTGCCATCCGTTTGTTTTGTATGACCACAACTATGTGACTATCCCTCACAAGTCCTTAGTTGACCTGCAAACCGAGTTGAATTACGTTTTGACTTAACGGATGTGGACTGTCGGGGGCTAATTAACTCTGCAGAACTTGGCTGATTCTTATCTGGAACGAACCGGATTATCAATTGTGAGTGGGCTGTCAGACAAAGAAAATCGAATCTGTATCCCCCTTTTCTACACTACATCAGAGATCTACATGTACAAGCAGTGCGAACGTCAAGGCCTTTTATCATACAGTTTTATAACGTATACTGATATGGGAGGTCAGTGTGCTTCAAATACACAGTTGCTGCTGCTTATCTGGGAAGTGGCTGTTTAGTGACTGAGTGAGAAGTCTGATACACGTTTTCAGTCTGAATGGGTGAATGGATTTTTTGCAAGCACATGGCCGATCTGGATGTGAATCGCATAAACTTTATCGTCTCTTCCGTAGTTAGGTTTGACTGACGGCCCTTTCGTTCCACTAATACTCCTGTTTATCTAACACCAAGCCATTAAACATTTAGTTTTTAGAAACGACAGCACTGCTGACAATCTGGTTGTCGAGATGAGATCGGTATTATTTGTTGTGCTTGGAAAATACAGATTCATAGACTTCTGGTTTTCGTTGCAGGTGAATATGTTAAAATGTGAGTTAGCATTGAAAATTTTGTTTCTTTTGTGGCGTCCACACAATTCTGTCACTAGGTCATATGTGCAATCCCTCCGGCTATCAGTAATACTCAAGTCCAAGTACATGCATTTGAAGTTGGTACATAATGTAAATTTTTCAAGATTGACCTCGACCTACGCCTGGATGTACATTGGGCATTGTACGTCCGTAGCAGGTTGTCAGCAGTGTGTATCCCACATTTTTTTCCATTGTGAAATGAAACTGTTACTTTTTTCTTACCAGATGACTGATCATGCGCACTTTATTGCAAAGCTGAAAAACAGAATCCGTTTTCTTCTCTTATTACTTTGTAAGAAGTTGATCAGCAAACATGTTCCAGTTGAAGGAGTTTTTATAATGATCAAAAGACTTTTTTGTTTCTGCTAGGACTCGTTTGGGGTTCAAACTTATTGCACACGCTGGTCTTTTTCACCGTTTATTGAACACACGTTCTGAGTTCAGACAGATTTAAAGAAATTATTAATCATACCTGTAATGGATAATCGTTCCACTGGACGCAACAGCACGTCTACTTCAAAAGGCTGTTCAATCCGAAGTTTTCGGTCTTGTGCACCGAAATCCGGTAGCATGTTTAAATATTTCATCTTATGATTTATCCTGTACACTTGTCTGGCTTGTTCGGTATATATTTCATTAGTCGTGTCCCGTTTTCAATGGCAGTAGTCGTTCGTCGATCGTTATATATAAACGGAGCATATAAACCTTCCTACACTTAGCAGTGAATCTTTCGAGAGTACTTCTTATTTGAGTGAACTGATCGCCATGCCTCTGTCTATTTGCTATAGGTCTTATCGTCAAAGTGAAAATGTTTCTTGATCACACACCAGTTTCGAAGCATAGCTTGTTACATCGAAATTCTGAACACTTTGCTCCGAAGAAACTCAACAGAGTGGTCTCTTTCACATGCGATCTGTAAACTACTAAGTACTTTCTTCTACATCAAAGAGGCCGCGGAATATAGGTTCGTTGATAAAAGCAAGAGATACACTATGGATCGAATGAATGTAATCCTGTTATTGACTGGGAGTAACAGTGAGCATGTTGCTTGTGAGTGCTCGACCATTACGTACACCTGTCGTGACCATATTCAGTTTGCACCAACCTCATCTGCGACGGGAACGGTATACTGATAAAGTATACTTATCATTCTGACTTACTCTACTAATACTGATTATCGCTTTTACAATCCGATTTTCATAATAGTGGCTGTATTTCCACTGTTTACTCAGCTTTGTGTGCACTGACTAACCTGGAAAACGAGTAGATGTAGTTCTCATGGATACACGCCAATGGTCCAAGGAACCTTTGGTTGTCCGTTGTACGACTACTTTTAGGTTTGAACATCCACCCTTTTTTAGAGTGAACGGTGTAAATCGTTGTTATCAGGCCCAAATTCACTTTCACTGAGCATCATGGCATCTGTCTGTTACACCTACAGTCTGGATTATTACTCAGCTGTTTTAGGGACAACACATTCAGTTCTCTTCAACATTGATCACGTTTACTATAAAATCTATGTGAACTGGAAAGGTCAACAAGTGACAGACCTTTCAGGGTAAACAGGAGTACATAGTTGAACCGTCGTTCACAATGCCCTGTTGGCCAGTTGCGGACACGCTTTAATCCTGCTGAGCATGAGCTGCATAGTTGTCACTGTGTGCAACCGGATGCGTTATGGAACACTGTGTGTCTCTGATATGCTGGTCATGCCAGCCGGAAGCAGGCTTGGCATCTATCTCGGCTGTCGCTCACCTAGTTCCTTCGTTCGTCTCCTGCTTGATGTGTATTCGAGGCTAGGAGACATTTTCATGCTACGTATCTGGAGAAAACAGTTAGGAGGTGGGAGTAAAATGATATGAAACAAAAAACACGAGTGTCTTCGTGTTCACACGTACAATTTCAGAAGTCTAGCATAACAATCTTCGGAATATTGCATGGTAGATGCGAATTTCTACCTTAGATATTGGAAATCACTAACAATGGCTTCGATTAAAATGTGCCTCAGTTTTCATTCTCGAGCTAGCATCACAGTTAGATCGTTTCGTTTCTTGTTTGGAGTTGTCAATTAGAAGTGATCACCGGTCGGGCATATGAACCTACGTTGAGGCTACTGGCTATTAATCTGTAATTAAAACATCTTTCATGTTGAGTTAGAATTTCCCTCGGCGGTTTTGTGAATTGTCATCATGTTTCATTACTTTACAGTGTGAGATAAATTTGCCTCCAAAATCTCTTGTAATTCGATTTTTACTCGAATTTGTTCATCCATTTCCGGCTGCTGTTATTAGGAGTAAAGAATACGCAAAAGAATAGATTGATTTGAGTACAGGCGGCAGCATATACATGTGTGTAGCCGTACGCACCCGTGTGAGCGTGTGTGTGTGTGTGACTAAGTGACTGACATAGCCTCACGCTAGTGACGAGGCGTGGATCCGTATGGTCGCTCAAAATATTTATGGTTAAATCTTAAGCCTACCAGCTTCGGATATTGACTGCCAGAAGTAGGATATCATACAGTATTTTAAGGTTGTACCCAATCACACAATCCCCCGGAACGCATTCCGTTTAACTATCCTCAAACTCAACTATCAATGTTGTGATTGACTGTGTCGATCCACTACAACCGACATAGAAAATCTGTTTGTCATTCAGACCACGCCACAAATCGCACACGTACGTAAGCATATTCGTTGCTGTGACTGCTCAAGTCAGCTTAGTTCGTTTTCGGTTGTAAATACTATAGATCCAGATACAGGAATTTACTTATTTGTACTCTTGGTCTCGTTTTTCGTTTTGTTATTCTATTTTGTGTTTCATTTTTGTGTTCTTGTCTTAGCTGCGCAACTGAATCGATGGCTTCTTTTTAACAGGTACTGTTTGCCTCTGTCCATCCAGCTTTCCATGACTTTTGTTAGCTTCATGTGATTTAAATGGCATAAAGTGTCTAATTTCCATTTGCTTTGGAAATTCTTCTCCAGGTGCTCAGAGCGATACGTTGGCCTTACTAGACTCTACGTAAGATGCACTACAGATGCATGCAGAATATATCATCTTGACTAATGTTAACAAACCAAGTTCATCAAATAGAATCTGATTTGACATACTAAGCCTTTTCTGATCAGTTGATCAGTCTCTCACGAATGAAATGACCTTAGATACCTCACCGGTAAATGTTGTTTGGTTTCTCTGAGCACGTCGTTCACGTCAGGTGTGTTTGGTAGGTATGCAGAGGTGAGCGCGCGCAAACCAATTTCTGTACGTCCTCAGACTATTGTCTGAATGGCTGAAAGCCCGAAAAAGGTATTCGTAAGCCCAACCACACACATGCACATAGTAGATGACCGTGGTCAGGCCACTCCCGACAAGTGGAATACGTGGTGACCAGTTTTCATGATTGTAACAGGTGTTTGTGACAGGATTCTCGCCTAACATCCCACTGCTATGATCTGAGCCCGCCAACTGCATGCACGTTTCATGTTCCATTAGGCTGTCCTTGTGTAATTTGACTAATATGCACGCTGTTGATCGATCGTTCTTCGATCCTTTTCGGGATAAAAGAAAACGCGTCCGATTGGAGTGTTTTCTTCAGTCAAAAAAAGTTCACATTCTAATCTAGAACCAACAACTACTACTGCTTTTAAGTAATCAGTTGTCTTATTTGGAACTCAGGTCTTACATTCGAAGTATATCGTAAATACGGAGGAATCTTAGTTCTTTTGGATAACGAAGAAAAATCTTCGATCTTATTAGATGTCGGACTCATCCAGTTGAACTTATTTTTTCGTATTTCAAGTACACAGAGTATTTCCTCA
>JTDE01000185.1:174642-193723 GCA_014338405.1 Paragonimus skrjabini miyazakii | reverse complement strand
ATTAATTGAATTCTCAGCCGAGAAGCGTTCATCCTAGACTCACCGTTGCAATTTTTAATACGTGGTGTTACCACGCCTAAATTCGTCTGTTATTATAGACTCACGGTTTATATTGAACAGCATGAATACTTTTTAACACTTGACGCAAGTTGTTTTGTTTCTTCTATCTCGAAATATCGGCCGGAGTTGTGATTACCTAAACTAACTTGGCAAGGTTTGTGTTAATAATAATATACCGTTTTAATCATTGTCTCGTAAACTAGTTGAGGGTTATTGTGCATGTTTCAGGGATTGTACAACGTGTATCTTTAAGAAGGGTCATTTGTCCCAAGCTGTGACGTATTATTTTGATAGCAGTTGTTATGGTGAGAACGGTGTAATACGAAGTGCACAGAATTTAGATGGTAACTGTTAATCATGAGTATTATTCGTCAAGTTTGAAGAATGCGCCTAACCAAGAAACGGAAATACTGGTTTTTCTAACCTGTCGCCTATCAGTAACTGTCGGTGACCTTGCTTGAATCCTCCTTATTGTCTCCATTAGACCTAGCTGTCTACCTCTTTCCCACTCATCTGCGTTCGTTGACCTCATATGGCTTGTCGGGTCACTCGTTCCAATCTAGCTCCTGTTTCCTCCGCTTGATCGGCCGGTCTGGTTACCCATACATTATCTCAAATCTTGCTGTCACGATATTTTTTTTATCCCTTATCGGAAAGTTGCATAACGACTGGCTAGTTCATTACCTGCGTCGTTGTTGATATTCTGTCCCGCTTTTATCGACTGAAAGCCACTAGTCAACACTTTTGAGCATGGACTTCGATACTCATAGTCCTTTTTTATTTGTCGATTATCTCAAACAGTTCAAAGGTGTTTCTTGTAACCGAAACTAGAAACAACTTAAATGTTGTTTCCAATTCAGGGATCTGATTTGGACTATGCGTCACTCGGCGTTTGATGGAAGAACGGTAACAATTGTGAGGTGATTTGGCTCGACAAATAAAGTCTATCAGTGATCATTGGTAGAAAGAGCTTGGACGTTAAGTATTTGTTATAATTGAAGAATCGCTCATGCTGATCGACTTGTTTAGACTTTCATTACAGTTCAACGTAACCGAACTGACTAATCCAGCTACATTAGCCGTTTATCAAACCGACCTTACCACTCCTACCGACTCACACAGATCAGTTGTGGACATATGCAGGGCATCTCTGCTTGTTTCAATTTTTGTGAGCCATTGTGTTTCCACGCTTTCCCTCATGTTCTTCAAGGCTCACCGATTATTGCCGGCTGGCAGCGAAAATTTTCAGATGTGGCCTCTTAAAGGGCTTATGATCAGAACGTGGAGCCGAGATAGAATTAGTTGTTGCATACATAAATCTCCGGAGGTAGTTTAATCCTATTCGAAGAGAGCAACATTCTCGTACGTAGTAACTCATTCGGCTCAGAGGTTTTTTTCCAACTATTTTAACATGGCTTGTTAGTGAACAATTAATTTTTTTCATCCAGATTCAGAATGTTGAGGTTGCCTCAATCAACACACCGACCATTAAGAAAGGCCCGTTTAACATTTGCATTTACCAGCTGGGAGGCAATCTGATTCCAGTTCCGTCTAACCTGTTGGTGTTCATTGTTTTCCTTAAGTTGTTCGAAAAACGTTAAAAACTATGTTGCCAGTAACAGACTGGTTTTTGAACAAGTCATGGACGCATCGATCAAACCTTCATCCTCCAGTGGGTGCACAATCACTACCGTGTCTGTCAAAGACGAACAATCGTCTTGTCTTTGAACATCAGAACAAACTTCGATTCGGGCGACAGAGTTGTTTCCTGGCATAGTTTTGA
Source organism: Paragonimus skrjabini miyazakii (assembly GCA_014338405.1). Taxonomy (NCBI): domain Eukaryota; kingdom Metazoa; phylum Platyhelminthes; class Trematoda; order Plagiorchiida; family Troglotrematidae; genus Paragonimus; species Paragonimus skrjabini miyazakii. The sequence continues at coordinate 191,880 of JTDE01000185.1, read as the reverse complement.
GGCTAATGGAATGCCTAATAAGCGTGTTTCCATTCTAAGGGCAATATACAATTAGCTATGATGTAACGTTAAAACTCCGCTAATTATAGAGGAGTGTGGCAATTCTACTCTATCGTTTCTTCTCTGTTCAGCTTCTCCATTTACTTTGTTCTGCACCAGTTGTGGTGTTGAACTTCCTCCGTAACTCTGAATTGCAGACTTCCAATATAATGATTGTATCGCCTTGTTTCATGGCATTGCACGCCGCGATAAGGTATACAACTTCCGAATGGACACGAACAAAAGATGACAAGAAATTAACTCACAGTAGTTCTAGAGAGTGCGTAGGTTTAGAGTTACCTCACACTAAGTGAAGATATTTCGGATAGATCTAATCCGTCTTGTTGTTTCAAAGGGATTTCCAGTTCACAGTGGAGATACTCGTCGAGATAGATGAATTCGGAAACACACTGAAATGCATAATAGCTTCCGTGAGCCTTTAACCCCCAAAAATCATTGCACAGAGAATACGTTAGCCGTTTAAAAACGAACGGCTCGTGTCCTTCGAGAGCAACTGTATTCTCCGATTCACGTGCTTTAAACACCAGCTGTGTATGTATTCTTAGGAAGGGTAAAAAGGCTAGGAAATAGAACTTGTGAAAGACGTTCTGTGCGGGAGCTATGGCGGGTAACCGAAGATGCCTTAGGTCACGTGGCGATTGAGGTAGCACCGTTTAAGTGAAAATATACTGCCTTACGGCTCATACACTTTATATGGTGGCAGCTTCGGTGTAACCGAAAGTTATGCTTGCTACTGCATTTATGTCGCAGATGGCAGTAGTAGAGAAGGAATATTCCTGCGTTTTATCAATGTCATGTTGGATTTTGTCAATTTGAGGCCTTTGTGGACCCGGTGTAACAAATAATCTGACAAAACGACGAAGTTCCCAAGCCGTGTGCAATCAAAACCTAACGAAAAACTACTCTCTTTTATTGTTGTTCATTGTCTTCTAACTTTCTGTTCCCTGTACTCGTCGTTTTATTATAATAAATAATGGTTTTTGTTTTGTGTTCTGGAATTGACAAAGCTTATTTCTAGACTTGTGTACAGATGATAATAATGAGTTATGGTTTTTCCGGGATCCGTAACTACTGCCACGTGTTGATAGGCCATACGCATTGTATGACATGGCAGTCCATTCACTTGTCTCATTTCATTGCGTTGGTCTACGTTGTTTTATATTTCACTGTTGACAATATCATTTATCTAACTTGCTTCCAACGTGTGAACCAACAGTACGTACATTTCAAGTTTTTTTCTTCTGAGCGAGGATATAACCACCCTGCTCATAGTGCTGTCACCACATTCATTTGTCGATCTTTTATAGCTTCACTCATTAAGCTGATTGGTATCGGACTTTTGGAGGACAGCGCTTCTGTTGACTGTTTAATTGGCCACATGATATAACCGTTCAATGTGTTATGCTTTTTGCATCCATAAAATGTAGAGCGTTGTGACAGAGTTGGTTTGTTCCCGATCTCATCTTCGTTATTGCAGGCAGATCGTTTGATATTGTTGATCGCCTCACCGTGTGGGTTCATGTCATATCATCATTTTGCATTATTGCTGATGTCGTTTCTGTGAGAATAATGAAAACGTGCACTGTGTTTGCCAATCTCCGACATTCATGGTATCGCAAAGACATTCGACTGTTTACTTAAAGGACGGTTCACAACTTACGTGTACATGTAATGTTGTTCTGGAGATCGGCGACCTAATCCAATTGCGCGAACGATTTATTTTGGTATTCTAGCATCATTGTCTCTACCGCTCAACCTTCACCAGACGAGCAGGTTGTATGAGCAGCGTAACCTTGACAGTTAAACTGCGCAATCTACATTGTTTGTGTTGCGTACACGCACCTACTGGCCTTATTCATTCGGGTTTACACCGGATATGTGTTGTGTGAGTGGAACCGCAAGTGGTGCAGCGCAAGCCACTTGGGGGGATGGTTTAAAGCGCATGCGTCCTTTGGCTTCGGTCACTGTGACAGGCTAATCCGTTTCGGATGCCGCCAACCATGTGCTGACGGTACTTCTCCACCCGTCATTGTTCACTTCAACTGCAGAATGATAGTGGAGGTTGAGAAGCTACTGGACATGGTCACGGATTTTGAAATCCCTTAGTGTCCTCTTGGAAAAGGTTGCCAGATGTCGGCTGCTAAGTTATGGAATGTGCGACCATTATTCACCTTGTTAGCGCTTTCTGACGTGACAGTGTTTCACGGTCATTGGCAAACTATAACCCTAAAAAATTTTAGTCCTTATAAATGTTTTCATACATTTGTATTTATTTTATTAATCTATTAGGAACAGAGACAATCCGTTCTCTAGTGTCAATGGGTATGAGTTAAACGTTAAAGGTATACTTAGTGGAACTGACAGGCCTTTCTATATCAACTACGGTCACTTATTTTTTTTTAGTAGGAAAACGAGAAACTGATTTCACTTGTATAGTCTAGGATGTTACTTCGAAAGTGGGTCGGTCATGGTTCCATTGGGTATGAGATAAACAGCAAAACTAACTCACAACGTAGTTACTAGCTACAGACAGTGTCTCAGTCCAGATTCCTCAGTCTACTGCATATTTGGTTCGGGTCAACCTTTCAGCGAATCTTTTGTTTAGGATTTCTACTTGATTACAGATTTTGTGTCAGTTGATTTCTTCAAGGTGGTCACAGTCTCTCCCTATGTTTATCGACACATTCCATTACTGTGTATATTTAAGTTTTCAGGCTTGACCATTTGATCATGTCTGGCCTGATCATTACAGTGTTTGCAATGGTTGAGATATAGCTCAGAATGTGAATCTTGCGGGTGTAGCGTTGTTCTGTGAGCTAGTCGTTTAACGTGTGAACGTTTGTCGCCATCGCCAGTACAAACTCATATCAGCTGACCATTTTGAAGGCTGTTTTAAACTATCGTATGAGATTCCCACCGTCAATACTGAAATGTTGGTGTCGACCGATCAACTCCCGGGTTGTTGATTTGTCCGTTGACGAAATGTTGTCCTCGATCGATTTATTGATTTAGTACTCCGGTTTGCGATCGCTTTGTAGGTTTTTTTCTAGGTCTATATGTGTGTTAGTTCGACTTTCTTTTAAGTTCAAGCTTTTACGATTCGCGTTTGCTCTCTCACATATTGTCACGTCTTACAAGCTGAATTGCTAATTCCCACTGTCCATATGTACCAATGTAAGCGCTGTTTGATCGTGTCTCCGTTGTAAACCTGTTTTCATTTAGTGTTAAGTTTTATTCTACCTTGAAGTAGTCGATTTATAAATCGATCAAGAGCGAATTCGTATAATCGAACAAAACAACCGTCAACACATTTACCGCATGATACCTGCACCTTAGTTTTTACTTGTTTTTCGTTTGCTCTCATTCTATAAAGTAGGCTTCCGGAACGATCAACTCATCATATTGCCTATTCTGTTGGCGAACCACTTGCGACCTAACTGACCAATTAACTCACTATGGTGGGCATGCAGGTTCAAACATTGACTCAGCTAAACATGTACTCCATTTGTGTACTCCAAAAAGAACAGCTCACGCTCCATTGTTTTTATCTGGATAGACCAGCAAACGAGGTCATCTATTGTGTAAACGCTTTCCATCAATTACACGCTGCTTCCCACATCCAGTTAACGATGAAGTTGATTAGCACTTTTCGATCTTTGTGTTTTTGTCTGTCTTTTTAAGTGATGATGTGATCTAATCCTTTCAATTCAATTCTATTTGCTGTTGATCAGCTTCTACATACCCGAGCAACAGGTAGTCCTCAGACGGTTGCCTTTCTGCAAATTCGTGGTTCGGTTCCGTTATTTTGGAGTCAGACAAGTTTGAAGTACCGGCCTCCAATCAATCTAGAAAAGGGTGAGTGTGATATTGTTTTCCATCCTCTCTCTTTTTGTAGATCGTTGGTTTCGTTGCGAAGATTGTTAACATATTTTTGTATCTCACATACCAAACTTGACTTCCAGATCTTAATGGTTGGGAACGCAGCCGCTAAGGCAATTAATCTGTTTCGCAGTTGGTGATTTTATGTCTGCACGATGACAGACCAACTTTCCCTGCTTGAAATGATACATGTGGAAACTGGGTTTGTTCTATTAGTATGTTATAACTACTCTTGTTTTTTGTCACATGTAAAACAATATGGTGCCTTAAGAAATTTAAATACTATGTTAAGAATGAACAAATCATGTGATGTTTTCTGGGGTGACATTTTGTACCGCCTATTCACACATGGACATGTAGGTGAGCTAAAACACCGAGACAAATTGATACAGAACGGAAGTCATGGCCTTAGGGATAAAACAGACACGGAACTGAAATACATGGGAATGCTGATTAACAAGGTAGTCATCGTCAACATAAAATGTTTCTGGACACACGCGCAGAGGGGGTTGTGGAATTTAAAAGCAAAATCCAAACAGAATGAGTCATGAAACTTCATTCCGCGTCCTATTCAGATATGTTCCGCTATTGATAGTACTGGATGTCGTCCATCGACCTCTATTCGTGTGTCTGGGGTTTCCATTTGTGTGGCTAGCCCACTGGAAACATGTTCCTTCATATGAGCAATCAGCTGTCGGCTTGCCCTCCCTATGTAGCCCATACCGTGGTGTTGGGGTTAGCAACCATTTGGTGTACAATCCCGTTCTCACGTGATGCTCCTTCTGACATTGTGATGGCTTCGGCCCTTTTCTGCAGTTAGTCAGCATATCACCTCTAGTTAACCAGTTTTGAACTGTCATTTTCCCACACCATATGATGATGCCTGTGTTCTTTGGCATATCGTGAACAAACACTACTCGGACCCGTTTGAACGAGTGTCTGCCTTTTCAGTGCTCACCTATCTGTACAACCAATTTCACCGATTTCACATTCTGTTCGGGACTCTGCGGGACTCATTTCATCCTGTTACTTTGTCTCGTTTATCAATCCACTGTCTTTCTGCAAACAATTTTCTGTCAAATTCTCGTCAAGGATGTGATAAGATGCTTGTCCAGACTGTAGTTTCTGATACATGTATTTTTGACGGAAACGGTGTTAATGTCATTGGTCATCAGTTTGCTTGCTCAGACGTTTCAGTCACAGAAGTATGTCTGCATCAAATTTCGATTTCCACGATGTCGTTCTGCAATGCTGACCGATTCACCGTGCAAGACTGATGTTCCGGTTCATTCGCCTCTTAAAGATGCGATAAGCTTATAAGATTCGCCAGGTCCACTAGGCTACAGTAAACGTGTGCGAGCTGACACTTACCGTGTGCACACGTGGACATAACACTTCTTATGAGCATCAACAGTTACCATGATAAAGGTTTTGGTACCATTTGTACATAATAACAATACAAGAAGTGTCATTTTTGAGAACATCGTGCGATTCATCTCTTCTCACTCTCTTATCCAAGTATTATTAACGCATATGTCACAAGCTTGGCGCGTCTATTGAATCGGAATTGACTTTCTTGAGCCGACTTGACCCGGATCTGCTATACTATGTCCTCATGTCGCTTTTTGGATGACATTTTACTTTGTTCTGGGCACTGTCCCGTCTCTCCCCTTTGTATCAGGTTGTGTAATTTTTCTAACGCTATTGTACTGTGTATGTTTTTGTTGTCACTTTATTTGACAACGGTTTCTTTGTGGATTAAAATTGTCGCCCGATTTTCGTCTTCTTTAATTAATTTGAACGTGCACATAGAGTAGACTTCTCGACCAAGGTCTACTCGAGGAGATCACCACAGTGATCCCTGCTGTGTTACAGATCCTTATTTGTAGGAGTTTTATAGCTCATTCAGGCTCAATACTTCTTGATCAACTACCAAAAGTTATACCCAAACAAATTCGTTTTGAGAAAAGATTTGTTATCTTTACTTATTCTCTACCGTTTTGTCTCCTGAGTTCTGCCAATTTGTATTACAATCCCATCGCATTTGTCAGTCTTTCGGAACACTATCTCGAAGGAAGCATTTCGTGTTATTCACAGATGTGCACCGCACATGTAGACTGGTTGTCATTGCCAACATTATCATCCATGCTTTATCATTCTCTTCTGTAATAACTTCTTTCTCTTTTTTCTGCCTATCCGAAATTGTCTACACCAGAAGTTTAGTTGTCTAAGGAGTACTCTATGATGTACAGCAGATGACAAAGCTAATTCTGCATATCCTCGTAGAGTTCGATCTTTAACGTTGACTCCGTGCCATCGGTTGATTTTTCTTCACGATTGCATCTCTCTTCGTTTATCCACTGATCGTTGATGTCTGTGCAGCTTCTTGGAGTTTTATATCAGGAACCTCACCAACTCCAAGACGTTGAGCAACAGGTCTCGAAGATTTTTCACTTTTTTTCCGGTTCGTTTTTTGAGCTGTTTCTTTTGAAAATTAAGATGGCCTTTTTCATAGCCACTCGTCGAATGCTATGCCGGTTTACTTTAGCATTCAAGCCCTTAGACTGACACATACTCACGAACACTTCACGGCCTAGTGGACACAGGTTGTTGGTATCAGTCACAAACTGATTGACGTTACAACTCATCTAATCACACAGGTGATGTTTATACTGAAGCTAACAGTTCGTCATCTTATGGGCAGCTTATTGGTTACTGAACCTATCGACTATAAATGGATACCATTTCTAGGGAGCTGATACATTAAAGACGGCGTCCCAAAAGATGAGAAATTAGTGAGAAGTCTCAAGGAACCTGATTGAAGTGGACCTTATAAACAGGGTGATGCTGTTCGGAGGACCGCTGGATATAGTTCGTATATGGTAAAGTTTGTAATTACCAATTGGGGGCTCTGAATTTCAGTTCCGTCTACCTCTACTGTCCCTTTTTGGGTTTGGGCTACCTGACAGTGTCATCCAGCTCTTGACGGTAGCAATCGTCTCATATTGTGTACTTCACCTTTTCATATAGGATGATTCGTCGGGTTACTCGATTGTTTTTTTATATCCGTTTTTCGTTAGTCACACGGATCTGCGGTTGCTATTGTGTTGTTCTGTGGCCACTCAGCTTCGATGGATCTGTTCGTTCAATGGGTTCTCACATTCGCGATTTTGAGAATGAGTGTAAAAAGAAGTCAACAGTTCAGTGCAATGTAGTCGGCCACGTTGACCGACTTTGTTTGATATGCCATGAGAAGGGATAAACATGCCTGCTGTACACTACAACGCAATATATAAGACTCAGTTCACTTCAAAAACACTACAAGTGCAATGAAATTAATTTTGCAGAGTAAAGCTTGACTATTGTGAGTGCAAGTCAAACTGCAACGGAAATACACAACTCATTTTGCGGTTGTTGCCACTCATCAATTCTGCCCACCCGGTGAACCTGGATTGCACATCCTACTATGGGTACGACGGATGCTGGATTTTGTGAATAGTAACCGATTTGCAAATTAGTTGTGCCGTTCATCTAAGATTCAACGGATTCCTTAGATCAGCGAGTATTTGCAATCCCACTGAGTCTATGCTAAACAGTACAACCAACAAGCAATTAAGTCATTATCTACCATAAAATATCCTCTTCACTACCCCCTACTAACTCTTCAAGAATTGCAAAAATACTGGCTGCTTTGTACTTACTTTACGTACTCTCACGCTCAGGCTTGTACTCGGCCGATGTGTTCCGAACAAACGTTCATTGCGCCTCCGTGTTCTCTCTAGCCCTACTACCAATCGGTAAACTGATTTCAGAAGCTGTGCGAATTTTATGTAGGCCACCGAGCGGTAACCGGTTGGTTCACACTCGACCATCGGTTGACACGCCAAATTGCCAGACGATGCAACAATCAAGCATTACTGACGCGATAGTAGTTGGAGCGTACTGAGATGACAGAGCTAAATGATTTGATTCAGACATTGCTTGTTACCCCGCTTTCCTGTACACAACCACTTCTCAGTATATGTTACAGTAGGTGTTCACTCACTCGATTCGTCTAGGTTCGTCTGTAGCGTAATATCGGAAATCTGGCGTAGTGATTTCGTTTGTACTCTGCCGTGATTATGCTATACACTTCGCTAGGTTCCATTTTTAGAAACGACTAATAAAAAATACATGTTAACCAAGATCATACTAGTGGATCGCGTACGAGCACGCATTCAGTTGGTTGCTGCTTACAAGCTTTCAGTGTCGCCGTAGTCCACATCAACTAAACTTTGCTCATTTAAACATATTGCGTAACAAGGTTGATTCTACCATTTACTTTTGTCTTTGTCGCCGTGGTCAAAATGGTTTGAGGCTAACTCATTGCAAAGAAAGCTTACGCTATCAGCATAGTTTGATTGTATTCTTTGAAACAGTGTTGCTGAATATTATGATCTAAATCAGTCATACACTGTCTTCGCGAGGAGAATTATTCCTCATTAGTGTTGTGACGATTTTTCACTTCTCCTGCTCTTTAAAAAGGCTTACTGACGTAGGCTGTCGAGCGATGTCAGCAATCCGGTACAATTTTTTCGTTCCTGTTCTTGGCGAAACGGATACAGTGTGATTCGCTTTGTTTAGATCGTTTCATCAGTGTCACTGGGTTGATTTAGACCGTGCATGTTCTTCGATCCACATCCGTCCCCATCCAGTGATCGTTAGAGGATGATATAACAAATATGTACTTGAAATCAGCGGTTATTTCGCACTGCTAATTGACTATTTTAACCACCTAGCTGTTGCGAGGTTACCAGCACTCCATAAGTTCATACGACGATTTAATCGGTCACATTGGAATATGCACAGAGAAACTTCTTTGTCATTCTGTTATGTTGCGAACCCTTTTATGACTGGTGTTTCATGCATCAAGAAGCTTGATACCCGTGGAGCTGTTGGTTCACCAGGTGACCAGCTGTATGGGTTTCGTAGCCTTTTTTGCTGTACAGATTCCATTGATTTAGACACTGTATGTGAGCATGACTGTGTGGTTTTCCGATCTCAACCTCAAAGAAGTAACACGCAACTGAACAGTTTTCTTCGTTAAGGTGGTTAACGACACGGTGGGATTACATGGATGGAAGGCTAATTTGTTCATATTTGGCAGATTGATGTTTAAAACGGACCTTCATACAAACGGTTTTGCCTTACGACCATCTGATCTATCTTAATCTTAGTTATTCAGTTTTGTCAGTAATCCTGAGAAATCGTTTGTACAATCGAACCTCTGTTGATTCCTTTACGGTGATACACTTCGTTGCATACACATATGACATGTTACGCAAAGAAACATTGATGTGGTTGGAGGTCGAACATCTTGACTGGATGGAAAATTTACGTGTTATTATATCTGAGTGGTAGACGATCCATCCCCTATTGCAAAGGGTTCTCGGTTACAAATAGAAGCTCACTTTGTCAATGCTTCTAGCCCATCCGAGACATAAGCTCATGATGTACTATAATCAGATGTCCTCTTGCCTCTGCTTGTTTGTAGTTGGTTGGTACGGCCTACTGTTTGTATGGTGTAGACGCCGTATTCATAATCATTTTGACTACGTTGATGGTTAATTTACTAGCCTCAAGTTTGTCAACACTGTGCACCTCTCTGGTGCATAGTTAAAAGCCTTTGTTTTTTAAGAAGTTTATTTCATAAACTCTCGCTCACATGTACTGCGGGTGATGTGTGAGTTTTTGTTTAAAACATTAGAACGTATTTTGATTTGACTAGCGACGTGGCTGTCTACGTGACAGTAGTTTGTGTAGCACGAGCACATATTGTGTCATTTTTTAACTCTGTGTTTCTTTATGTTTACCTTTTTTACTGTTCACCTTTGTGTAGTTATCTTTTTTTTTCATTTGGGATCGAGTACCAAATTTCTGACCTGATTTATTACAATCGATCATGTGCTGCGCACTCTTCTACGTGGGCACAATGACACTCACTCAAACCTTATCTACATATGTCTTTTGTTGTCATGCGATTTTGTTCTGGTAATCAACTAGCACTTCTACCTTGTGAACGATTCGACGGAATCGTCAGATGTATCATTGTCAATCTTTACTGTACAATGTGTGTGCACGTTCTGGATTTAGTGCTCAAAATTTTAGTCTCTTTCCTACTGCTGAATTGCTGCTTATTTACTCTGTCAACAATTTGCAAACTGTTGTTTGGACCTAACGTGTTGACAAGCAATCAGTGTATAGGGAAAATGATTTAATCTGTATTTGTACAAATCATACTGGCGATTGTTTCTGTCCTGGTTAACTGACCTTGTTAAGCTGTCAGAATTTGTTTGGACTGTTCTCTCGAAAAGTTAAATTGATTTATTCACTCTCATTATCACTCTGACATACACATACGCAAGCTGTCGTATTGATGTGAGCATATCGCCATGGTGTACACAACTTGACTTTTGCTGACTGTTTTATTGTTTAACTAGAGAACGTTATTTGGTTTCCATTTGAAAAATGTCATTTGGTACGGTCAAATAAGAGTCTAATTGACTTCTATACTGTTCATGATGTTTGGCCTTTAAATTGCTAGTTTTAACGAAATTTCTCGATGTTTATCATCGTATCAGTTAACATCTCCAACTTTTCTCTTGCATCCTTTACGATCAGTCTAAGTATCTTTGGTTTGTAATATTTACTCAAACACTAGTCTTGCCATTTGGGGTTCATGGACCTGACTTCTCATTAAATCGTTCAGACATCTGTTGTCTGAAGCTTAACATTGGAATGGCAAAAAATTTGCCATCCCTAGAATGTTCAAACAATCATTTGGCTTATTTTTTGAATGCACTGGTTATTGTTTGCGACAGAACAATGTGAGGTGGATACCCTTCAAACATTGTTCTCATACCTTGCCTATCTACTAAAAAATGGACAACGGTGTTGACCTTGCGGGGAAGATAGGCTATACGGAACACTACTACTCCTCGTTAACGATGAACTTTGCAAACGTTTGACTGTAGCCACTCTATAAAAGGTAGCATCGATTACTTTGCGATGGCTGCTTTGAAATATGGGCTTTCTGGTAACAATCGTTCTGTGTATATTTCTCTCCTAATGCTGCACCCAACGGTTTACCGCAATCGCTTTTGTACGGATAAACAACAGCTGAACAGCATTTAGTTTTCGATTACTTGGGAGGTTACAGGACACTATCATATATGTATGCAACTCATAAAACTGGTTTTTGAGTGTATTGTGAACCAGTTGTCAGCCCTGGCTAACTAATGTGCCATAGCATTTACTTCCTAAGGGCTAGTTCAACGGACTAGTTCAACGCAAATTCGCGTAGATCGCAATGGATGCGCAGTAAGACTAGCCAATTCTTTTGTTTTTTGTTTTCTTACACCAACGTACCCACATATGCAATACACTTTCGCTTCTTCGACATTGTAAGATGTGCATCTTCTTGCCAACTGCAAGCAGCGGGATAGACAGAGCCCTATTTTGCGTGAGTTGCACAGTCTATAGTTAACATCCTTCTATCTTACTTTTCACAAAATCGGTGGGTTAAGAAAGGTCGCCAAATCCAGGGAAGAGTCAAATTTACGAGCTATTGTTTCTGAACACATAGGGTCGGCTTCAGTCGATTGATTGCGACAGTCCCAGCAAACTAAGAATCTTGGATTGGAGTGACGTAATAGGATTCTCAATGCCCAAACTGGACCGATAACGTGACCAGTGGTCAGGACGTGTCTTGTGACTGCGAATGCTGGTTACTTACGTGTTTCAAAAACATTGTCCTTCTTCTGTAATACAGAGTTCTGCATCCATTTGGCCAAATGTTCCCTCACTCTGGAGATCAAGCACCTCTCGGTTCTGCCTATGTAACTTTCCTTGCAGTTACATGTAAATTGGTAGACACAATGTGAGATGGCAGCGACAGGCTGATCCCCTTTGATTGAAATGACAGGCAGTTTCTGGGTCCGAGATAACACACAGCGTTTTGCTGCGTTAAATGTCCGTTTAATTGAATTCACTAGTCGTTGAGTTGTGTGATGCATGCTATAATCACCTTTGAAAGGCAGTTGTATATAAACCTACTTTTTCGGAAAGTGGTTTTGGTCTATAATGGCTGTGGGTCATTGACACCTCAACTTGACGGCCTCCTTAAGACACACAAGTCTGGAATGCCGCTTAGGCCTCTTCTGGCGGTGACTAATTCTCCATACCATAAATTGGCATGCTGGTTAGTCAACGTCCTAACGCCGTTAAAACGAAAGTTTCAGGCCTATTCTGTTAAAGAGTCTTTTGAGTTAATCAGTGACTTGGACAAAATCAATGTTGCTAATGAGTTAATGTGCTCCATAGATGTTCAGTCACTATTTACGAATGTCCCACTAAACGGGACAATTGATTATATTTGTGAGCTCGTTGAAACCAGCCGTACTACTCAACCTTTACCTAGTGATATTCTAAAGGAAACTGTAGTATTATGCACTGAAAACGTCAGTTTCTGCTTTCTTGACAGGTGCTACCGCAGAGTAGTCAGCCAGCTCACTTAAAAAAAAAACTTTACTGGGATTTCTCTCGTATTGCAGCCCGTCAGCAGTGCATATCCTTTCCGTGACTCTGATTTAAACTCCGGCCACACTTTTATGATTCGACCGCGCAGACCACTGCTGTGTTGACCTCACAATGGACACGGCTGAATTATCGTATGCAGACACTGTCATATTTGCTTGTGAGTAATGCTCACATTGCCCAAGTGCTTCAAGAGAGGACACAGGAGCTGTCCCGTTAACTCCAATCGACGACCTCGCGATTAGGACTTCGTTTCTAGTTGAATTCATATAGGTCACTAAACTTATTGGGCGTTATTTTCATTACTGATAAGTAACAATGGATTATATAGTTTGAACATAACTCACACAATCCATAGATCGTTGTGTGTGTTTTTGCTTTCGCCCTGATTACACGTACAACCATTTTAAAAGCATGTCACACTGTTGTTTCATTTTACTTGTCATTGTTTCCTTCTTCATCTCATGATTAGTTCATTCGCCATCTCTGTTAGTCGGTCTAAAATTAGTATTCATCTCAATTTGTGTGAAGTTATTACATTGTTTTGGTGCGAACACAGGAGCGGTGCATCACTGAGCCGACGTGACAAGTCTAGCGAGGTCACACGTCCGTGTGTATATCCGTGCGGACGTGCGTGTATGCCTCCAAAGTCATCAGTGTCGTTTCTGACATAGGTTCAGACAGCAGCTGTGAGTTCGGTAGCTAGCCTGAGGCTGTTCCCTTTTCCAGGGTGAACGACCAATCAATGTGTCCTTTGTGTTCACACTCCAGAATCACTGTTCTAAATCTGTCAATGCATAGTCTTGTTTGCATAGTCTACCCTGTCTCTCTCCGAGTGTCTCCGCTTCGACCTTGTCAATCCTGACAGCGTCGGATTAGCATGGACTGGCCTCCACAAGTTATTTCATCGATGTTTATCTCGCCTTAGTTCAAGCTTTACGACGCACACATGCTAGTGATCTGCCACACAAACCGTTTAGCAGATCGAATGTTTCTGGTACATTTACGCGGTTCATTCGAAGACTTCGGTAACTTGTACTGTCACCTATTGGTGATCACGAGAATAGTTGATCGTCACACTCTTTTCTCATAACCATGCTACACTGTGATCTCTGTAAAGTTGAATCCAAGACGTTCGTAATGGAGAACTTAGGGAGTTTTTAAAAGCCTTGAAGAGTTGTCAAATTTTGAGAGATTGCTTTTAGTTCATAAAAAAGCATACGAATATATAGGGACAGTTTGTACTAATTGGCAGTATAAAAGTCAAACAGTGTCTCTTTGTTACACAATTTGTTTCGCATATTGTGATTCAGTTTTTGTAGCACGTAAGATTGGTTATACGATCAACTCAGCGCGTGCATCGTGGGCATGCACTGCCAAACAGCTCCCCGATAACACGTTCGTCCTTTTCTTGCAGCCCTTCTATGGCTTTGGCGACATCTTGCCCCAACTCTCCTAATAGGCATTAGGTGATCCCCCAACGATTTTGTTTAATTCCGAGCTATATCAGTTCGCAAGTAATGTGTATGCTACAAAACTCGAGCAATAATCCACAGAAAATAAATTTGACTTTTGGAACGACAATAACAGGTATCAGGGAAGACCTAGATTGTCATCAGATTGGATTCTAGATAGCTAGAGCCACTGGGTAAACCATGGTTCATAGACGAATTTGTTCGTACCTTTTATTGTCTCAATCTTGCATTGTTTTGTAAAAGCAAACCAACTTCTTTAGATGGGTAACATCAGTCATGTAAATCTCTTAGATTCGGACACCGTTGCTGGTTGGCTTTTCAGGTTTTTCGTTTTTGTATTTAGACTTCTTGAATTCATGCGATCTAATGGGCCCAACGAGCGCAATGGCACTTTTTTCCTCGCAGCCTTGGAAGTTTTCTAGTCTGTTACCCAGGCGGTGCTGTTGCTATCACATGGGCATTTGAAACGAAAGAATCTTTCTTCAGACAGTAGAAAGCAGAAATATCTCATTTCCCAGGAGATAATCTCAGGCTACCTTTCAGTGGTTTAAGGTGTATCAAAGTTGAACTAACCAACAGAAGTAACGAACAGTCAAAGCTACCGGCGGTTTATGTTTAGCAGGTGTACTGTATGCACATCCTACTTACACTGTATGCTTTCTCACGTACGCCCGGATGTGATTCAAAACCTCAGCTGCTGCTTTGTCAAGTCTTCCCAACGGACTCGACAACTATGACCCATTGATTGAAAAATCGTCTCTTTCCACCCTGGACAGTGTCACCCTCAGTTGTCCCGCTTCTTGTTTCCTTCCTCAAAGTGACAATTCCCACCGTTTATTACAGTCCTATGTTCTAATTACACATGATTGACCCTCAGGCACTGCTAGAAATACTGGTCATCCCTAAAGTATGGACCCGGATATAGAATCCGGATTCCAAACCAAAGAGATTGCCCCAAAAAACAGGCCACCTAACCAAATCGGGTTAACGAACGGCCTCGGCACACTGCTGTAACCTCAGCCAGACTAGCTGGCACGTGAGGTGGGTACGTGCATTTCAGGGCGAGTCCCTCGGCCCCATCGTCCCACTGTTTTGGCTATCACGGTCCACTGTCGATAACACCTGATTGTTGATCATAATCTCCGTAACCGTTTCAGCAGTTGCAAGGCAGCACTGGACTGTGAGCGCAAATGGACTATGATGTTGACTGTCCACTTATCTGAGCTGTGGCGATTAAACTTGAGCAACAGAATTGCCTCATGGGGTTAGTTATAGGTGAACTCTACATTGAACTGCTGATGGTCTTGGCTCAGTATTGATCGGTGCTTCATTGTGCTTAAACCCCCCTAATCGAAATAGCTCTCTGTAAGTTGCGTGGTCGGAAACTCTGACTCCGTGTCCGGTCATGTTCCAATATAAGAATAACATACGAACAGTGTGTACTTGTGACTCGTCTGTCAGAAGTGGCCCAGGATTATTCGGAAAATGAATCATGTTCAACGTTAAACTAACCTCAGTGAGCTATTGCATTTTACCATGCGTGTTTCTTACTCTATCACTGTGTGAAGGCAGATGACATGCCTGCATTTCATTTTTTAGCGCTCCTGGCTGTGATACGTATAGTATTGTTCTAACTCAGAAATCACACTTTCGCTCATCCTGTCGTTGTGAGTGATTGCCATGGTTCCTTCTTCTTCCTCCAAAAACAACAAGGATTTGCCATAAGAGGCTATCTTCTCCTGGCACGTGAATTAGAGGTACCTTCGAATCCCAACGGGGTATATAGGAGGTCAATGTCATTTCAGTCCAATTGCAAAAAGAATCTATGGTTTCTACTAATCATGACAAAACTTTATCACAATCCGGGTGTAATGCGCATCAGAATGATGGAATCCTGGTTTACATCCATGGCAGAGGTTAAAAATATGACCATGATGCCCGCATATAAATCGTGGTGCTAAGTAGGCTTGATCTTGTCCACACACGCTTAGTTCATCCTGGTTAAAGCCACGCAGATCATATTTTTTTAGTCAGCTAACTGGTAAATAACATTTTCTTTCTTCAGGTTTCTTCCAGTCACCAGTGATTGTTTTTTTTCCATTTATTATTATTATTTTATTGTTAAAGTCACTGTTGTTTACTTGTTCAGTAACACTGCTTCTATTCAAAACACTTGTTATATGCGTTTATTTATGGTACTTCCGTTTTCACAGCCTGTTTCCTTTTGTATTTCATGTAAAGGTTCACCCATGACTAAAGCGTTCCGTTTTTTGTGTTCATTCGCTGTTTGTTGCCAGTTGGCATTTTTTGGACAAGTCACCCAACTGCGAAGTTGTGGAATACAAACGACACATATGCCGGTCCTAGTTGAAATTCTTAAACGTCTCAGACCATCTGTTGACGTGACCCAATATAGTTTGTTCTCGTGTTGTCACTTAAACTTTTATAACACTGCTTTAGCCTTGATGTTTTGTTTACCAATCCAGTCACGGTAAAAATCACTGTGTGCGACGGCTAGTTTGGTGAGTAGCTTGTATATATATAAAAGTTTGACCTACCTTCCCCGTTTCGCTTTGTCATGATTGCCGATAAAACTGTTATATGAGCGTTATATGTTCTATATGTTGTGGCTATTTGAGCTTGATCTACATGACTCAATCAAATCGTTAG
Organism: Paragonimus skrjabini miyazakii; assembly: GCA_014338405.1. Taxonomy (NCBI): domain Eukaryota; kingdom Metazoa; phylum Platyhelminthes; class Trematoda; order Plagiorchiida; family Troglotrematidae; genus Paragonimus; species Paragonimus skrjabini miyazakii. The sequence continues at coordinate 175,222 of JTDE01000185.1, read as the reverse complement.
TGCCATGGTTGAGCGCAGAACATTTCTGGAGACGGTTGTCATGTTTCTATTACACTACACTAAGCCAATTTTTTATGGCGCCCCCTTTGCTAGGTGACATTCAGGTATATAGTTAGGGTGGTGTTGGCTACATGACTAGCCTTCGAAAATTAGTGTTAATTTGGCTACTACCTTGTAGGACACGCTGAAACTTCTGTCAAGAATTGTTTCTTCTCGATTCCTGTTTGTACGACCGTTTGGCCATTCATCCCTTCTGATTTCATTGCCCTAACTAAATCTGTGCATCCATGGGTTGCAGTTGTGTAGCTAACTTGGCCACAAACATTTTAAATAGTTAACTATGAATCTTGTATGTCTTCAATTGTTTCCCATTCTTCACTATCATCATCAAAATCAGCAATACATCAGTGGTTCACATTGATGCTTAACTGCCACAACCACGAAGAAGCAAACCCTGTACAGAAAGAAGGAACAAAAAAGAAGGGGAGGGGAAAGGCACCTAACTACTAAAAATAGCTACGTCTATCTTCAGACCTACAACATCAAGGCGCCTACACCTTGCAAACAAACAACCGAGCTG
>JTDE01000185.1:160707-174487 GCA_014338405.1 Paragonimus skrjabini miyazakii | reverse complement strand
GTCCCCAGCCACCGACTCTGTAAGTCGCGAGGGCTCCAGCCCGGAAGACGAACCCGATCTACAGTAGCCAACCCCTTCGTGAACGATTTCATTTGTCTACGCCAGGTCATCATCTGTTCACCTCGCACCTTGCGTCAATCGACCGCAAACAGTGCTCGGTGTGGCAGACGACTAGTTGGTATCTTTAATAAATGACTTAACCACCTAAGTCTGTGCAAGTGTAAGTATTGAACGGAAGAACTCGTTTGACAATCAGTGCCAAACATTCGCTTCTTAACTTCGTTGGTGCCACCCAATACGAGCGATTGAACACAGACATCGGTGGTCGAATACCTGGAGGCGGTTCACATCCTCTACTCTGATCGGCCATGTTTCGCTGCCGTAAAGTAATACAGCCCTCACTGTTGTTTGATATATGCAATCCTTAAGCTTCAGAGGGACACCTTTCTGTCGCCATTAGTGCCTCAGATTAGTAAACACCGCCCTAGTCTTGGAAAGACGCACCTCTATTTTATTCCCTACACCTCAACCGCCGATGTAGCTTCCCAATTATACATACCGGTCAACAACCTCCATGACTTCGTTATCTAACATCAAATCTACGTAATTGCAGCAATCTTGCAGAAGCGGTTTGCATTTCGAGGCTGCAAAACGCATTCCGAAGTACTTAGCAGAACGCGTAATTGCATTCAGCGTTGCTTGCGCCGCTTGAAAGTTGTCAAACAGCAACACCTTATCGTCATCATAATCAGGATCAGTCAGTCTTTCACCAGGTAGGAGGTCCACGCCGGCCTCTTGTGGACGTCAGAGAAAATCTTCCATTATTTCATCTATAATGAAATTGAACAAAAATGGTGAAAGGAGACAGCCTTGACAAACGCCGCTTCCGGTGATGAAACTGTCAGACAGCTCACCGTAAACCCTAACCTGAGCCGAAGTATGGGAGTAAAGCGCCGACAGTGTGTTCGCATACTTGGTTGATACACTCCTACGTTTAAACAACTCTAACAGTGTTGATCAATCCAATGAATCGGACACATCTTTAATGTTGAGAAATACGGTAATTGTTGGTCGTCAGTGTACGTATGACACTGTTCCACAATTTGGTGAAGAGTACAAATCTGATCAATATGTCCTTGTCCAAAATGTAACCCTGCCTGTTCCTTCCTAATTTTTGTCTCCTGACCTGCAGTGAGTCGATGAAGTATAACAAGTTCCAGAACTCTAATGATGACTAGCTAATCCAAGCCCCTGACTCTGTTTTCGACATTGGGAATTATTTTCGCGTATCCGTAGCAGGAAGCGATATGTTTCGTCGTCCACGCAATTTAAAACAACTAAACGAAGGCCTCTTGTAGTCTCTGCTCACCTTCTTTCCCAAGTGTCGGCAGAAGGTCTTCTGTGGTGAAATGCGGCAACACAATTGAAACAGGAGGCCAGCAGGATTTACCCGCGAAGTAGTCTATCTTGTGCTCGAACTTCCTGGACTTGTTATTAATGAGTGTGCCGTCTGTCTCGCTGATAATCTCTTACTCACAGATTTGCTGGACGAGTAGTATGAATAAGCTTGAAAAATCCACCAGTGCTCTCTGAAGCAAACACGGTTTCCACTCCTCTCATTTTATTCATTAGCTGAACCTCATGATCGACAATCAGACTATGCTTCAGCTTCCTACGGATACCTCTATTAAACTTATCCGAACTGCGTGAAGGAACTTTCCGTCTGACATCTAACAGCTCTAGAGCTTTCTTTGAAATCTTGTGTTTGTGTAACTACACGAACCATTATGCAGTATACTATAGTATCTACTTCGTGTTTGATATGTAAGGTTTGGACCCAGCCACCATTAAGGTCATCCGGGTGAAAACTGCTAAGCTTGCGTTTCAGTCTAGTTCGGTACTTATGCCTTACCGACGGCATAGTCAGTTTCTCAACAGCCAGCCTTTGGCGTCAGTGGTGAGGTCGTTGTCCAGCAGAAATAAAAACAAAATGACAGCATATTAACACGTGATCTGAATTTGTGTGTATGTCTCGCCACCTACAACTAACAGCTATGTGGTCTATCTGAGACTAGGTCTGATTTGGAGGATGGCGCCGAGTATAACATTGACAGGCACTGTGTCTAAAACTAGCGCTTGCTAAAACTAATCTATGCTCGGTGCACAAATGCAGCAGCCGCTCACCATTATCCAAACTACATGATGCTAGTCCATACCTGCCACTTAAACGCCAGCAAGACAGTCGACCTGAGTGTCTATATCTCCTACCGAAATGAATACATTATAACCATATATCAACCCAAAGAGAGCAGCGCACTGCGAATGAAAGGCATCTTTAACCCCGTTGTCACTCTAGTTAACTGAGACATAGGAAGCAAAATGAAAAGATTTCTGAAGATTTTGAGTCTACAACTGAACCTGCCAAGCGGACGGCACAAAATCTACTGCTAACCGAAACCCAGTATACCAATACAACTGCGACCATCGTACTGAGGACTGTACTTACTCCAGTTGCGGTAGCGGCGGATTCATCCGAAGTGTATAGCTAGTACCTAGTAATAAGAGCGCGTGCTGTCTGTTCGATGTGTTGACCACTGTCCAGGATTCTAATCTCTGGAATGCATCGGATATCTACATTCAATGAGTTTAACTGTAGCGAAAAGGCGCCCAATATAGCAGTCTTTATTGTCCAACACGCTAGTTAGCATGCTACTTGCGAGCTCGCGTTTATGAATCAGTATTCCAGTTCGCAACACGCCCAGGTTTCCGCTCACTCGTCGTGTGCACTTCTGCGTGGTTTATGTGTATGATCGGCGCCGTCCATCGGGGGGTTTTCCGCCTGTCATTCTTTGTCCGTTGGTCCGATTTCGTTGAGCGATGGCTCGTCCGGTTGCTCGTGTTGTCCTCCATCTATCCACAATGGGCTTTGATCGTATTCCACGGCAGTGTCCAGATATTCTCCCGAGTGTTGGAATAATCGCCCCTCCGATTTGGTCGTCCATCCTATTTTGCCTGCCATGTCTCGCCGGTTGGTTCGATCCAGTCGAGCGATGACTCATCCGGTCGCCCACACCGTCCCCGACCCGCTCTTTGTGGGTTTTTGGACGTACCTCCCCGCGTTGAGATATTCCGCCGAGTGTTAGAATACTCACACCTCCGGCCTGATAATCCACCACGTAACGTCCGTGTGAGAGGAGGTTGTTGACCTGTTTGTTTCACAGTACAAACATTGTAAACACGTATAAAATAATTCGTATTGTAGGTCTAAGCAAGGGACGAGGGAAGCCTGAGGTTGGTGATAAGAGGTAGGACTTATCGACACAGTGTTATTGTGATTGTTGTGAAACTAGGGTTCGGGAGAGTTTTAAGAACTAAATTTGATAGAACAGTGAGGGAGGTCGTCAGTAGTAGCATGTTTTCACCTATCAGTGGATAGGGCAACCTGGTTTATACTGCGAGAGGACCGATGCAGTTTTGAATTAACAATGTTGTGAATGTTCATACAGCCGTGAACCGGTTCCCATTGGTCATATTCTCTCCTGCTATCGAAATATATATATATATATATATATATATATATATATACGTATTGCATGTTTATATACCGAACTGTGGGCAAGCCAGTTAAATACGAAGTGGGAATTTTTCTCACGCGGTAACTTATACTAATGGCATAGTTCATCACACTGTGCACATCGTGTGACCAGATTATAAAAATGGCCAGCAATAGGAGCCCGGTTCTCGCTTTGAGCTCGTCATCTTATCTCAGGAATGACTGTGTACCTGCCCGTTTTCTCCAGGAGCTCTCTGAAAAATTATTAACCCAGATTGAAACATGTTAGCCTTTGCATTGCAGATTATGCAAGTTCGTAACAGTAGAAAAACCGAATTTTTTTTGACGATTCTTTATTTATGAATCTCAGAAAACATTCTTATCGATTCCGTCTCTTCAGTCTATACTGAATGTTATATTCTATTGCTTCTCCAAATTTTGTCAAATTTCGAATATGTAGTTTTCTTCGTAAGTATAGCTGTAGGCAGAGTGCCCGTTAGGACGACCAGGTTGCATTTTTTTTATCACCGTTTATTTTCCAGACGCAATCATTTTCGTGTTAGCCTTTTTTCATAAAATTCTCTGACATTTTGTACCTGTTATTCGTCAAAGTGATAGCTTTACTTCATTTGCATCTGTGTCAGGAATCTTTGTACATTTACGAACTCATAAGTGTTATTGTCGTTGAGTGGTAAGCACCCGATAATCGCTAGCTAAGCCTATTTTTCGCTCTGCAATGTCAATACCCACGCATATCTTGTAGTATTCTGATTCGATTTCACTGAATTTTAAGATTTTGTTTAGTTCTTTCTACCAACTATTCAGTAATGTTGTATTATGTAATCTAGTTATTCCATTTCTACCTAATACATGAGCTTTGCGCGTTTTCTTTTATCGTGTGTTTTGATTTATTGGGTACCCTTGGATGTTAAGTCATTTGTTCTTTTATATTGATACAGTCAAACAGTGGAAAGCATTGCATGCTTTCTAATGATACTCGTTTCCTCTGTATTTGTGATTAATTGAAGCGGTTGTCAAAAATATGAAATCGTTATTTCACAGATGTATGTTTTCCGATTGTTAGACTGTTAGGTGGCAAGTGGGTTAATTCTACAATCGTAACCGCATGTTTTCTGATTATACATCATTTATCGTAATGTTATGTTTCTGTCCATAACAGTTGTTCGCCTTTGAAAATGTTTTCATCATTCAGTTCATTTCTAGTACGTCGATAAATTTCAAAAATGATTGATTGCCCATAGTTGTTCTTTGTTGATTGCACTTAGTTAGCCTGCCCGTCGACCTGTTCGGTCATTGGTTGATAAGTGGAAACTATGCATTAGTGATAATGACCTGTTTCCGTGTGGTCGCTACCGCGCCTGTTTCACTTAATTCCGCTTGGTCTACTTTTGAAGATTACGTTGTTTCTCGATCTTGTTCTTTAGCAAATATTCGTGTTTATAAGTAGGGTAGCTTTGTCGTTGTTCGTTTGTAGTGGATGGCGCCTTCATCGATGCTCCATTTTCAGACACTGGAAAAGGTATACTGCTAGTGAAACGGACTGTCATTGATCCGGTCTTTAAAATGTAAAGAAAATTCAACCGATACGGTCGTCAGATTGTCCTCCTCCTGTCCACCGAATGACACTAATAGATACTATTCCGGTTTAGCATTCCCTGTCGAAAACCGCTCACGGTGTCGGTCCAGTTGTTTGTGGAAGGCGAAAGGTTTAAAGGGTAGGGCGGTAGTAGCCGCAGTTCCGGCTATGGAGGGCTTGTTTGTTTTCAAACTTTGTCATTGCTCTTAGTGTGTGTGTTGATCTTGGCATTAGTTTGAACCTTTCTGACTGATTTTTTTGTACTGATTGTATGGACTGTTCGTGGTTGCGCGCACTGAATCCGATGCTTTCAGTTCCATTCACTATGGTAGAGAGCAGAGATAACCATTGGAACACGTGTATCACACTAGCAAGCCGGCTACAAAGTCCTACGACAAAATGGCACTCGGTAGAAAGCGTACATGATTGGTCGTGAGCAAATAACCACTCCAGAGGTGTAAATAAAATTGCCCAAACTACAGTGGGAAAGAGTTGTTACATTAGTTGTACTGGCACGGTTATGAAGACGAGGTTATGTCTGCAACTCATGCGTAACACTATCGCTTCATTTTTGTCCTGCTGTTTCACAGAACACCCACGTAGTCATTTTTGATTAGAGGTTCTACTTCAGTATGTCGGTAGCTGAGTTTGCTGTCGCGTCGTTTACCCGTTTAGCCCCTTGTTATTGACTTGTCTCATATCTACTTACGTTCATTTTTGCCTCCGAACACAGTTGACTGAGTTGTCTAGCATGCAGTTTGCGGCGAAAGTCATATGCATTGTGATGACACATCAGATCTCACAGTTTTGTTGCTACGCAATGTGCATATTGTCACCTTTAATTGAATACTACTTGAGCTGCAGTGTTTGAATACTCATACGAATGGGCAGGCAGTTATTAGGGCATTTGAAAATCCCATCATCGTCTCTTGTTTCGTTGTTAAACAATGTATCCACTCTACGTCTTTTTAATCACCATCTATCGATTCACGACGTCTACGTACCTTTCACTTAGTCATGGATTCCGGAATCCAACTTGACACTGAGGTTACCCTGTGAGCACACGCAATTAAGACACCGTTTCTTCCGACTCCTGTCAGCAGCCGCTTTCAAGTCAGCTGACTAAAAGTCTTGATTAGAACATGGAAGGATATTTAAAATAGGTCCTGTTTTCAACTGATACTAACACACTTGCCTCCATCAACTTGAGTTCAGTTTGACAGATGACTGAGCGCTTTCTTGATTCACTACTCCTTTGAGAAACGCACTTTTTGCCGACCCGCGCACTTCACTGGACGGAGTGGATGCTGATGAGTGTGATTTAAATGACGAGCACCCCTGAACAGCGGTAGCTGTTTGTTACTGCGTTGTGTTGTATCTAACCTGCGTTACATCCCGATGGTCTCAGCACCAGTTCACTACTCGGCGACCCTTACTCTGTTGTCAACGTGCAACTCAGAATGGCCGTTTGGCTGTGTTGACTGCTGTTGGCTTGTTTGTTTCAAGCTCTCTAACTCTTCTCAGCTCACCCTGATCAGACTAGCCGCAAGTGCTTAGCGGCCATCAGAAGCTATTGACCTCTGGTTTAGGAACCCTCTCAGCGGCAAACTTAGATGGGCATGGGTCACATGTTCGGAATTTATCGCGTAGGTGTGCCATTATTTATTGCACTGCCACTGTTTGCTTAGCTATAAATCGCTTATTTTCCGTGTGACTATTAAGAATTCGCGAAACATATCGTAATCTGTCATCCGAGAGCGTTTATTGATCAGTTTTGAATACTACAACTACAGGAACAACAATTAACTGCTTTATTTTTGTATGTTCAACTAAACATCCTGTCTTGTGATACTCTCGGGAAAAGTGTATTACGCGACCGCGCTACTGACTTAGAGCGTTTTGCTGCCGCCATCGAAAACGTGTGCAAGTTTTTACTTCTTATCTAAGATCCAAGCAGCGGGATGACAAATCTGAAGAAAGCAATCTACAAAGTAAATTCTGAGTCTGTTTGGCACTTCCATCGTCTCTTAGAACTTTCGATTGAAAAATATAATCCACAGTTATCACGAGCGTCATTGGCGCTACACTTGGCCATACGTAACATAAATGTTTCCTCACCCACTTACTAAAACATACAGTACACTTGATGTGGATGGACTATATCTGAATCTTTGCAAAACTGAATACTCGGCTCTGGTCATACTATTACTAGCATTTTTCTAAAGGTTTTCGGTTAACGAAGTCCTTCCGAATGATCGGTTCAACTATTTGCACCTCCATTTTCAGCTTATACCTTACGTATCGCCTGCCACGTCGCGTTCGCTTTGTGTGCTATGTTAAACTGGAGATCGTTGTCTGGTTACTAGTGTACAGTCTGGGTTGAGGGCACGAAGGCTGCAAGACAGTTTGATTTTCTGGGTTCACAGATTATAATTTTTTTTAAAAATCACGAATCCTTTTGGTTGTGAAAGCCGTTGCTTATAAACACTGACGTTCATGTTGTAATGTTTTGCATTTTCTGAATGAATGTATCTGTATTCATTGACTTCTACGGTTTTTATAACTTTCACTTCTTTCTTCTGTCTTACGTGTTTAAGGCACCAATGTCGGTTAAATATTTTACGATACTTCAACTTGTCTGTAGAGTACGATGTTGTTTTACTCTCTATTGATGTCAACGCGTACAGTTGTGTCTGATCAATGACCTGACCATTGACGAGCTGTGTTAAATTTTTCGTGGTTTTTGTTCTGTCTGGTCTGTTTTCAGTTTGACGGATGTCATTATCATAACGATTATCTTAATTACATCTTACGTGGTGGTCCTGCCATTCTGTGTGCTAGAAATTACCCTGATCTTTACCAGTGTGGCTGGTTAATTCAGATTTGACAAACTGCGATTGTGGTGCTGTTCGTGTTTGGGATATCTCATTCGATGGGAGAATTATCACATGTAGGCATTCTCGAACACAGACACTACGGGGGTAGACTTTTCTGTAGTTTTTCGCTTATCTTTTGAAATTTTTCAGGTTACACTTGATTACGTGTTGAACAGTGGTAAGGAAGTATTCAGTAAAGAAAGCAGAAAAGCCACTTTAATGAGCAGTGGTATTGGTAATCACACACCACTTCGGGGTTATTCGGATGCCTTCTCACGCTGATTAGATACTTGAAATACGGCTACGACTATTGTCTTCAAGCTTCCTCTCTAATGACGTTTTCAGAGCAAATTCATACAGAACATTCCAGGTTAGCTATTATTCTAAAACAGAAGAACGTTACTTACAAATTAGACGACTCTCCTAATGTTACAGCTCAAGCGAGTGACCTCGGAGCCGGTATTTCGAATTAGCTCTAAAGATATGTATGAGAAGATGTAATAGTCGATATTAAGTTCTGTGAATTAAATTAAAATCATCTAGCATTTGTTGATAATGCTTAGAAACTGACCCAGTGTGAGCAGTCGGACCAGACGTTAGATCGTGCTTTGTAATCTCATGCTACACTCGGCTAATCGACTAACTATTTTTCATAGGGCACGATTGACAGGCTTGATTAGTTAACACAAGATGTGGATTTGACAATGAATGTTGAATGTCTACCGAAATGTCGGTAACGAAAACTTCCCAAACAATCGGAGTTGCATAACCTTCTTTGTCATCTAGGTGCAGTTAGAAGACAGAGTGAGATGTATTGAAACTATCGGTCTGAATCCCCGCTCACCTCATAAAATGCACTCAGCGCTCAGTAAGTAATCAATATACAACACTTTACATTTTAGAGAATCAAATGAAAACCAGTGCGTTGTCATCTTGAAATGCTAACTGTCAATATTCTCTTTTAGTAGTACTGCCCATTGTTAGCTACATTTCGGTATCATCAGCATATCACAATGTCGATCAGTGTGTACAGTCCGCTGTGATTCAAGGACAAATAGATTAGGGATCTGAGAGATATCGCTAGTCACAGAGTGCTGATATGAGAGTTCGCTGTCTGTCTTTGTGTTTTAAGTCACGGAAGTAAGGCGTCATCGACCCCATTCTGGTGGAACTTCATAAATACCGTGATTATAACGAGCATTTTGATCGTGTATCAACCTTGTACTATGTCTCACTGTGAGCACTATAAAGGAAAACTCTTTCTTCCCATTTCTTTACATTGTACGCAACTAGATGGATAAGATGTGGTAAGTAGTCCTTGTTGACAGCGGGCATAAAGAAGAACAACGTCCGATATCATCAGTTGCAGTATAACAGTGGGTGTTATTGATGTCATTCAACCTTGACAAAATCAGGTCTGATTTCGATATAACAGAAAATCCATTCAACTTCGTGCTGCTTATGTTTTTATAACAAATAATGGTGTTGCTTGAGAGGGGAGGATGTCGTTTCCAAGACGACTAGCATTCTTGTAGCTTCTATATGAAAGTTCTTATCCCAAATCATCAAATCCAAGGTATACGAAAAATTGTGTTGGAGAACCTGAGTCTTGAAACCCAGCCGCTATATCCGGCCATGTTTTAAGTGCTTAGCTGTCTAATACTAATTCAAGTAGAAAAAAACATTGATTAGTAGGCTTCTCGAGAACCCAATGTGAGGTTTTTATGACAATCTTCTGTTATGTTGTTCTGGCAGACCAACGACTCATCAAGTGGTTTTGGTAAATTGGTGCTCCTACGTAACAGATTGATCCGGGTTTTTGATACTCGGTCACGGGAGGTTCAATGCTTTGACCAGACTCTCTTGTGAAAATAACGGGGGTGAGTGTAATCGAATTGCGATGGCTTCTGCGATGGCTAATAAACGTCCTTTGACCCACTTCGATTGCACTCTGCAGACTCGATAGATCGGTTTGAACGAATCGGCCGGGTTTAATCACATGGTTCAATTCAGCCAAGTGAGCAGCGACCGCCGATGAGCAGGTCTTTATCGATCCTCTAGCTAGCCACGCCGGATGATGCTCCCGCATGCGTTCAGATAGTCGCCTTGTTGTGCGGCCTATGTAGCTTGTTCCACAGGAACAAACAAAACGGTAAATACAAAAAGAGGCAGCATGTACAGGCGGTGTATCTTTAAATGATGTACCTCCCCTGTCGAACCCATATAAATGTGTTGTATTTAGCCTGATGATGAAACACTGAAAACAAGCTTGTTTGCTACATGCTTCTTCTCATGACTAAACCGGGCATATTCACGGTACTTAAACCAACGACTGTTCGAAAGAACCGTGTTTTATCCCCGGCCATACGAAGATTTGGCATAACAGAGAACTGTGTTTCACATGGAACGCGTAGAGAAGCGTTTGCTAGCGGAGAAGAGTTTCTACAGCCAAGAGCGATCAAGTGATACCATATCAGTCAAGATGATACCGGCCGTAGTCCTACACATAGTTTGGACAACGCCGAAGCAACTGAGGGAGAAATTCAGATGATTTTGTACCATTGGCCCTTCGTACAACAAACACTGTCATCTACTCTTTTTAAGTTTATGCACGTTTCGCATTTTAATAAAATCATTTCTAGTTTTTCAATCAGACCGCATGTTAGGGAACTGGATACTTTCGCTTATGCTCTGTATTTTCCACTACGATTTACTGTTTTTTCTTCCTGTTGTTAAGCTTATACAGAGTTCATACCTCTCTAAAGCCATTAGCAATCAATTTGGCGTGCTGAATTCACGTGATCTTTTGGGCTGAGTGGGTATGCTACCTACTTATTTTCTACCCATTGGCTGAACGTTCTCATTTTCTGTGGATACCCGTTCGGTTAGTCCGCTCAACGGTGAATTCAATTCCTTCCGTTCGTTATTGTTTTTTTTTGTTTTGCAAGGTGACTGTTTGATCGCACACCCACGTCGATACCAGAAAACACTGAATCGCGTTCACAATGGCTAAAGTTTAATTGTTTCTGTCCCACCAAAATTTGCTATTCGCGACTGTTCAATGTTTGCACAACCATTTCATTGAATACACTGTTCACGCATACAGGCAATCCCGGCATGGGTTATTGAACCATGTCCGGGAAGTTATGTGAGTTTAAATGCTTTAGATCGGATAGCCGGAATTATTCCGCCATGTGGATGCTGTTTTCCCCATAGTATTTCAGGGTCGAATGATCCGTCAAGTGCATCAAAAATTAGCATCCCAAACACAACCGTTTATAGGTTGGACTCTGGCCACCACAAAATGCGCTTGTCCACTGGGAGACAGGAATGGCAGTCGGTATTAGTGCAACCTACTCCTTTCCTTAAAGGCGACCATTTCGATTACAACGTGTATCGATTAGAAGTGAAAAGGTGTTTTGGCGAACAGTCTGTTTTCGGTTATTCATCATCGGGCCAATTACATAACATTGTATATCCTCATGGTTGTCAAGCCAGCAAAATCCAGAGCAATTAGTCACATAATTACGTCACGCGGTTGTCAATTGGAGGTCAATTAGGTGACAAAATTGACCTCCGGAAATGTCGAGTCTGTAGCGGGAAGCCATCGTAACCGTAGAGCTTGTACAAATTTCTTCTGTGCACCCAACTGTGGATTGCGCAATCGAATTCCGATCGCTTCCGTCGTGGCCAGAATACAAAATTTGACGACTGGGCAAGCGGTAAATGGCCTGGAAGCCACTTCCGGTGAGACTTGGTGCCCTGAGTTAACAAGGTGCGCCAGAATTGCATTCGAAATCGACTTCATGCTCTTAGTCAGCCATATGGAGTGGTGCTCACTTATCATCTGAGAAAAGCGCCTGGTTGTACGACCGACGTAACCTGCTCCACAGGAGCGTGTGAAAGAGTAAACAGAAAATGAGGTCACACATTTAGACAACTTATCTTTGAGTTATACATGGACTAACGAGTCGGATCTGAAAGAGATTCGTAGTTGTATCGTACAGTAGGTCTTATCAATTGCGTTGCTTATTCTACGAGTCACCGGTTCAGCCAGTGCCTCGCCTTTGTAGTCTAGCGTCATGTAAACCAACTTCTTTTCCGCAGATGGGAGTTTAATTTTCGATCCTGTCAGTTCCATATGTCTACCTACGAAGTTTACAGGATAGGCGTTCTCTGCGAATGTTCGCCGTAAAAATACCATTTCTGCATCAATCATGTAATCAGTGTATATCCTCATAGCTCTGTATGTTAAACTACGAACGAGTTTTCTTTTCTGTTTGAGGGGTATGTAAATGAAAAATTGTGTATACTGACCGTTCCAAGTCTCTTTTCTGTGAATATTCCCTCTGAACTGAACCGTCTGCACGACGATTCAGTACCATTTCCAGAAAGGGTACTCATCCATCTTTCTCAGCCGGAGGTCACTTAATTGACCTCCGATTCACAACCACGTGAGGTAACTATGCTACTATTTGCTTTTGTTTTTACTCGCTTGACAACCATGAGGATATAAAATGTTATGTAATTGTCCTGATGATGAATAACCGAAAACAGACTGTTCGCCAAAACACCTTTTCACTTCTAATTAACTCGTGGGGCTATTCGAATCGTGTATCGATTACTCGATCCCATGGACATTTCATCCGGAGGTTTGCAGTTACTACATGAGAATATAAGGTCAGATAAACTGTTATAATCTATCCCCGGTTCATCCTCGTTACTATCTCGTTGATAGTAACTACAAATTTACGCCACACAAGGCATCGTTCATCGATTTTAAGTCAGTGAGTCAGTCAGTTTTCAAGTATATACCAAGTTTCCAACATGTGATGTTACTTCCGAAAGATAAAAATGGCTGTATTCAAAGTGGTTTGCATTTCATTCACAAAGAAAATCCCATAGACTTGAAACCAGTATCGCTAGAATACTTATTATGTTTTTTACTTGATGGCGGAACATGTGTTTACTGCTCGATACAAACAATTGCTCCTCCTCTAGTGAACGTTGTCAAAACAAGAAGCGCCATTTTTTTTCCAGTCATAACTGGTGACCTTGTAAGAGGCAGTTCTTAAGATTCCTGTTTGGTCACTTCTCCGTCGTCGTTAACAACTCACTTCACTCGATGAGTAGTGCATTTCGCGGCTGTAATGACCAGTACCAGTTTTGTTCGTTAGCCACTTCAGAATGTACCCCGCGATACATGTCTCAAGCACCCTCTCCAGTCGTACGATAAATCTGAGTCCACAAGTACAGGTTCCCTCATAACTAATAGTGAGTGGTTTGCAAGGTTTCTCTTTGTATCGTCTAATTTAATTTTCTAGCCAGCCAATATCCTTATTCGTATACGGTCACTATAAATAGATGTCCTTTCAGACCATCGTTTTGTAGGTTGACCATTCTAACATTTGTCCACCACATCTTGAAATAAAGTAGTTTAGACAAATGTTATATAAAATTCCGCGAAAATTCCCATTGCATCATAGAACAGTAGACGTGACGAACAATTGTTTTCGATGATTCGTCGTCAGATCAATACAATTATATAGATTCAGCAAAATCAAAAACAGTGTGTACACAAGACAAAGAGGTTTAGCAGAATGTCAGATTACCACGGTAGAAAAGATGGCTATTTTCATCCGCCCCCCTTTTAAGAATTATATTGCAACAGAGACACTAAACCGTCGACTTTATCAGACTCTTAGGCGCACATTTCCGGCGGCAACGCTGCGCAGTTGGTTCACCACATCCCCC
>JTDE01000185.1:82965-159192 GCA_014338405.1 Paragonimus skrjabini miyazakii | reverse complement strand
CAAAGCCAATCATACTCGGGCATGAATCATTTCGGTGGTCGACTCTGGTCACATATCATGTTGGATAGGTAATGGAAGGGACAGGTTTCCGTCGTGCTATGCACAGATGGATTAAGTTACTAGCATTGCACAATGCAGATGAATCAGGTGCATATCACGCTGCTTGGATTGTGCTTCAACTGCACGCCGAAATAACGTGACAAAGTTCGTCTGAGTCTAATTTGTCAACAGATGGTACACATGGAGAAGTTCGCCTTAACGCTATGATCGATGTGTCTTCCACCACGGAAAGAGTCAGCAACGTGGGTATCTGTTGCCAGTGATATTCCGATTCAGTAGGTGATATTTCTTGACGAACACTATACATGGGAAAACACATGGGCTCTATAAATAATTGTTTACAAATCCCGATGTATGTGCAGTATAGAACACCGTATTCTTGTGTACAGACAGTTAGTTAGAAATCGACTATTGTCACAGCTCCAGGCAATCCCGTTATCTTCTTCCCACCATATTACCTTATCCCATTGTAAAATAAATAGTCATTTTTGCATGTCCCTCGAAATTTAACCACTATTTTATTTCACTTAGTTTCACAGAAATTTATTTCACCAACTAAACGCTCACCAGCTCAGCAATCGTGATTGTCATTGTGCTCTCGTGTACGCGTGTCCTACACTTCCTATCCTGGTCGTGTTTGTTTATTTGTGTGTGCGTACGCGTTTGAGAGACGGGACTTTACGATGCACCCGCTGCTGTAAATCGCTTTGGTTCGCACCTTCCAATCGATTTGGTTGACCATCGTGACGGAAGCGTTCATTTGTAACCTACCACCTTGATCTTCATCGATATTCACAATACTAGGTTTTGATTGTTTACACTATCATGCACAAAATTTGTTCGCTAGTTGTGTTGTTTGACCAGAAATACAGGCGCGATTACACTCAGCTTTTGAAAATCACTTGAATATCCACTTTACCATCTGTCACTCCCCCTATCTTTCCTACCAGTCCAATTGGGTGTTTAAGTAATTATTTACTCCGTGTGCCAATAATCACCACTTCAACTGTTAATTTTGTTGCAAAACTTCCAATGCATCATCCATTTGAACACTCTTCATGTGTGTATGTGTTAAATATCTGCTGTTGATCAGTTAGCATTAATCCAGTTTCCTTGGGTTCGCATAACCGTACGTAAACCCATTTCTATCACCTTTATGTCTCATTCAGCACCTCACTATTGTACAAAAGTATCTCGGTTTCGTTTTCTGCGAATACTTTGAGCACACACGTGCAGTTCCGGTGACTTTTCAAGCACGCGCGCCTTCAGTTCACGTGTAGATCGCTTGAGGTGGTATTTCTAGCCAAATTAAAGCATTCGGGGTGACAATTCTCTAGATAAAGACCGGACTATTCAACGGTGTTCTTCAAGCACTCATGACCTATACTGCTACCTTGACGAGCTGGTTGGGCTTGCGTACTGTATTGATCCGGTGGGCTATGCTGACTAGGACTCCGGTCCTTCCAGATGCAACCTTGTTAGACAGGCCAAAGGGGAGCAGTCAAATGAAAAGCCGTTACACTCACAGCATTGTATGTCACACTACTGACCGCGTAGGAGTACTTAGATATTGAGGCACGATCCTATGGGCATACATCAGAACTATTTTTATAGTTGCGGCACTGCTGTCTTCCGTATCAGAAAGAAAGAAGTTAGAAAAAGTACCCTCAAACTAAGAGCACCCCGATCGCCCAACGGTTGACCGTGACCGCCGGCGTATTATCCAATAAGGTCGAAAACCATCTAGTATCTCGCAAAAGCGTGCTGTAACTTCGAGTACATCCACTGTGCGCAACAGCGCTCAGAATCAGACAACAATGTCTTATTCATTGCGCCCTCGGGCTAGGCAAGCCCCTCACTGCCAAGTGATTCAGACTCTTCAATCTTTGGTTCCGGCTGGGGTCCCCCAAGTCAACCCCCTTCCACGGCATAAACGACCGGGAAGTATCAGAAGTTATCGTTCTCCAGACAGTGACATTATTCGTCCAATACTACTTCCTCCTACTATTTTACCCCCATATCTTTCCATGTGCCTTCTGGCGACAACTGGTAAACTTTGGTGCCCTTAATGTCCGCACTCTCCGACAAGTCGGTCAGCAAGCTGCTCTGGCTAGTATTCTCTCAAGGCTGGGTATTGATGTGTGCTGTGTGTCGGAGGCGCGAGTCTACGATTCTAGAACGGTTATCCATTTGAGCTCACCTCTAGATAACTGTCGATCCAAGCGCTTCTATCTAAGGGTTTCTGGTGAAGCCGAAGCTGAACCTCGCGATCAAGCTGGAGTGGAAATCGCACTGAGTCCCAGAGCAAAGCAATGCTTGCTCATTTGGATCCAAATTAACAGCCGCGTGTGCGCTGTCAGACTCGATACGTCGGTTAAAGTTTATCGACGGAAATCAGAAAGCGTTGTGTAATCGTTATATCGGCGTACGCTTCGACGGACAGCTGTCCGGATGCTACCAAAGATGCGTTCTATGATGACCTCGTTGACCTTCTGAGGCAGACTAAACACTCAGACATCATCATACTAGCGCGCGATTTTAATGGTCGTCTTTCTCCGGATGACAAGTGGATAGGAGGTATATTTGGTGTTCGGGCACAACTCACCGACAATGTCGAAAGAATGCTGCAACTATGCGCATCCCACGGTCTCTACATTTCGAGCACCGCATTTCCACACAGGAAGAAGCATTGTGTTACTTGGAGACCCCGATGTGCTTTTTAGTCGTGAACACAGTTGTATCATATAGCAGTCAGTTACAGGTGGCGCCACTGTGTTGAGGCCTGTCGTGCCATTTGGAGCAACCACTTGGACTGGGACCATGCTGTTGTTCGTGCCCGTTTCGTCTCGTCATTTGCCCAGAGGACATATGCTCGTAGATGATGAACGATGGGCGTGTAATGAACGCTTACTAGAAGGCGTTAGTGAACAAGTTGCTCAGTTCGAATTGGATGAAGGATTCTCACGAACATTGGGAACAAATCGCCGAAGCTATGAAGGTATGCTGTGAACAGGCATATTCCGATGGGGCTGTTCATTTGCGATAGAACTGGATTTCCGTCATGTCGATAAACCTCATGAACGAGCATCGATCCATCCCACCTGGTTCTGAATATGATGACAACCGTCGAGAACTTAAACGCAAGCTGACTAAAAGCTTGCGCAAAGACCGTGATCACTACTTGGTCGAACAATCGAAAGAGATGGAAAGGGCTTTTTTATCTGGGGATTGCAGGGGGCTTTTTTCCCTGATCCGTGGTTGTACTGGCCGTCTAGTCGGTGTAAGTGAGACCATATGTGAAAAAGATGGTTCAGTTAGTACCAATCAATCGCGTCGACTTGACAGATGGGCTGAACATTTTGAAGAGCAGTTCAGCTGGCCTCAACCAGATCATGTGGACAACGGTACCCGAATGGTCAGTTAATGCATTCCAGACGGTCCTCCGTCGGAAGCATAAGTGGTCCTGAAGCTCGTTATTAAAGCGTAATAAGGCTCTTGTACCAGATCTCCTCTCTCCTTCTTTTTTCAAGTATGTTGAGGAGAGGTTGATATCAAAACTGACTTAACTCCCCCAGACGTTTTCAAAAAGGGGGACCGAAGTCTTTGTGACAACCACAGAGGCATCAGTTTGTTGTCTGTTGCGTTTAAGTTACTCATTGGTCTCATTTTACGACGGCTCACTAAGCCCAGAGGAAGTCAGATACGCGAAGAACAGGCAGGAGTTCGATCCGGTCCAGGGTGCGTTGATCACATTTTTGCCTTGCGACGGATTTTGGAACATCGGCACTCTTACAGACAGCCGACAGTCGTGATCTTTTCGAACCTAAAGGCTGCTTTCGATTCAGTTGCTCGTAACGTTCTCTGGAGCTGTTTTCTCCGCAGTGGAGTACCAGAGTAACACGGGAATCTGTTGAGATCATTGTATGCCCACTCTGCAAGCAGGGTGAGAGTTTATGGACAACTGTCTCGGACGTTCATCACTTCTAGTGGTGTTCGTCAGGGGATGTCCGATTTCCCTCTTCCTGTTCAATTTTGTCATGGACGACATTCTGGAGGGTGCGCTTGAGCAGTCCAGTGAACTTGGTGTTGAGTTTCTTCCTGGCGCTAGATTGACCGATCTGGAGTATGCGGACAACATTGTCTTACTTAACCCCTCTGCCGAAAACATGCAGACCATGCTGAACAAGGTGAGTGACTGAGCTGGTTTGTATGGAATGCGCTTTGCACCTTCAAAGTGTAAAGTGTTGCTTTAAGACCGGGGCATTTCCACTCCTACGTTCTTTATTTCTTAAGACTGTCGACAGTTTCACATATTTGGGTAGCACTACCTCATCAGTCTGTAGTATTGCTGATGGTATATCAACGAGGTTAGCAAAAGCACGAATCGCGTTTGCCAAACTGCGTCGGAAAGACGTTAGGTTGTCGCTGAAAGGAAGGGTATATAATGCCTGTGTGCATTCCATTTTGCTGTATGGTTCGGAAACGTGGCCTGTTTACAAAGAAGACATCAACAGGCTTGCTGTGTTTGACCACCGTTGTCTCCGCCAAGTAGCCCAGATGAGGTGGACTGATCGCGTGAGTAATGTGGCAGTTAGCCGACGCGTATTCCGGAGCGCTAACGATGCGCGATCAATTGGTGAACTACTCATATTGCACAGCTTTCGATGGTTAGGTCACGTACTCCGTATGCCAGCTGAATGTTTACCCTACCGAGCATTATATACTAAGACCACCAACAGTTGAGTGAAACCACATGGTGGTTAAGCAACAGCGTGGTCACGAAATATGAAAACCCTGATTACTCCATTGGGCAAAGTGGGTAGGTGTCGCCTGCCTGGATTGGGTCCTCGTGATCACTCAAACCGCTGGTTAGAGACGTTATTCGAGATGGCGGTATGTCGCAGACAATGTCGTACATGTATCCATACCATTTCTATTTCGTCCGCGTAGTCTTTTAATAATTTCAACCTTTTTAGTAGCGTTTTCTTCTAGGATATTCCACGTCACTGTTAAGGTGAGCGGTAGCCCGTATCTTTTGTTCAGGCTCATGGCTGCTATGATGATGACGATGTTCAAGCACTGGTCAACTAGACTTTCCCTGTCTACGTTCGAAGAGTTCACATGTGGTCCAGTATTCCTCGTGAACTCAGTGCGTTTTGATGTGACATCTGAGCCAAATTGTGGCGAACCATTGATCAGTCCTTCATTTTCATATCTGAGTAGAATGACTGGAGCTTCTGTTGGTCCTGACAATGGTCCACGAAGTTGCAGAGTACGAACTGATGACGAAAAAGAAAAATGGAATGAAATAAGGGAATAAAAACAATTGAGTTTCACGAAACAGAAGAGTCAACAAGTTTGCGGATACAGGCTGGTCATTGATTGCGTCACGATTTTATGTCAGAGTATTTCCAACCAGCCTTGTGGATAGTTGCAGATCCTCCTACCAGGTAAACGACATTTGTTAACCTTGCTCATCGCTTGGCCTCCCTGCAGTCTCTTCCAACCATCCACGGCCACACAGAACAATGGGCGGTGCGACAGCCTCTCCGTGGGCTTACGGAGTACATGAGGTGATCAGCGATGACTGTATATTTTCACCATCTCGGTTTATCGGCCGCGAACTTACACATATCCCAAATATGAGCCGATGGACTGTTGCGTTACTCGAAAACTCTGCCCATGCAATACAGCTTAACAAGTGGAAATAACTCTGATGGAATACTGAAAGTCTGTATGTATCTTCTGCACTAATGGGCCATGTTCCTGATCCATAAAGCAAAACTGAACGCATACGGTTTGTCATTCATATATTTAATGAGCAAATGGACGTCTTTTCGACGCCACAAATGGCGACTGTACTGCACGCTTTCGCTATATTTATCCAAGCCTCGTCAACGATACTACAGGTTGAAGTAATGACACTACCCCCACGTTAGTGAAGCGATTGACAGTCTCCAACAACTTAATAACAATAGCAATGACAGATTCGATGCCAACCCGATCTTGTAACAACAGTTCACACTCAGAAGATGCAAATTGCGTATCGTGCAGGTTAGGCCTATCATTTAGCCGATTTAGCATGGTCTACACTCTCTCTGCTGAAGAACTCAGTAAAGGGCTGTCGTCCACATAGTCAATATCAGTCAGGTTACTACCTGGTGTAGGCTCCACTTCGAGATCCTCAGAACCTCAGAGTACTCCTTCAAGAGCTATTCGACGTTGGGAACCCTCGTAATAGCTTTCCACAGTGGGCAGTCTGCACACAGAGCTGGTATACAACGACTTCAACAAATTGACTTACTTCATCGCGATTTCTCTGCTTCAGAGGGCTTGTTGGACAACCTGGTCACAGCGGCCTTTAGGTCCAAAAATATCACGACCGTAAACCGAGGAAAGCAGTGCTGATGCTCCAGTGTCTGTCGTAAGGTGAAAATATGATTGATATGCCTGCGAATAGGCCGGAAACTTGTATGCTTTTCTGTTTCTTTCTGTGTTTCAGAAACCGACGCATCATGAGGCTCGTGGGTATTTTGGTTACGATAGAGACAAAGTTACTACCTTTCCGGTTTTCAGGTTGTCCTGGCATCTTTCTTTCAAGTTGGGAATGCCTACTAATAAGGGTCAGTCACGAGATATCTCTTCAATCTCGTCTGTTGAACGAAGGAGTGTGGTCAGTTTAGATAATGACCTTTCACCCGCCGTCCTTGAAAAGTGTCTGAGAAAGAGGGTCCGGACCCAGGGATTTATTAACTTTCAATAATTCAACCCCCACTCGTTTCGATTTCTGACGGAGGATCGTCTGAAATGTCATTGCTAGCCACATATTCTCCACCATCCACAGCTTAATGAATTGGCATAGACCGGATGAACCGTTCCTCGAAGTGCCCTGCCCATCTGTCATGTCGTGAGCCATCTTTCTCACGTAGTCTCACTAACGCCTTGCCGATGACCAGTGCAACCGCAAATCGCTCAGATAAGTACGCTTTATGGTCCTTACGCAGACTGTAAGTTTTCGTTTCAATTCACGGCATTCTTTGTCGTATACGGAAGTAGGAGGGATCAGTCAACTTTTTTTCATAAGTTCTGATGTATCGACAGACATTTAATTCCTCTTTTTGGGTAAACTGCTTCTCAAGAGGTTCGCCTGGCTGTTATTATTTTTGCCCAGTGCTCGTTTGGGACATTCCACTGTTATGAACCGGGCAGTTTAACTGTTAGCACTGTCCAGTAGGTGCTTCGGGTACCGTCGTCGCTTAATTTTCAACTGAGTGCTTTACGTTTCGAAGCAGATGATCCGTAATTGAGCAATAAAACAAATCGGGCACGGACACCTGCATGGTCTGAGTGGAGGTGATTACACTAGAGTAAACGACAGTCTTTGATGCGCTGGCGCCACCGATAGCTAACAGCGGTGTGATCGATTTACGTCCGTGATTGAGTCACACAGGGTGTTCTTCATATGACATGTTACCGTCATTTGTGTTGAAGTGCCCTACTCGATATACAGAGTCCTCTTAGATGCACATAATTATTACAACTGATCGCTATTGTCAAAGTTTCGAGAGCAAATGCCGAACATACCATCCAGCCGCCTCTGATCTGGTGTAAGACGATCAAGTTATGCTTTCATATCGCCATCAAGTGCAGCGGTGTCCGAGTCTTTTATTTGTCTGAAAAGATCAAAGGGGGCATTGGAAGACAGCAGTACGACAACTATAAGAATAGTTCTGTTATTTGCTCATAAGATCGTGCTTCACTTCCCAAACATTCTTACGCGGTCGATAAGCTTAACTGCTTTTCGTCTGACGGCTGTCCTTCGGTCTGTCTGACATGGTTGTATCTCGAAAGACTGAAGTCCCAGTCAACGTGCCACTGTAGTTGAATGCAATGTGCAAGTCTGACCACCACATCAAGTTAGCAAGATAGGTCAGGGTCACGAACCCAAACATCATATGAAGCCTATCGATGGCATCAAAATGTACCGGCATTTTCAGAAACGCAGACCTGTTTTTATAAACTCTGAGTGTGAATGATCACTACTGAGGTGATGGACGCTCGTTTTTACCCTTTTAAATCTTATCAGCATCGTGTATGCAAAGAATTCAAACCCACGGTTCGTGGTTGAGTGTCAGAATGGTTGTCTCAATATTTGCCCAGTGGACCGCGAAGTTGTAGGAAAGTACATGGATCATCTATCAGTCCATTAATCAAATACATGGGCTATTCTCCTTGTCCATTGCACTTCCTTTTCTCGTAAACTGAAATCGATCAGCCATTTCATAGATGACCTCCTATCTAGCACGCATTCACCAACACTCTCAAAGGGATTTAGGGAGGTTACAGGAACAATGGATAAGTGTTTTGCATACCAATCTTACACTAATACGTATCTTATTCATTTTTCCCTCCGTCTTTCATGCTAGATGGCAACAGCTCATCAAAATTGCTAGCATTCAGTCATCGGCGTTACTGGACCAATAAGTAGTGCACCAAAATGTTCTCATCTTTTTCCTCGCTAAATAAGACAGATCGTGTCGGCGATACAGATTGTGAAGGTTGGCAACCGCCATCCGGGCTTTAGTTATGTGATTTGCAATCTCCTCGGACATTCGACTAGTGATGATGCAACTCACGGTGTATCTGAACCTCTCGAACACTTATTGGGGTAGAATAGCTACGAGCAGCTTCAACACCATACGAATCAGGCTGCTCCGTCGATGGTTTGTTCACTATTTGCGCTAGCCCATTTTAAAAATGGGGATGAATTTGGTCAACCTGTCGTCGTTCGGACAGACTTCTTTGATCAACAGTTTCTATATCAAAGTTGTCAGTTCTATGACCAATGCTAAATCCCTGTCTAAAAGGCACAAAATGGAACTTGTCTGGGTATTGCGACGTTTCCCTAATTTGATATCAACTGAGATCTCTGTTTTCGGGGGCGGAAAAATGTCAACAGACCTGTGGGTATGGAAGGTTTCCGAAAGCTTTGTTTTTGGCTACAGTACCCAGTTGAACTGTTATTGATAGTGCACAGATCAGTGTCCTTAGTGTCGGTGTAGGTCATGGATGGGTTTGCCATTGGTTTTATAAATTACGTCACTCATATCTGATACCCGGTTAATTGGATCAGATTAGGCAGCGATGTCATGCGATCACGGGATTCTAGGTGAGCTATAGTCAGGCTGAATCCTACATCGTTGATCGAGGAATGTAACTGAAGTCCAACACTTACTTTAGTCAGCTACCGTGAAATTCCAATCGCTTCATTCGACTTTATCATGATGTATAAGGCTAAATAAAATAAAGTGAAATTATTCTAAACTCTTGAGCTTTCGAAATTCGGACATTGTGTTTTTACATAAAATTACTATTACGTTTCGACATTGTTGGGGCTCATCCGCATCACCCACGCCTGAGACTCGAGCCTACGACCAGTGAGTAAATGCCCCGTTTTCGGGCCACTACACTTGCCCACTAATTCATAGGGTCACGACTGTCGTGGTATTTTCTCAATTGCGCTTCCTTTTCTCGGATGCTGATAAAGTATGCTTCACAGCCCCAGAGACTGACTTTGCTTGCTATTGGCCTGCTATCTCTGAACTTCATTGTTATGGTACATTCGCAGCAGTTTATTGTGCTTTGTTGCTCCTTGGGCTGAAATGTAGGGCACCACCGTACACAATAATTTTCGAGACCTTCAATCTAAGGATATGTTTGTGCTGCAGTGCAGGAATTGGGTCTGTTGTTAGTCATGAGGAAAAGCCGCCGTAGATTGTCTTAAGGTGTTTATTTTCAAATAACGAAGTCGAAAATCCGAAGCTGTGAGATGATTCGGTTATCTCCGCCACTATCATCAATCACCTAACGTGCAAACTGCCTGAATTTTTAGGTCAATCAAAATGAGGTCAACACAGCCTAGAATGGAACATCAAAGACCGCATTACCTACTTAGCCACTATCCGAATAATGTCAGCATCAACACTGGATAATTTTGTGTATAGGGTGACGGACGATGGCGATCAATAATGACTGTTTCGGTTACCTTTGTTAACTGTGATCTTTGATTATACTTAAAAATATTGAACGATGCTGGGAAGCAATACGAGGGCTCACCGCTAGTAGATATTCGACGTCTGAAGAATTTGATTCACCCTTGCGTCTGTGTAAATTGTTACATCAGTTTGAATCACACTGTAAAGTGTTGAAAAGCATTGGACAGTTTGAACTCGAATGGCTATCTCCTTTAATTCAGTAACCCTTGTTTTCTCTTTTTGGCTTGATAGAATTCAATATACTTTTCAGCATAATATCCATGAAGTCAGTCAGAAACCTTCTATTAATCTTAGTTTTTATGTGTTTGAGATCGACATAATTTCAGAACAGGTTGCAAGCAAAACGATCATTTGTCTTTTTGGTACTGTTTCATTTCTGACACAGATGCCTTTTCAGACCAGATGTACCAGTTGCAAATTTTGTGGTTTTTAGGACAGGCTAGACGTAGGCGGCTAAACAAAACTGGAGCTAACGGACAGGTTCGAATTGCTAATCACGGCAGATTGGGGACACATGAACAACTAGACAGAAATGAAATCGGTATGGTCTGTCAGACGGGTCGGTCATAGGGTCGAGTGTTTACGAGGAATGTAGATACAGGTCTATTGATCTAGATATATTAAGACTGTTGATTCATCCAAGCATCAGCGCAAGTCAATTGAATCAATCCAAGATCGACCACCAGATTCCAAAATCAAGCGGGTAATTGAACTGGAATCTAGTAATACCTAACTGGCGCATAGCGGCTAGTTTTGAGTCGATCGAATTGACTTACATTGATGGCTTGATGAAATGGTAATATTAACACATCAAGATCATGATTCTCTTATCCACTTACCTCAAAAACAATCGACATTTTGGCTAACCTATCTGACAGACTATACCGATTTCATTTTTGTCGAACTGTTCACGTATCACCTAATATTGTCTACTATCTATATATGCACTTAACTCATGGCCTGTTACCTCCTGTCTGGTTTTGGTCACTTACGTCTAGTTTGTCCTCAATTTGTTATTGATTCATCTGGTCTGAAGAAGCCTCTATATCAGGAGTGAAACGTTTTCAACAAAACAAATTCCCGATTGCTCATGAGTTGTTCTGAAATTTCTATCGATCTCCTTACAGCTGCGCTCACCCTTCAACCAGTGTGTGTTATGGTTCAGATGTTCAACTTACAGTTTTCGGTATCTGGGAATATCGAGATAGAACGGTTGTTATATCATAACTTGTTTGCGGCGTTATTTTCTCTGTACTAGAATGCAATGACCTAAAGCATTCAAACTCTATGTTATACATCTTGTTCGCAAAACAAAAATGTGGAAATGTCAACTTTTGTTGTGTGTTTGAAATAGGTGCTTCGGTGACGGAGATTCTTGATTCGCCGGTTTTTCAACGTCAAAACGTTGAGCATTTTTTCACAATGTTATCGGGTTTCCGTGTGCTCGATGAGCAGGTCATAGGCGTGAAACTAAACGAATTGTTTTCTGTTTTTCTCGAAGCAATTAGTGTATATGGTGTTAGGTTTCGCACCTGTTTACTTGGAGTTGTTTGTTTTAATCAGTGGTTTGGATTACTGGAGTACTGATAAGCTATCTTCTCCGATATGTGGCGTAATTAATGCTACAATCTTAGTGACACTAATTCCGTGTGACACAGAACAGTCACGCGATGGTTCCGTTGCCTGTTGTAACTGTAGTCGCTGGGACACTATCGTGGACCTACAAGTAACAGTTCCGTCATTTGTTAAGTCAACCAGACTCATTGTCGCACCAGTCTTAGTTATCTGTCGCAACACATTCGCACCTTAGTTGACTAATCTGATGCGGTCTGTTTAGATTGGATACCACGGTTTGGTGTGCATTACTCTGGAATGTACATTAAATTACTATGAACCGAAAAAAATGAATCAACCGGGGGGTTACCTTATCTAATTTTATCGTCACCTTTTTAAGCTGCATGCTATTTCTTTGGGAGAAAATATTTAGTTTTCTTCCAGTTGTACACTTGATCCTAATAAATTAATTGATCATTCATGTCTAGTGTGGGGTCACTAGCGTTGTGGTTAACAGGTTATTCTGACAAACGAGGATCGGAGTGCAACTTCCGGCTCGAACAAGGAGATGCACTACTTATGAGGTCTAATAAGAGCGAAACCCGAGTGGGCCAGTCAAAATGCCTGTCTGAATGTAAAGGCAGTGATCGAAAGCCAGTGATGTTTAATTCAGAAATTCGTTTTTTTCTGGTTTCTACCTACGGGAGGTGAAAATGTAGCTTAATTCGTTTGGGTGGTGCTCTGAAAAATGGTGATTGATTAACTTTGTTGGTGGTAAAAAATTCATATTCCTCAATTGTATCTCTTAGTTGAACATCAAGGGGCAGCATCCTCTTCCCTTTAGAACTGTTTTAATTAGGGTTCCACTACAGCTGTGTCTTCGTGTCAACTGCGAGTGGAGTCTTATGTACTATCCCGTGTCAGGTTTTTGATAATCGATTCAAGCTGCAAGGTCGTGGCTCGTTTTGGCATTTCGCTTCTTGGTCTGTAATCGGTAGTATAGATAGAGGCCGTTTTTCTATCTGCTGATACGTATTTATTCCAGGTCTTATTTGCTCCAATTTGCTTGGTAAAAATTTTTACACAGCAGAGCCTCAGTGCGGATATATGGAGAAGGTAATTGTAGAAGACCATAAGCTCAAGGAAACGGATATTCATTTCAGTATCACATTTACGCATGTTAAGTATGTATGCCAGCATAGCAAATCTCTTGTTCAGCAAAGCCTTGTCTTTTTTTGCCAATACAGTGGCCAAAAGTTAGCCACAGTTCGAAGTGTTATCTGAATCAGAAGTCATAACTGTTGTTCTACAAGCCAAAACTTTTCAATGAATACTTGGTTCATCAGGTGATGGCTGTGGAATCGTCGCATTCTGAACCTCGACAAACTGCTTCCAAAACACTCGCTTTCAGGATAATATTGCAACTTCCGTAGGGAATAAAACTGAATCCGGTGTATCTTGAACTGGGTGAATATAATTTCTCGTAATACTTTTCAATATACCATACTGAGTGGGTACACGTTATCTAGTAGTTTAAACAACTGTGAAGTTCTTTAAGGTGAAATGTTTTCCTTTTTCATTTACTTTGTACGTAAATGATCTCTCAGAACCCTGTGATGTCTTTGTGTGTAAAAGATACGGATGACACTGTTATGTTATGCAGCTTTAAGCGCAACGATCAAGTTTCATTTTTACAAGGTGGATCAATAGAGAAGACTGGTTTTCTGAACGACGTCAGTTAATGATAAACTCAATAAGATATCTGGACCAGGTTTTTAAGTGAACCGTTTCTTATTTTTATTCATCGTCTGTGTTTTTTGTCTAAGCTTGCCATACATTTGTCAATGGGTTTCTCTATGATTTATTATGTAATCTCCACGATATGTTCCCACCACGTACGTATCCCACAGTGACACCAGACATTTTTTCTTTAAGCGTATGTTCGAACGAGTGTCTTTTTGTAGAACTTCAGCCTTTCTTTATCTCACATGTTATATCTATAACAAACAGTGACAGATTTAAGAAAGTGCTTAGTAAACATCTAATCTTACACGGCTATTCTTGGTTTTGCTCTCTCTCTCTCTCTCACACACACATTATATTGTACATGTGTAACATACCAACGACGTCCCTGTTGACTATTTTGAACGACCACTATATCTACTGGGTGAATATCGAATCATCATGAATGAACAACGCAACTTATCATTGTAGTAGTGACCTTCCTAGGGGAACCTAAAGAAGATAGTCGAGATGTTCGTGTAACTACGTCAACTTTAGTGGAATGTCTGTCGAGATCACAAGTTATACGGGTAAAACTCGGATGACGTTTGTCAACTTACATCTTCTGTGGCGTCGGCTTGATCTTTGTCCTTCAATGAAAGGCGGAATGTACAGTGCCACTGAATGGGTGGTGTTACTGTATGGCTTCGAAACCTGATACATTCATTCATAGGATGTCCACAGAGGGTCCGTTTTTACCCGTCGGTGTCGACCTGTGGGCATAATGATCACACCTCACAGGCTTCATTGGTTTGATCACCTCTTGCAGATGCCACTTCCCCGCTTTCCCCGCAGTGCTTTGTTTGCGAATAGTTAGCTAAGCTTGAAATGCCAGCCAGGTGGTCAGCTCATGACTTGTGTTCTGGGTGTGATGGCACTGACATTGAATTTTTCTCCTGTATAGCGGTCCTGGCTTCCTGGTTCAGGTCCAAAGAATGGTCAACATCTTTGGTTAAAGGCACTGTTTGATTGGATTCAGCGTTGACCGTATTGCGAATTTTTGTGTTTCTTTTCCATGCATCGTCTTTTTTTTTCTACTCATATTGCGACCCATTTGGCACTTTACGTGGTCTTTTTCGTGTTAAATGTGCTGAATAAATGGAGCGGAATTCTACTAAACGTTTATTAGTCATGTGTCTAATTGTTGCTTATTCGAGGATTTCCAGCTATCAATCAAATTTTATGTTGCCAATCGTGTTAGTATTGCGCTGTTCTCTATTTACAATTGGTCCGTTTGCGTCAATGACTCGTTTCTGAAGTTCAGCTTCTCACCTTTTATTCGACCTTTGTTATCGTCATTTGTCACCCTAACTGTATGATTTCTATTTTTATGACTTATCTCGTTGGTTGTTTCACGTTTCTTTTGTGGTAGTTGCTTGTGATTGCTAAGACCGACAGCTTATCAAAAAACAGTGTAACGAGCAGGCCGGTTTTCGTCTTCAGGCTAAACGCACAACGTTTGTACTGAACAGTGTTATCAAAACGAATCGAACAATAGTGAGTAATGAGTTCGTACAAGGTCATTCACATCATAGTTAGAAGTGAAAACAACCCGTTACATACTTCTGTCACATTTATGACGCAGTTGGAACTGTCGATGTTTGATCGATGATGCACTGAATGGTGGGCCATGATAATCGCAGACCTTGAACACAGTGTTTTTAGACCCTCAGAAGTCGAGTATTCAATCAAATTTTTTTAAAATTGTTTTAGCTCCGACCAAGACTCTTCATCATAAGTTTCGATCGACTGCATTTAGCTTGGTAAACTGGACGAAAAGAAATGGTCCGGGTAATGACACGGTTAGACTGAACAGGATGTGTTATAATAGCACCGGTGATTTTCTTGATAACTTCACTGCTGATCCAACCTAGAGTTTAGGACAAAATTTGTTACTTATGCACTTAAAAAATTATCATTTGTATAACCTACTACGTTTGTTCTCTTTCAGCATTCTCTCCCTGTTGTAAGACCATATGTTGACTAAGTTTAGCTGAAAGCGCACCTACTATAATACAGTTTTTCCGAGCTTTCCTACAGTCCCTAACAGGAAGGCGTTTTCCCTTGTTTTTCTTCGGTCAAATTTTGTTGCCTAATTGGCAAATTTGTCATCCAATCATCCAGTCGCTCTCCTTTTGGTCACATAAACATGCTAGTTAATTTGCTAGTATCCTTATTCGATCGGGGGTTAATTAATGTAGCTATATGCTCGATTATGATACAAGGTACCGAATGAACGATACGTTTGTGGTCTCCGTCCGTTGTCCTAAAAATAAGCCACTCTCGTTTAAATCACTGATTGTTATATCAAATTATAGAATAATGTTTTGCACACTACAGTTATCGAATTGAACTCATTAGGATGTAAATGGTTTGTTATATATATCAGTGTTTGAGCCTGGACAAGTGACACTGTTACCTGAAGTATGTATACTAGGGCAACTTTTTGTCCTTTCTCGCCAGTTTTTTACACCAACATACCGTTGTTCTGTCATCAGGCGAACGATGCAACTACATGTGATCCTCTTTCCGGCTTGTGCTAACGGGTATTTGTATGGAATTTTTTTTTGAGGAAATGTACAAAAGTATTTATGAAAAGTCATGTAGTTTGCGAATCAAATAGCAAGATTGATCTCACGTACACACGTCTCAACGGCTTGTAGCCCATTACAGTTGAATTCAAGGAGGACAATCGTTTTAGACTGTTGGACATTTGGCTTACTAAGTGTGAAAAAGGCCCTCTTGGTAGTGGCGTCTGTCGAATGAAAAAAAACATAGGCTGGTCAACTTTCACATTCCAGGAATGCTTCACCAGTTACATATAAACGTGGATTTGTGCGGGCACTATGTCACTGCATTCGCAACGCCTCATTAAAAATGGTTAACCTTTACGTTTTATCCACAATCACTCCAAAGCAATAGATTCCCAGTCAGTCGTCACAGTGGTATCATGCAACCCGGTGTGCATATATTTACGCTTAAGAGGTGATGTTGTTGCACTCGTGATAGGACGAAGACTGTAATCAGCACTGGACCGTGCATTTGTTAAGCTCATTGTACTTCATTCGCCAACCCGCGTGCTGTCAACTCTGGAAAAGATACGGTGCCAACACCTATCAAACCAAGCATTATTTACTCATTTACTTGTATATGTGGATCGCAGTATGTGATTCGTATAATGAGAATACGACATACTCGACTCTCAGAGCGCATCGGGAAATAGGTTTTGAATTACGAAAGTGGGACTGCTTAGAAAGCCTTGAGGTTGTGCTTACTGGTCGCCCATTAGGTACAACGACGACCTCTCGTGTGATTTGCCAGAATGCAGAAAAACATGCTTACATCGTAAGTGTTGTGGTGATAGTACTGTAGGTTTTCTACTTATTTACTCTAATTTTACCTCAGCACATTCTTACTTCGGTTCAGTTAGATGCATTCATCAGTTTGTTTAGAGCTGAACAACTTCCCTACTATCAATTGCGTTGGTGTGTGCGACTCAACTCAGTCGTGAGTTACCCTGGCCTCCTAGCATTCTAAATTAATCGGACCGCTCGTTTACATAACCGACTGTTTGTTTCTATTGCCTGTCTGTTGAGATGGCGCTTGGGAGTTTACTTATCGGCTCGACGGTCTCTTGTTGCGGTTTCTTCCATTTTCATACTAGGTATCTACACCGTTTAGTTGGATGTCCAGCCAAGTTGTGTCCGCTATTCTTCCTAGTTTTAATGTGGGTGTATTACATCAACGTTACATGTACTCAGATCCACCTACATCTCAATTACTGTCAGTGCGGTGAGGCTATTTAGTTACTGGCGCCCGGTGAATTGTCGAGCTGATTGAGGCCTACTAGTCATCGTCGTGTGTTTTATCACACCATTTTCTCAGTCAGTTTTCAAGCACATTACTGAAGGATAGTAAAGATGTGCGAAACTCGTCAACCTTTCTCCCACGTACTGATCCATACTCCGTTTGAACGCTAATGGACATTCCGCGTCACAACATCAAAACAATGAACGAGTCGATATCAGTGTACACCTAATCTTTATTATTGATTAACCTTCGTACTGTACATGAATCGTAGACAGATTAGAAATGAACGAGTAAACATGGACGAGGCAGTCAGTAACGGCATTGCCATATGCAATTTTTTACCTCGGCTTACTTAAAGGACTGATTCGGACTGCTGGACTTTTTCTCCGTTCTCCCCAACCGTCGGTCTCTCCGTTTGGGACAATGCAACAGGGTGAGAAAAGCCTGGCGGAACTGTGCGTTGAATAGCGCGTATAGCACAGGGTTTAGTGCACTGTTTGCATAGCCCAACCAAGTGACGAACATTCTCAGGTGTGGCATATCGGGACAGTCCTGTTCACCACACAGCCCCCGAACCATGTACATCAGCGTGAATGGAATCCAGGATAAGATAAATATGCAAATAATCAAACCCATACGTTTGGTTGCGCGCCGCTCTCGGTAGTCTGCTCGAGCGAGTTCTCTTTCCTGAGGCGTTGAGACTATGCTGAGACGTTTGCGAGCGTGTGCGTATGAGATCCGTGCGACTTCGGTTCTGTATGACTCGTCATCTTTATTATTTGGGATTAAGCCAGAAAATAGAACAGTGTTCAGTGTTGGTTTGTTCTCTATGCATGATGTGACGGTCTGCCGGTCGTTCGTAAATGCATGGAGAACCGGTTGAAGTTCTTTGGATTCTGTTCTATTGCTCCCTTTCGTGGTTGAGCCATTCGTTTCACGTTCCAGTATCATTTCTGATTCCCACGCGTCTACTTCACCTGAGTTTTCTGTCTGAGTATGTGGACTTTCGGGACTTTCAGTTCTGTTTGGTGGTCTGCATCGATGCTCTTCTTCTAGGTGCATGCCTAGTGTTGACCCAGCTGTATTTGGTTTGTCTATTCTCAGTTCGTGTAGACTCCATGGCCCCGTGTCCTGATAATCGACTCCCTCAAGTCGAATTTTTTGACCAGTCATACTAACCTTGTCTGTATTGGACGCAGTCTCAGTTAACAGGCTGGTGTGACAACCATTTTCTGTCATGTCTTTCTTTTGATCTTCGGGATACGTCATGACAATCGACGTTGATATCTTGTCACATCCTATACATGTGACTTGCTCACGTGTACGTCTTGTCTTCCTTAACAACTGACCACGTGATCGTAGGACAAAGAAAATCTTCAAATATAATCCAATCATAATAATTAACGGTAGGATAAACGATCCCATGGCGGAATAAACCACGTAATGGGGTTCTGTGAATAAGACACAATCGTAGCGTTTTGTTCGTGGGTTTTGGACATGGGTGCGTGTCGATAGGTTATCAGATACGGCGATTAACAAGTTGCCCATTTGTGTGGAAGTTTTGTTCTGAATGCTGGTCGTATCCACTGCTATACTGCCCCAACCTAACAGACCTGGTAGACAAATAAGTCCGGACAACACCCAGACGATAATCACATATATCAGTACCTGTCGTTGTGTTCCCTTGTTTTTGTACCAGATTGGCCATGTGGTGGCAGTAAATCTGTCAAAGGCAATGGCTACCAAACTCCAGATAGATGCTGTACAGTAAAACACATCTACCGTCAACCAGATATCACACAGTTGAGCGCCGAATATCCAGTATCCGGTGGCGTCAGTTACAGCAGACAACGGGAGTACAGTGAGAGCCAGAAGAAAATCACTCAGAGCCAAATTACCGATCAGCAGATTTGACTTGGATCGTAGTCGAGTGAAACGAAATAGAGCTATGAACACAAGTGCATTCCCCACAATGGTGATCACAGTAAGAGAGAAAAAAATTATCACAACCACGCTAAATCCCCATATGTCGTAGGTCAAGCTAATGGCATTTATCTCCGTGTAGTTGGCCAGATCGTTTAGATCCATGTACAGCATTGTGCCATGACCGAATCGTTAGCGTTACTCTCTTACACGAGCAGTGTTGTTAATCACATCGAATACCCATCTTTCAAGTTTGAACGTTCTAAAAATCACTTTTATTGTTTTTTCCGGTTTCCTTTTTCTTCGCGTGTTAACACGGGAAGTCGTTTTCCGGTTGAACCAATCAGAAATAACAAAGTTCCTAAGGGCTTATTGGTTGTAGGGTGGCTATGTCCTGTCAGAGCACAATTGTTTCCAAAATGATTGGTTCTTAACCACTGACTTATTTACGTCTTTGGGACCAATTAAAAAATACCGGAGAAATTTGTGTATTCGACAATAGGTGATGGCAGCAGTTCCCAAGTAAACATACTGGAAGACCAAAATTTAGCTCAACTCACGTTTTGTGTTCATTCAGCCTTTTCATTTCTAGAAAGGCTATTCGTGGTGCTTTTTTTAGATAGTTGTGACAATCCATTTAATCGTTTAGTCAGGAGAGAAAAACATTTTCTTACTCTTCCGTGCAAATTTGTTAGGTGATTAATGCCGCAGTTGTTCTCAACTTTTCTGCTTCAGTGTTCAAGTATCACTTGTGATGATTTCCGGTGTTCCGTCATTTTATTTGTCCAGTACATTGTTTTTGTTGATTTAATTTCCCGCGTTTTACTTTCACGCTGACACTCGTCTGTTGAGATGAAGACCGTGTTTTCTGGATTGCCGAATTATCGTTCAACTTATCCGAACTCTGAAAAAAAAACAGTTAGCGGACGAAACGTGGTAAATGTTGACATTTAGCATACAGTCATCATTACTAAGTTTACAATACTATGAATTGTTTTGTTTCAGTCAGTCGATCAAACGAATAAATGTTCAATTAATGCGTTAGAAAATGTCCATAACAAGACCATGCTCATGAACACATGTTTCTGAACGCTCAAAGTAGGCTTGAGTCAGTTGATTGCATTAGCTTTGACAAACTACGAAGATCACGAGTGGCTGTGACGTAATAGAATGCCGAACACAAGCTAGATGGATAACGCGATTGATGTGCATAATGTGTCTACTAACTAAGAGTACTTGTTGCTTGGATGTTTCAGTAAGGTTTATCTTTGATAACAGGCTTCTGCATCCATCACTTCACTTTCGAGATCAAGCACTTCTTTGTTCTGTAAATTTACTCTCTGTTACGTATAAACTCTGAAATGACATGTAAGGTGACATCGATAAGCCAATTCCCTTTATCTGAAACTTGTATCAGTCTATTTTGGCTGGAATGAACGTGCTTGTATCGATTTAGCTCTGTTTGTTAACTTTTGTTCAGATCGTTGTGATTAACTAACTGATCTTAATTCCCGAACTAACTACTGGCTTACTTTCTGTCGCTTCTGTACTGAATATCAATAACCTTGTTATTATTGGACCTACGGTCAATGAGCCCGTAAATTGACTATAACAACAACGTTTAACGACACGTCGGATAACGACTATGAATAACGGATGACAGAGTATACACAACTAACTCGGAACTTCACAATCAAACCAACTACTTAAAGATAAAGCATGAAGGCAAGAAGAGGACTGACCTGCAAACAAAGTCTTATTATGTCTCTTAGTCCGAAGACACTATGTTCACAAACTCGTTCATATGTATAGGTTTTTACGACCAGTAAAAAAGCAAGGTCAAAAATTAGATCAGACAATACAGCGAATCCTTAATCTGAAGACGGGCTTATAGGCAGGACGCTAAAAATGGTAACGAAAGATTAAGAAAGTTCGTGAAAGGTGGTAAATCACATATCCTTGCCATATTTCAAGGTTACTTAAAATAGGATTGTTAGACCTTTTGCATGGCAAATAAAACGATTTTTCCCGGGAATTAGAAATTTCCCCGGTAAGTCTCTCATCGGTTGCTTTCAACCATAATTTTCAAATAAAGCCATTCATTGATTCCGTTGTATATCGTATTGAAAGGCCACGTTGAGTCGGAACTTGTCTTCACCTCTTCATATGTTTATGGTTTTGTGAATGTTTGATTAAATGCCTCCCACCTTGTGCATCTCACTTCCTGTCATCTTCATATGAACTACTTCTACTTTTGTTTGATACGTGCGTTCTTCATCGCTAGCCCGTGGTACTACTTCCAGATAATCCCACCTGTCTGTTACTACTAGTCAAAGATTTCACTACATTATCAAACCACTTATCAACCGGCATGTTGATATTATGCGTCTCAATATAGATGGATTTACTGAGTTTATCTAGTTTGCAAGCGTGTAAACCCTTTTTCTTTACAATACTGTCATATTCCTTGTATTCTTTTCTGCTTTTTTTAATCACATATGCCAACCGATCGTTTACCGTACCGAGCATTATATACTAAGACCACCAACAGTTGGGTGAAACCATATGGTGGTCAAACAACAACGTGGTCACAAAATATGAAGACTCTGACTGCTTCACTGAGCAAAGTGGGTAGGTGTCGCCTTGCTGTATGCGGCCCTGGTGATCACTCAAATCGCTGGTTAGAGACGCTGTCTTAGATGGCGGTGTGTCGCAGTCAGTGGCATACCTGTATCCATACCATTTCTAATTCCGCTTAGTCTTCTTTTAATAATTTTCAAACTTCTTAGTAGCGTTTCCTTCTAAGATATTCCACGTCACTGTTCAGGTGAGCGGCAGCC
Source organism: Paragonimus skrjabini miyazakii (assembly GCA_014338405.1). Lineage (NCBI taxonomy): Eukaryota > Metazoa > Platyhelminthes > Trematoda > Plagiorchiida > Troglotrematidae > Paragonimus > Paragonimus skrjabini miyazakii. The sequence continues at coordinate 137,168 of JTDE01000185.1, read as the reverse complement.
CGACTCACAGTACCGTTTGGTCAGGCTCATGGTTGCTATGATGTTGATGATCACATATGCACATCTGGATATTATCACAGGTCTTTTTAGGTCCTTGCTCATATCTATGGGTCTTCTCATTCGCTATATCCATCACTATTTCTGGTTATTCTCGACTTTCCCACACTTGATGTGACTAACTCCTTCATTGGTTCTCCTTTTGCTTTTGCGTGACGATATGAATCTCTGACTGTTGAGCATTGGGCAGTTGATTTGTTTGACCTTTGTATCCGCCTAACTATGTATCAGCTTCCCTCTTATTTGGTTTATTTAGGAGATTGTATTGCGTATGTCAAGAGTATGGAAATCGAAATTCGTTTGTTTTTCGTTATGAGATTTCTTTCCAGCTAGAACCATCCTTGTTACCAAAAAGGTATTCCACCGATGTTTGAAAATTACATTTAGAGGATCACAGGTAGCTCAGAGTTAACTGACTGTTCCGTTCGTGCACAGGCATCATGGGGTAAGTGTCACAGGGTTTAGAGGATGGGTCTCTGGCAGTGAGTACTGAACGCGTTCATTTAATAGAGAACTCTGAAAATCCATAAGGTCACAGTCTATGCATTTTCTGCATGATATGTGGTTATATTAAATATACGAAGCGATCATCCAAAACTGTATGTAACGTTTACTCGTTGCCTTTTACCTTATTGGTGTAAGATAAAAGTTGACCAATCGATTATTTGGTAAAAGTAAATGAAACCATCCACTAATGACTTGCTGACTGTATATCTTGTACGTCGTCGAGGATAGACTCCTCGCATAGGTTTTGTAGTCTTTGGTTAGAAATATCATTGGATTTGATGGCTACTCAAGTTCGATTGCATTAGTATGGTTACTGTTCGACTGATTTACCTATGAAACAGCTCTGTGAATGATGACAGCGAGCGAGCTCTAGCAACGAACATTTCAGAATATCCTAGTCTACCTCTTGACTACATCTTCTTAACGATGAGAGCTTACGCGGCTTCTGGTTTACTAACCCACTTGTTTGGAGTGTTACAGTTGGATAGCTTTCCCATGATGTTCAACCTACTGGTAAACCCTCACCTTGAGTCAAACAGGCAAACTTGCCGGAAATGTGGCCTGTTCACAAAGAAGATATTAACAGGCTTGCTGTGTTTGATCATCGTTGTCTCCGCCAATTGGCCCATATTAAGTGGACTGATCGCGTGAGCAATGTGGCAGTTCACCGGCGCGTATTCCGGAACGCTCGGGATGCGCGATCAATTGGTCAATTAATCACGGTACACAGCTTGCGATGGTTGGGTCACGTACTCCGTATGTCATCTAATCGTTTACCGTACCGGGCATTATATGCTGAGGCCACCAACAGTTGGATCAAGCCACGTGGTGGTCAAGCAACAACGTGGTCACAAAATATGACGACCCTGACTGCTCCACTAAGCAAAGTGGGTTGGTGTCGTCTGCCTGGATGGGGTCCTCATAATCACTCAAACCGCTAGTTAGAGACACTATCCGAGATGGCGGTATGTCGCAGTCAATGGCGTACCTGTATCCCTATTATTTCCGCTTCTTCTTCTTAGTTTTCTCTCAATAACTTTCAACCTTCTTAGTAACCTTTTCTTCTATGATATTCCACGTCACTGTTGAGGTGAACGGCGGCCCGAGCCACAGTACCTTGATCAGGCTCATAGCTGTTATGATGATGATGATGATTGTTTTTTTTAGACATTCATCCGGTTAAAGAAATGCAGCGTAAATGAACAAAGCGCGCTTTGTTGCTTCTCTAATTCTCTTAACCAAAAAGATTGATTAAGCCAATTCAGTTCTTCACTTATTATCGATATGTCGGACGCTACCTTATTCTATTATGTTGAACGTTGTATCTTCTTACTCTTAGTACGTATCTTGGCCTTTGAAGTTAATCCCTGAATTTGCGACACCAATCGAATCACCTGATATACAAACTATGTTCTTTCTTTTTTCATGTTTGTCCAATCTGATATGCTCTGCCGGAATCTGTTGTGTCATGGTCGTTAATATGTGGCTTTAACTCGATACACACATTCGTGATGCTAGCCGGAGTCCCCACGTAGCATGATCACCTGAATAACCATAAGATAGTTTACGACTCCTGACGAGTGCGCTTGTTCTCTGCTTGGTTGCTCATTTTCGAATTATATTTCTCTCCCGTGTTATAGTTCCGTCTCTGCTTGTGTAGCATAACTGTGTTCTCTACCATTCGTGTATCTTCTGCTATTTTGTGGTGTTCAACGTGAAGTCATATGTACATGAATACTGCAATCTTTCTCTGACCTGTGAACTTCCAATTATTCTTATGTCGTTTCACTCGATACCTGGTTGTTTTCTGCAAGATACACTCTTTTTTTAAAGTTTGAGATTTAACTTAAGTAAATTTTCAATTATGGTCACACGCCCTTCCCATTTTTTAAAACCAGAATTCATCTTTATCGGATGGTAGTTATACATCATCTGATGTTACTGCTGCTGCTGAGGCATTTTTGTACTTGCAACACTGTTGTCATCTGAATGCTTATTCTGAAAATACACCGATCGACAAATGGTTGGCTTTGTTCACCGGCTTTTCAATCAACCTCACTTGATGCTATTAAGATGCTCTTCAGTAGTCTTTTCTCTCTAGTCAACTTGTTGCGTCACATTACCTTTGGTATTAAATGCATCCTGTCGGAATTTGTCATACTTTCTACAGTGACATTGTTTAACCAACATCGATATTTATTTCTATTGTATCTGCCATTTTCTTGTTGTCCTTTTCTGTGATTATCAGTTAATAACTGCTTTTTTGACTATAAAACAATCGGTATCCTGTGACGTTCTCATTGTCTTTGCTTTCTGTTAAATTTGTCTGATGTGTACCTGTTAAAATTTGAAGTTCAACCTGTGTCTCATCTCTTGGACTGAAATGCACAATCCTGGCATCTTAATCCTCCTAAGCTTATCTTATATGACTGTCCATTCAGACTTTCCTTCGTCTGAGTTGATGATGTTGCTAAAGTTGAATTTTGCATATACGCCTAGGTGTAGATCCCACTGCGTTCCAAAACAGCAATCGTGTGATCAGGTTTCAGTGAACATTTGTTTTCACATTGCCAGAGTTGCTACATCAATTAGGGTCTACCAATCTGTATCATAAATACGTTGTGTTGCTCAAATTAGCATACTCCATATACTCACAAAAAGACATTCTGTGACGTACTTAGGAGAACTGAATTCTTAGGAATCATAGCACCTCATTGAACATATCCGAGGCTGAATGAATCGTTAGACTTCTCTCACAGTTTATCACTGCTTGTTGGTGCATTTGTTCAGCTGACTTGTTCATTATTTTCGTGTGTATCCCTGCAGCTTCCCTAAGTTGTCTGTGCATTTCAGTGACTACAATGACGATTGACAACCTAACAAAATAGTCATTAGGTTTTCTTAATAAATGGCTAGTTCGTATAGTACACAATGTCAGTTCACTGTACTGAATCGTGCACAGTTGATAGGAGTACCAACCAGACGGAAATATCAATCTTTGCTTCATTTTAACAATAAGAACTGGGCTTATTTTTACTAGCATCAATTCCTATTGGCCCTGCGATATCCGCTCGTTTTTTTCCACTAAAAGTCTTCATATCAGACTGTTTCTATGATTTCCAGGTTATACATGATCATTACTGGAGGTGACCCCATGTATAGTATTTTTACTAAAAAGACCCTCGATTGTTGATCGACGAATTGGATAGACAATGTACGTTTCAGGGCTAAAAGCGGTCGCCAGTTCTCAAACTTAGGATTAGCTATTCCTTCTAGTTTATCCTGATCATCATTAGCGGTTGTTCTGGACTCTCAACTAACAATAAAAATATGAAACAAAAAATAGTTCTGCTTTAGAAATAAAAGAAGTAGAAGAGCAGTGAATGTCAATTCTTGATTCTTCACTATGTATAAACTCATGTATTTAACAACATAAATCAAATACTCAGTGGTAGATGAAAGTTAGTTTGCACCCATAAGACATGAGTTTTCTTGCAACCCTAAAGTCCATGCTACTTTTTTGGTTTTGACTCAGAAATAATCCACTAACACAATGGTAACATTCGCGCCACGGAGCCGAAATAGTCTTCATCTCTCCTCCCCTCCTAACGTTTCCAGTCACAGATTGGGGGTTGGACGCAATCCACAGTGGTCTGTTCACTGATTACCGACTTCTTTTCGGTGACCAAGTCATCATTGGTACTTTATGTCAGTTAGTTGCGATATGGATGGTACCTATTTCAACAGCTTATGTCAGCAGCATTAGAACCCTATTTATGTTGGTTTAGTACTGAGGTTTACTTGTGGTTACATTTTTTGAAAATGAAATTCATTACCAGATTGTTTAAAATTTAGTGTTAGCTAACTGTGCATGAAAGGATGTGAGATAGCAAATGAATTGTACACAATAAAGTTTTCACTGCTAACGACTATCAGTACTTGAGAAATCTGCATTACTTGAAGGAAACCAATGTTTTATCTCTTGCTGATGTTTACAGTTGTTCAGATTTAACCTCACCTAACACTGTCGAGACGTTGTGAACTCTCTTGGTCTTTTAGTTTTAACTCAATTCATCAGTTATTGACGCAATGCATCTAATCTGCTTAACGTTAAATAGCATAAGCGTTGTTCACAGGTATGAAGAAATGCCACAAAAAAAGAGAGGCTTGTAAAGCTTAGTATCCAAAATGCACATTTTCGCACGTTTTCAAACAGAGAATGTAAGTCAATCCAACACAGAGAAATCGGAGCTGTAACCAAATCGTTAGTCAGTGTCTTGTATTTTCTTTTATTCATCATAACTATAATTCGTCTAGTTTCTGACTGTTGTTTTCGCTTTCTGCAACCTTCGGACCATAATTGCGCATCACATTGTGTAAACAACGCGAATGTCAGTCACTGCCTTTGGTAGTAGGAAACACACCTGTCAGTTCTCCTAGGACGACAATTTTGTATGGTTTATTGATTCTCTCACAATAACCCAATACATCGTCACTCATCCCCAATGGCTAATTTCGTTCACCAGTTAAGTATCATTTCAAGTGGTTTACAACAATCATCTGGTGTCTGTGACGGTTTCTGTGAGTTTATTTAACCAAACCTTTTTCCAATGTTTTTGGTGTAATTGTTTCAAAGAATTTCATGTGCGTCTACTTTCTGGTCCCTTCGATCAGTTGTTGCACATCCAGTTCGTGTTTCCTAGCTTTCGAGCTCATCTGTCTACTTTGGTTTGCTTTTCGGGTTTTCTACTCACACTGTCTACTTGACTCAAACAACGGATCTCAATTCAAATTCACTCTAGTCAAAATGTGTGTCTCCCTATTCTACTTATCCCTTTTCGATTCCCCAAGTGGTTTTCTTAGTCAGCTCCCGCTGATTGTACTGACTTCCTAACCCTTTCGTGGAATAACATTTATATGATTGCCTCTTTAATGGCTTCATCATTCATCCTTGGCACACTGACAAGAAGAGTTTATAGTATGTCTGAAAAGTAGCATCAACATAAACAGTCAGACATGCGATAAAAGTTAGTTTACCTACTTACAGGTTCATTGGCATCATACAATCTTGGCTTGCACAAATTCAACTGAATACTTTCCAGATAACCACGTAAGTAATAGACCAATCAAGTTGCCTCAACCTTGGACTACCTTTTGGGTTTGTTTATACACGTTACGATTGATTGGAGTTCATCTTACCTAATGAGTACAGCTATACTGCTGATTTGAATGCTTGTCTGTTTATTGCATCAACAGTGCGGATGGGATGTAAAACTGAGTCGATTTTTACTGCTGAACTAACAGTTATCGTCGTGTGGACAGACAATGTTGTGATATTTATCACCAAAACCTACATATTTGCTAACTATTGGTCATAGAAAAAATGGATGTTAATTTAAATAATTTTCAATTATGTATGTGACAGTTTTTAATTTTGGCGAATCTGGTTGAAATTGACCTTCGAACAATACCGACCATCTCGAATTTCAACGTGTGTAACGTCTTCTCTCCATCCTTATCATTGTTTCCTTGTTTGCTGACACGAAATTGCAGGGGGCTCGTTAGAGCATACACCACCATAAAATATATTACTGGTTATGTTGTTTATTTTGATCGAGGTTGACGAATGAATGCATTTCAGGTCGAATTGCATAGGTGGCCATAGACAACAGTTTTGTTACTGGGAGATGATGGACTGTGTATGGTCAACTCCGACCTCATTGTTTGTCTGTTTTGATTAAAATTCTCCTCTTAAGGCATCTGGTAGTCGATTTACATATCGTCTGTCAATTTATTCTTATGACATGCATGTTTACGTAACGTTTAGTTATTATTCACATGTTAATCGCAGCAGTTACGATTACATAGTTAAAAAGCTAAATATCCCTCCATATATCAACTACAATTTATAAGTACTAATTTATACGGTCAAATAGAATGTAGTATTTAAGACGACTCAATTGCCTGTTTCCTATTCATGATAAACAACAAGGTAAGCTGCAGTAGCCAAAACCCAGGCTAACTTGATCCCTATCTACGGGTAATGTTTCATACTTCGAATGATTTACAGGTATGGTGGCCGTTCCTAAGGGCTATTTTTAAAGTGGTCACAAATGTGGACCTCAAAAATCGGAAATATATATGAGTTTTAGTGAGAGATGGTGGTTATCTATAAGTGTTGTGTATCTCCCAATACCAACCACGCATGAATTACGTTTGTGAGTGCTTGTCCAGAGGAATCACGTCATTGAACTTGTCTGTTGCGTACGATTGACTTGTTGCTGTATGATATGTGCCCGCTGCCCGTATTCATGCCGTATGGTGTGCAAATAGGTGTACGCTGAACTATTAAACGTGATATGGATATTTGAAGAATCGCTTTCTCATGTTTTCCAATACCATTAATGTTGACCTCTTCTTGCGCATCTTGTTTGCACCAAAATTATGCATTTTACTGAGAAAGTCGGATAGTTTCCAGTGTCTACAAAACGTACTGAGCGATAAAGTGACCGAATCATAACACTTATGATTCTTTCGAAATTGATTGTATATTTTACGGAAAAAAGACAGGATCTTAAAAGATGGTTTTGTATACGTTGCTACTTCCAATAAAATCGAGGAGCTAACTATCTTTTTCTCATGTCTTTGCGTTTCTTTGACATTCCATTTTATTTAAGATGTCTTGTTGTTTCATCAACTTTCTTATCTATTTTTACGATACTACGCCAACAGATCTCAGTTTTAAACGTTTTCAAGGTCATGCAACAGGCAAACAAAATGCTACCAAAATTCGTTGAGATGAGATGCTATTTGAAGGTCGTAGTATCGCTCTGTTTATCCGAGAAAAGGTGTCCATCTTTAATAGATATGCTTGTAGCTAATAGACCATCTGAGTTGTAGAATAAACCCACCAATTTTAAACTTTCTGTTTTGTTACAATTATACCAGTCTGGAGGCAAAGTGTGACTGTGTAATTCTTATCGTTACTTCGGGAAATCTGTTCACTTCCATGCTGTTGTTGTCAGTTTAGTGAGAACATCAAATCATCTTAATTTTGGTTCACCAATTTGGGAAGATATAGACTTGCATGAACTGGCAAGGTTGAAACAAAAACAGTGGAATTCGAGAATGTTCCATTTTGTTTGCAGAATTGAGATTTATCTTTAAATTTTTTTTCAGTGTGGCTTTTTAAAGCAGCGCCAGGATTCTCATGGTTTACACATTCGGACCGCATTATTCGTCCCCAGGCTGAACATCTTCTGAAGCGGTTTATTCCTTTCAATCTTATGCAAACATTCGCTAGGTCGGCAGCGACAGTTATGGTACCGCCCATATGGACATACCACGTAAACATCACGTACACACACAGATTCTGAGTCACGTCGTCGTTAATGCAAAGCGAACACATGCCACTAGCAGATGCTATCCAGGAGAGCACACGCGATAGCACGTTTTTTTCCAGCTGTGGTAGGTCAGTTGTGTAGGTGTGTGAGACCATTGCGGTTTCGCGCGAACACAGTTCATCACACTATTTCATCCGCCTCTGCCATGACAAGAAGTACAACGCTAAGTGAGGTTGAAAAAGACCAATGTTTGACTTTTAAGCAATTGAATCTGAGCTTGCAGATGAACAATAAACGATTTCCAGCGGTGAAAATATGCTCTATTCAACTTTCCTAATGGCTTGTCTCCAAGGTTGGACATAGGTAATGTAGGAGGTCTATCAACTTCATCTAAGCGAGATGGTCGCAGGGCTTACTGACTAACGATGAATGTAATAAAGAATTATTTAACAATAATGACAACGCTTTCTCTGAGTTTTTCGACGTTGCACTACTGCCCTTGGTTAGAGTATCGAAGGAATTCCACTCTCCTCAATCGTCGTTTGAAATGAGTGTTAACGCGGAGATACTCCATCATTATTTTTTAATGTTTGATGACGTGAAGGTGTTCATTCTGGACGCTTTGGTGTCCGGAGTCGGTACTGGCATAATCTTCGACACAAGATGCTGTGCTCTGGTGAGCAGTGGTGATGGTGATAAAAGCCCAAATTATCGTGCCGTCACATTGAAAAGTTTCTTATTTTCATTCATTTCATCGTACATGTCAACCATAACCATTTTTAACCGGTCACCGCTCTCAAATCATAACCGCTTCTGCGGGATTAGCTAATCCATAGTACAGATGTAAATCATATTGCAAACGTCTGCATTATACTTGCCCACTACGTATATAAAGGTGCCAGTAGGTCTTGGTTGAAGTAGGTCCTAAGACGGAGCGTAAATATACTTACCTCCCGTATCTAAAACACATCGAGGCCTTGTACAGATGTTTTCGTGAAAAATGTTGGGATCATTTCTACTTTCCGGGGCGGAACTTTTCAAGGTGACATGAAGACCTCTTCGTGGCGTTTTCCTCATTAGCTATAAAAATATAGTTTCATGATACATATGAAAATCATCATGTTTATTAAGTAAGTTGGGTTTCAAAAAATATGCATATTTGTGATATAATGGGGCGATACTTTTTTCATTTTGTCCCGTTGCAAATAGCAATAACACTGTTTTTTTTAAATTCATTGTTTATTTTCATTTTTTCTGTTCGATTGTACTTTTTCCCTGAGAAATTTCAAGCTGTTGGTTAGATGCAGTCATATATTACATGATGTTATTGCTTGTCCACCAGTGTTTAAATATGTACCGGAAGTCTTGTCTCATGTGTATCATGTGACCAACCCGTTTCCCCTTTGTATGCCTTTTTTGTGTTTTTACCATTCTATGTGTGTAGTAATGTTCATATTCTTTCCGTAGAAATAGGCCGATCGACTGACTGGAGCTGTAAAATTTCTTTTGTATTCTACTTATCCAACTTGCAAGCCTTACCTGGGCTGATTGTAAAAGAATTGCTAGCACTCATTAACCAATTTATTTCCGCCATATTTTAATAGTTAGCCTAACAATATTTTTACCATTCATATGCCATAATTTTTGTAAAGCTCGTACTAATTATGTGTGAACTCCTGACTCGATGACGTATTTACTTCGGTCGTCCTGACTTGTTACTATGTATCCACCGACAAAAAAGGAAACTTCTAAACTGTATAACAGTCGGATGACACTTTTCCACGAGTTTCCAGTAAAACGATGTTCGTTCTTCTCAGTTTGTGCGACGTACACCTTATCAATAATTTCGTACTTATCAGCTTTTTTCTTTCGAGTGCTGTTGACTCGGTTTTTCTAGCCCTGATCAATTTTACTTATTCCACACAGTTCTCTTATTCTTACATATGTATCTCCATTTTTTCCCCACTTCAATGTGTTAACTGGTTTTACATCGATCTGTACATGCACTGTTGGCCCCGTAGCCCTCATAAAAATTGTTGTGAGGATTTTAGTTCCAACACCGCGGTCTGAATGGTGATTCGTTTTGGCTTTTTTCGTGTCAGCTGAAGATTGTGAATGTTGTTTTTCCTCTTTCCTGTCTTTCGAACCAGGTTGCCGTGGCGTCACTCATGTGTGCGGTCGTGTTTTGTCAGGCGAATAAACCTTTGCTTCTTGTAATAAATCGTTTAGTTTTATCATGTGTATCCCCACGACAACGCATTAAAAGCGCACTCAGCTGGTGCTGGTTTGAATGCCAGCATCCACTTGGTGTACTCACAATTGATACAAGTTAAATGAGGCTTGATATGCAGTCGCGATCCTTAGTCGAGTATTGTGTTCACTTTGACTTGTCAGGTAACGAGAATCTGAGCGCGGTTCTCACCAAGACAGCTTTCCATCAAACGTCATAGACGTGTCTGTTCGTTTTCCTTGTGGATGTTGCAGACTGTCAACTTATGCTAGTCTGTACCTGCCCAGACCATCAACTTACAGAGTCCTATTTGCGAGTTCGAGTTCACCATTGACCATGTTCTGTGCACTCACTGTTTGTGTTTGATCGGTGATCTCATCACAACATATGTGCACGTGACTGTTGACAAGACTTTGCAGTCGATATGGCTTATTCTTGGATCATGTGATTAGATGAGCATGTACACTAATGGCAAATGTGTGTTATCGCCGATCAACTTTCCCTAATGATTCTTAAACCTCTGTTGTTTCCATTACGACCTTGTAGTTGCGCATAAGGTTGATGAGGTGTCCTTGAAGAATCGGTGTCAACGATTTTGAATTGCAAAGTGCATGTTAAACTCGCAAGACTGGCTTAGTTGCAAGCATTTATGTGTGCATGGCGGAATTATTACTCATTTGTTTGCAAACAAAACGTTCCAAATACTCCCGCCATCTCTATCCATCTGTTCTTGTTAGGTCCGGTATGACTAATAATTTGAGTAAATTTTCGTGTTCAGTTTCACGTCTAAACGCTATTTTTGTGGACCAGCCTCCCGTTTCGGGTCACTGGTCATTTCACCACTGCTGTGACTCGGAACTCAATCTTGTGTGGCCAACCCAATAAGCAGTATGATTTAGACAGCTTGTGCTCGTGTGCAACTGTGTGTGTGTGTGTGTGTGTGTGTGTACAGGCAAATTTCAGCACCTGGTCGGGACTATTCTTTCCGGTCATTGGAGCACGCGGTTCATGCATGGATTGTCCGAATGCCGTGTTCCGTTAGTTTGTATTGGCTATCGGAAATGGACCGAATCGAGCAATCTGTTCCTTTGCTTTCACTTAACGAGATGAAACAGTGGGCTACACACAGTGTTGCTTGTACATGTTTCTTATCGTCTGATCACAGAACAAATGGTTAGAGAACAATGTTTCAAAGCACACTGACAGTCTGAGTCACAGTTTGTCCACTTCATACTATTCGAGTCATGTTGACGTTTGCACTACTTGGTCACCTCGACGTGTGCTTATGTCACTTTTGGGTTTGTCACAGAATTCAGTATATGCCTTATGAACTAATTTCGAGAAGCCAGTCTATCATCTCTACTGTGTTGTGCAGATGGAAACAGTATGTTGGTCGTCCACCGAACGAGTTTACACTTTGTTTCCGTGTATGCTCACTTATGGGCACCTGTTTGTCTGCCACTTTAGTGTCGAAGCCTCCGATCATTCAATGACCGTAGTCAGTAAGAGCGGGATGCGTTTAGAAATCATTCGTATGAAACCACGAGGCAATTCATCGACCTTGAAGGTGTATTTTATAAAAAGAATATAGTAGAAAGTTGGTTTTGATGAGTTATCGTTTTGGAACTTAGGGACGATTGCTGGTCATAGACGATTGTTAACCGTTAGTGGATCCATCGGTAATACCATTTAATCCGAGGAGCCGTCAACGTTATTGAATCAGTTTCGTGAATCTCTTCTTACAATGTTCTCTTGTGTATTGGAGATAAATTTTGTCCGAGGTCGAACGCAGCTGATACTAGTACTTAAAATGTTAGCCATCTCTTTGTGTGAAATAAAACTGAATGAGTATCTCGTGGAATCGTCTTTTTCTTGTTCTATGAACATTTGTTTTCGATTTATTTGACCTCCCATTGTGAGTTAGCAATCGTTTTAGTATTGTTCTCAGGTGTCTACCTGAATCCACCCACAATCACACTACTCTTTGACCGGTTTCGTTCTCGTTTGAACTAATCAGATTCTGATAGCTAAACCATGATTCCAGCGGCAACGGCTGTATTAATGTGGTCATCGCAGTCGATGCGCACAGACTCGATAAACAGCCCGCGGCCTATTGTGATGAGGGGTTCGAACCAAGAGCAAACTTATCGTAAGTTGTTAGTTTGTGAATTATAATTGACATGCAACTAATTAGTTCTCAGCCAGATTGCGTAACGACAGTCCGCATGTAGGAACATGCGCACGCTTCCAAAATTAGGAATAGACAAAATTATCAGTCGTCCTCTGCATGCATTGTTCATGGGGCTGATGGACAAGTAAATTCGAATTTCAGTTTGAAACGGGACAGGTGCGTATTTTATCGTTAACCTAGCTCTACTTGGGTGTTTGTGACAAGCGAAAAACTCGTCTTGTTTTGCGTTTTTGTGAGTGGACATGAAGAACACATCGAACGAAAACGTGCAAGCAGTCATCTGTCGGAGCGTCTTCCAGTGGGATCATTCCACCTGACAGTCAGTGGACATTAAATTCCTTGGTTGTGGTTGGTCAATTATGAATTGCGATAAGCGCTAGTTATCCCAACAAGGGCGTAGTCAGTCATCTTTCCACATCTACAACAATCGGTTGTTTATACTGTGTATTTTCGGGTGTCCCGGTACATACTGTTGCTATTTTGGCCGTGGGTAGCATAATGAATTATCAATCTCGAGCGAGTAAAGTGGAGCAGACCTGAAAACGAATGCTACTCATAATCGACACCGTTGAAGCCAGCATACACAGTATGCGATGACGCATCGTTCTGTTTGATGCAGAGCAGGATAGACAATGTATTAGATCACATAGCTGTTTAATGTCAGTTCATATGCGTTACGCATTACTGGATGTATTCAATCCTCCTGGCATAATCACTCAGTTGAGGTGGCCTTCTTCATCGTTTGCTGTGTCAAGTCTCAGGGCGGAAGGAGGAGCAAGCAATGCGTTCGAGTCCTGTAGCCAAGCGGAAAATACCTGTTGACTGTAGCAAGCTCGAAACACCCGACTTCATCGATCGAGAAACACATCTTATCAATCAGTTACCTAGTTGACTCGGTCAAATCGTTCAAGTTATTGTTACGTGATGGTAAAGTCAACCTACTAGCGATTAGTGGGGCAAAACTGATAAGACAACATCGACCAGTTTTTTGTGCACTTAAGGTGCTGTCGCAGTCGGTCTCTGGTTGTATTATCAGCACGCGAAAAGCCGAAAATATTTGGTCGGTCAGTTCCTTTGTTGTTGTTATGCCTAGTTCGTATAAAATTTGTTGTTATTACGCAAACGACTCAAATGTATCAATAGAAGTGTTAACATCTGGCGAAATGTCTTACCTCTGTTTCGACGATTGTTAGTGTCATTTTGGTTTACCTGACCTGCAACCGTATTTCGCTGCAACATTTTTCACTGGTTTTAATTTACTAATTCTACTACTATAATAACGTGCATGGAAAACTGATACATAGTTTATGATTTTGAACGTAACGTTACATGCTTACGTCATCGATATTTTTTTCTTGACATGTCAAATTGATGACATTAAGTGACATCAGCTGAAGGTGGTACGCTTCCGATCTGCTGTGTTCTGACTCGATTCTGTTTTCCAGTAGACAGTTACAGTGTTGGTAGGGTTGTAAAAATCTGAACAACGATAGTCGGATATTTTTTGATCATTGTCTATGCTGATCTGACGTTTGTAGAATCCGTCTACTTTTTGAATAGCTCGAGACCGGTAATCAATACCACAACGAGTTAAATTCATTTAGACTGCTGTCAATTAATACTGTTTACAATTGAATTTTTTTAGTAGAATAGAAACTGTCTGAGATGGCGGAGTGAGCAATTTTTTTGTTTTAATGTATTAATAAACAAAACCTCATAGGATTGATGCAAATGAATTATGGGGCGTATGAATTGGCCCCTCACAATCATCCTTGAAAATGTGGTTATTTGATTCTCACGAAGAACGTTGTTAAAGTATCACATCTCATTGGTAAACATTTTAGAAGTTTCGAAAGGAAATATGAAACCCTTGAGATAAACGGCTCGTCCGAACAATAAAATAGCATTGCATACAATCAGTTGGACAGGGCGTATAAACCGATAATCTTTTTTACACGGTTGTTGGGGACAACAAATTACCTGAAATACTTGACGAACATGTTAACATACCACAATTTGTGATAAGAAGCACATACATGATGTGACCTCAAGAGGTCAGAATAAGGTGTTGTGTAGAAATAATTCGCTTAATCGGATTATGTTAGAAAGTTTTGATTAATTATCATTGTGTACTTTTCTCATTTTTTACTCGAAAAGACAAGTATGGTAGCACAGCCGATTACTCTCCTTGCATATGTGAATACAATCCAGTTCAAGTTATCTGTTCGAGCTGGTCCCTAGCGCAAGGGCTGGAGGTTACAGACATGATGCTTCATAACTCTCTGCATTTAACTAATGACACTCCGTCGGAACCAGTTGAACTCATTGGGTAAACTACGTCCAAACCTGATTCCAACTAACAAACTCCTGGTTACAGATCACGTTCCTGATTACTTCATATACAAACAGAGTCTCAACCAGTTGTCCTAGAATGCTAACCGTAAAGCCCCATTCAGAATCTATTCACTCGAGCTTAGGATCAAACAGTGTGTAGGTATGACGGGGGGTTAAATTTAGGCAGCTGCCCATCAATTACACATACAGACACATTCGCACTGACTTTTAAATTTGAACAGCCTTATCAATACGTTGGTTTCGAGCTTTAGAAGCACTTTAAATACTAAAGTTTCCTGTTTATCATTGAGTTGGAATTTCATTCCAGTCTCCTAAGTGTCCCTGTCACTTTGATCACTTACCTAGTGGTGACGATGATATGACTCGTGAATTCGTGTACCACTGAATACTTCGATAATTACCGGAGCTTAAAACGAAGCGTAAGAAAATAGATTGTTAACAATCGGTGAGAAGTGTCACATTGCATTACAGTTTATCAACTTATCTGATAGTGGAAATATTTTGTCCTGTATGACCAGCTAGCTCTCCTTTAGTCTGATTGAATGTAGTCTTTCCCAGGCTGTCTATCCTCGACGGTAGAGTTAAAATTTGATTTGTTAACGACTTCGTGCTTCCTAATCATAGGCAAGTACTCTACATTTTTAGATTTGTCATACAGAGATGGTCTGTTTGAAATATGAATCGGTAACCATCTTGTACACTAATCCACTAGTGCTGTGAACGGAAAGATTAATATGGTTTTGCATGCACCTCACTAAAGTCTTAGGTATTAAGATTAGAACTCGCCTCAGCGCTCATCTAACTTTTTGTTGTTTTACTGTAGCACTGAACACAATTTTTTCCGAGACTAACTGCCAAAGATGTTTTCATTAGTATGCTCATAACTGAACGTTTTTTTTATTGCCATCGTATTGTAACAATAGAATGAGATGGCAACATTAAATCATACTGTGAGTGTTATTGGTGCTCTAGGAACCTTTTCTGATGAGCATTTCGTGTTAACTTCAAAATAAAGTTTCATTCGTTCTGACTGTATCATCATAATCATGGTGTAAGTAGGGTGTTCCTGGTGTAAATTTAGTCGGAAAATCATCATTTTTAGGTTGAACAACATTCATATTTGATCACAGCTGTCACATTCCCATAGACTTTCCAGTCGGCTCCTTTCGAAAAGAAGCACTAGACTCGAGTTTCGTTCTTGTTAAAATTAGTCAGTAGTATATATCCTTCCCACGGCTGGGGTTCGAACTCCGACCACGGTTTCATAAAGCAATTGTGTTGACCAGTGCGCCGTTGACCTCACATTAGGCACGACCAAATTATCACATCTGAACGCTCAATCTGTGTTGCTTGTGATTAATGATCAGGTTGCCCGGTCGTCTCGATAGGAGACACATTTACTACCTGTTAACTCAAATCGGTAACCCAACGGTTAAGACTTCCTAGACAGATAGAAATCCCCGATTTCCTTAGACCTGTTAGGCGATATTTTAGATTACTGACTAGTAGTCGGGGATTTGGTCAGTTTCAAGTTGAACATCACTCACATTTTGATCGCAGTTTTTGAATTCAGATAGACTTTCCAACCAGTCTTGTTACAGCTCGTCAGTAATGCATATCCTTGCCAAGGCTGGGGTTAGAACGAAACTCTAGTGCTTCTTTTTGAAAGAGGCTGGCTGGAAAGTCTATCTGAATGCGAAAGCTGTGATCACACGTGAATGGTGCTCAACTTAAAATTAATCAAATCCCCGACTGCTCACCAGTAACCCTCGTTTTTGCATGTACATATCATCACTGAAAAACATGAAAAGATGTACCAAACAGGTTATGGTGTAGGGTGTTTTCCAGCAGTTTTTACGACCTAACCCAACTTTATCATCCGAACCTACTTGATTCATCAGACTTATCTTGTTAAAAGTGAAGAAGGCACCACTTCCCATCCTTCCAAAAATTACTATCGGTGGTCGAACTATACAAGGTATCGGAATCGTCCTCAAAATTGACCGTCTTCAATGGTTAAAATTGTTTTAGTAGTGTATTATTGGTTTCGGAAATGAACTTATTTTGATCGCAACTCATTTGCTTTGTTATTGATTTCCTTAGGATGTTGGTTGCATTTATTTCCGCGCATCTCCACTAAAGTTTTCTATCTGGTTCGGTTCTTTCGGGACGTCAGTGGCCTACGACAAAACGTAGTTTCAACGCCGTTTTTATTTCATCGTGCAGTAAAGACTCACCGCGTTTGCTCACTTGAACAACAGATGCTAAGATAAATTTGTCGACGTTTAAGTAAATACTCTTATAACTTGCATATTTACCTT
Source organism: Paragonimus skrjabini miyazakii (assembly GCA_014338405.1). Classification (NCBI taxonomy): domain Eukaryota; kingdom Metazoa; phylum Platyhelminthes; class Trematoda; order Plagiorchiida; family Troglotrematidae; genus Paragonimus; species Paragonimus skrjabini miyazakii. Next base: position 120,164 of record JTDE01000185.1, on the reverse strand, counting down.
GATTCGTATAATCGTTTTCTCTAAACGTAGGTAACCACAATACAGAATTTAGAAGAGACCCAGTTATGAAAACTCTGACCTGCAACTGGTTTCAAACCGGCGACAGAAATGGCATACCCAGACGCTACGAACGCTTCACCAGTTTGGCCATCATGCCATGCCAGGAACTGAGAGATTTGGCATTTTAATTTTTCCCTCACTCAGCTTATTACGTCATTGAAGTCATCCAATGATTCAGAGGATTAACTACCGAAACAGAATTTCCCAAACGGCAATTAATACGGTATAGAATGTTTACCACTATACTGATCAACTATCTACTCTCAAGACTAGGGAGTTCAGTTGCTGTCAGTTGAATGCAGTAGCATAGTGTGCATGTGAAAACCTGATCGTTTCAGAACGAGCAACTTCTGGTTGGAATGAGGTCTCTCGTTCTGTGTGACTTTTCTTTCGTTGTCACACGGTGTGCACATATTTGTGCTTAGCTCATGTGTGCTTGATTCTCTCTTTCTCACTCACTCAGGAGATGCTGAAAATCAGGCTGCATTCGCAAAACACTGGACCGAGTTGCTGGCTTCATTTCAACGAGTTGTCATTATTAATCTGCTTGATTGTGGCCGAAGGCGGTCGGAAAATCCCCTGTTCGAAGCCTATGTTCGACATTTACTCCTCCTGAATCGTCCAAATATCACATGTGTTCTCTTTGATTTTCACGACTACTGGTGAGCACTCCCCGTTGTGGTTTTTAGGTTTTTTGTTTTGTACACATTGTTGCGACGAATGGGTCTGTTTGTTTTGGACCGGTTGCTCAAACATTACATTCTCGCTTATTTACATTTCTAAACTTGGAATTTTAGTGTAGGATTTTGTTTATCAAATAGTTTTGTTCAGTTTTTCATTTGCACAAACCTTTTGTGGATGAACATTTTTTTTGACAACACGTTTCCGTTCGTAGACATTTGCATTTGAGAAATGTGAAATTGAATTATCGCATTTTTTTATACAAAAAAAGTCAAACCTGGATTATGTCAATCACATGATTTCTGCTCCCACTTTGACGTTGAACACGGAAGTGGTTCAGAACAGATTGTACATACACATTTGTCGAAATTATGGTTACGAGATTGTACAGGTCGGTATATACATTCAGTGTGTCTACTATGAGTGGAAAAGAGAGCTGATTACATTTTGTATTCTTACGTTTTACGATTTAGTAAACGTAACTACCGGCATCTTTCAGTTTTTATCGACCTGGTCTAATCATTAATACTTGAGATATTTTCCAACTGATTTTTCAAACGGTTACGCTTTTTTTCTACGTACAAACAGATGAAAGTGTTTTCTCTGTGACTGTCGATAGGTATCAACAGTGTGGGGGCATCATAACCGACTACGTAGCTAATTAAACATACCTTTCGATGTGATACTGTGTCATCACTCTAATGTTTCTTTCAGCAGACATGTCTGTGTGTACGTATTTCAGGCAGTGTGGCATTACTTTTTTTCCACGTTTCCCTACCAGACTTTACCTTGAAGTATTCGGCTCTGCTTCAAATCATATATTTGAGAAGTTGTGAGAACAAAATTTCGTTTTCTATGTTTATTCATCTACCTGATTTCGACACAATAAGTGTAAAACAGTTCACCAGGGTGATTGAAGAAATTGTTTTAGAGAAGCTCCACAATCATGGTTCCCAGCTGTGGGTTTGGTTGATTACAAGCCGAAGATGCTCGGTGTCCTCACAAACATCTTCCGAACGCGGATGTCATGGTTACATAATCGCACACTGTTCACCTCTGTAACGATACAAATTTGAAATCTCACCGTCTTTTATCTGTTTTCAACGCTCAATAACAGTTATCAAATGTTTCGTTCTATCTAACGGAGTGATTTGAGTAGGTCAGGTGAGCAATAGCGGCACTTGAAGCTGTTTCAACCACCTTGAATAATGTCCAGGCATTCCATGTAGTCAGACAACTGCGTGATGCGCTACACGAGCAAACAAATGAGTATACTGATGAGTATTATATTATATATATAATATTATATGGAGGTTTGTCTTTGAGTTGTAACTTGATAGTCAGAGTGTAAAGGAAGCTTGCACACTGGTAGTCTGCAAATCAGGTTAGCTCGACTGTCTCCAGTTGAACCTCCTTAAGTTCACCTCGTCCATTGGGTCTTCAGTGAATGGGTGACGAATAACCACACATTTCTCGCCGACATGGTGACTCCAGTTTCAGCTCGATTCCCTTCGTCATTTTCTGAATAAGATTTGCCGGCTAGTTATTACTTATGAATGCTTTCTGTAGAAAACCTATATTGGCTCATACAGTGTCAGCAGTACGAATCATTAAGATCCTTCTTGTCTCGCTTCACATGAGGCTGAAAATTTGTTTTAATGGAACCATCACATGTTGGTCATTCCAGTTTTACTTCATGTATACTTTTCGTTAAAGTACCGCAATAACTTCTTTAATAATTAATGTGTTTTAATCGACCGGATGGTCAAAATCGAAGAGCGAACTTTTCTCGTCATTTTGTCCTCGCAACCTTATAGGTTATTCTGAAGTATGTCAAATAGGCAACAGGTTTAGATGTTTGTCAGATCGCGAAATCCACATAGAGTAAAGAGTGGTTATTCGTACGTCCAGTGGCCAGACATTACTAAGGACCTCATGTACTAAAAGGTCGCTGACGCAACTCACTCATTTGCATTGGGTTTGGTCAACGGATTTTGCTAGCCTGATTTTATCTCCTGTTGTTGACAAACTGATGATGTATAATGCGTTTGTTTTCAGACCATGATCCTTCAGTGAAATGTGCCAATTGTGTGTGTCTATAGAGTTAGCAATTCAAGATTTACATATTTGAATATACAACACGAAACATAGCATTAGTACAATTATCATTTTTGTATTCTTCCAACTTTAAACGCGCTTCGTTTCGAATTTGCCACTACTTCAGATTGGAACCTGTTCACTCGTTTTTCAAGGCTCATAAGCGTCCTTTTTTTCATTTTATCGATTGTACCCTATCGATACGGTGATCGCCATGTTCAAAAACTCGGCGTGCGTTTTATTCACAAACGAGGCAGAATGACATAGACTTTGTTGGTTCATTTTAAAAGAACCTGGAATGGGCTGACGGAATAAATGTTTTCCTTGTCTGTTCGTGTACGATAGCATGCCACCGTATTCAAACATTCAACATCAACTATTCTGACGAGTTAACAATACACATTTATTTCAGCCGTGGTCTTCGCTTCGAGAACGCTTCTATGTTGCTTTCAGGAACTATGCATTTGTTGAAAGAAATGAAGTTCTGTTGGTGAGTTAGTTATATACAATATCTCCTGTTATTTTCTCTTTAATTTCATGTTTAAATTCTGATTACTAATCACTTCGACATTTGATGGCATCTATTCGTTTCTCAGCTTCGCTGGCAGGCAGTCAGTTTAGGCGGGTCAACCGCTTGTGTTTGTGTGTGTGTACATCTGTTTTCTCACTTCAACAAGGTTGTTGCTTGTTTATTCATGGGTCATTTGCTTCACTCTATTACGTGCTTTTAGTTATTCCGCTATGAACTCTACATTTGCCAGTTTCATGGTAAGACGTTCCAATAGAGCTGGCTTATTCCCAAAGGGTAAGGTCCAGTACTCCATTAAAAACGTCTTGACCGGTACACACATGGACAAGAGCGAAACGAAACTGTAGGTTGGCTTCTCGTTAGACGTGTGTTGACCACATCCATTAGATGTTTGCTGGCTCTGTATAGCGTAACTGTTACATATCATATCATCAGGACTGTCGCTGTTCTATGTATGACGTTTTTATGTTAGGAAATCTTGACATTGCCTACCTATAATGGTTGAATCCTGTGCAACTTTCACCGACTTCTTTGATCTATTGCTTAAGTTGAACATTTTAAGCCCCAGAAATGTATCCATGAGCTTTGTGTATAGTTCTTGTGACTTGGTTAAAGGCCATGCCTATTGTTTTTCCCAGAACATCGACAGTCCTACGCACATATATCCGGGTTTTTTTTGCACGATAGCGTAAAACTTTACGAGTTTCATTTCGAACAGGATTTTGTCACAACGTGGTTTACCCATATATCAAATAATAGGAAATATCCAAATGTAGCTGTCTCACAATTATAAGGCCACTTGTACCCTTGTGCCTTCGCTTTAATTTGAAAGGATATGTTACCTTCATCTCGTTTCGGATTTTTAGCACAAGGGTTATCATGTTATTAATCAATGTTTTGATTTCCGATTCATTGTAAGCATTCCGTGCTTGTTGCCTAGCCTTCCGGAATTGATCTTTCGGTTGTTCTGTGACACATTCCTGAATATATCGGGTTTTACGTGATTCGTGTCGTTTATAATTCCAATCGTTTGGGCTATTCAAGTGTTCATCGGAGAAGACCAACAGTTACTGCCAATTCGTTCGCGCAGTGTTATTCTCAGTCTAATGCATTCATTGGTCTTTGTGATATTTTTTTCAACGACTAGTGTTCGTCGGCATTTCCAATAAGCTAATTTGATCATTTCTTATTGATCATGTTAATTGAAGCGAGGATGTCCTTGTTACCGTTAGTCAAGTGGTAAGTCTCCTTTCCACTGATGGCCTACACGTCGCTGAAAATTCCATTTCCGTAGGTTTTTTTTTTTTGAGGCCATCCTCGTTAGGTAACTGGCTGAATTACATGGAGCTATCGGGTTGTTTCTAAATTGTGTGATATATTTGGGGATTACTCGGCCAATCAGTGCGCGGCATAAACGTGCCAACTAGCGTTTAAGATTGTATACAAGGTCTAACGTCTCAGACTGTTAGTGAACTAAATGAATCCTGATCACTGATTGCTACACATTTACTCGGTTGATACGTCAAAAATTTCGACTTAGCATTCGGGTCGGTAATCAGAACATTCTGTTCAACCATGGATTGATGTGTTAGGTCTTGCTTACTGCTAAAGCATAGTCATCTAATTAGTTAACCTATCTGTTCATTTTGTGTGTGTGTGTGTGTTGTAATAATGCGGTGAGATATTTTCCGCTCCGCGTTTAGAGGTGGTTCTTTCATGGCGAACTAATCGGTCTGACACTGCTAGTGGGGCTACTTTATCGCTGTTTTGTATGCTGTTAGATTGGTATCTTTAAGGAGGTCTGACTGAACGAATTCCAACGCACATGGAATCAGTAAATTAGAAACCGGCACTAATTATGAGGTGATGTTAGTATCGAGGCTTTATTGTATGAACAACGATAATAAATATCGCGTTGATCAGTTTGCAAGTTACTATCATATTGCGAGGGTAACTCGAAATGGAGACCTAGTCGATTCTTCCTCATCTACTTATCATATTCGTATAAACTTTTGTTTTAAACTTCTTCTAACAAGGTTATTCACGATAATCGAATTATTGGAATTACAATGGCTTCCGGCAACCTTGAGTCAGTGTGTTTCTGCATAAATTGCTTTTTTGTAGAATGTAACATTGAACCTTACGTTCTCGATTAACTCTACGTGTACACAATAAGAAAGGCCGCGATTAGTGAGTCGATTTTATTGGAGGAATGTAGTTCTCTCAACTACATTGAGAGTTGGAATTTGTAGCAAAATGAATCAACCTGTATGCAAATGATGCATCCGGAATCAGAATTGTTATTCTGTACAATTTGCTGCGTCTTCTCTGGTATACACATTGGTAGAGAGTATTCAAACAGAAACACGAGAATGAGAGAATATCAAACAGATGAAGAAAATTACATACGTCACGCAGAGTCCACAATCAAAGCACGTTTTGTTACTGTGCAGCTACATTCGATTGTAGTATGCACTTGATAATATTCAGTCAAATACTCTCGAAGGACGGCGGACAATGCATAATTTCCGATTTTCTGTTTTGACACACTTTTATGAAGTTAGTAAGCTGTTGTACGCACGCTAGAGTGTGGATTTTCAACACTCCAATCTCTCACACGTTCTGCGATGTTATTAATAACTACAGAATATGAACTACGGTAGTTGAATGCAAATGGAACATTAAGATTCTGAATGAAATGCAGTACAAACCAGCAGCAAGGAGCCTAATATTGTTACGCACTCAGTCTTTCAATGCGCTGTAGATAAATTTGTTCAGGATTCGGTAAACATTGGACTAGGTGAACTGTCTCCAAAGATTTGGAACTTTCGGATGCGAGCATACGTAGATGTTAATGCTTCCAGTGAGATGATGCGGTGCTCTTCGAAGGAATATTTTATATATCGATACATCTGTGTATAAACTCGGTGACATTTAGAAGATACCGTTTGTTATTTTCAGTCATTTTTCATCAGATCAATACAGTTGCGGGGGTTATCAAAAGCGTGCATATGGGGACAAAAAGCAAGTCGTCGATTCGAAAACGTTTTATTGATTAAAAATGAATCACTACAGAATGGTCAAGTACTGCACACATATTTTATAACCCAATAGGGTCACTGATACAATGCGGAGTGTGGCAAGGGATTCGCAGAATTCCTAATGGCGTTTTAACAGCCTGGATCGAATATACATCCTCATTCTATAAGTTTGAATAAGCTGTAAGTGTGCACGTGATTACTCCACTAGGTACATCTGTCTGACTAAGCATTTCAGCACTTCAATGTCGCACTAAACCACATCATCTTCGAACTGTTTTGTTGAATTTGGTTTTCAGTCGACTGACAAGCTGATCGAATCAGTGCCAATGTCTACTGCTAACCTTATGTGAAAACGAAACAGTTTGCAAGATTTTTAACCGAATTGTACCCACTTTTGTTTTAAGAAGGTTACTATCACTTGGGGTAGTATGGTACAAAACAAGTATTTTATATCTTTACGTAATATAAAAAGACACTATTGGTGCACCGTTTTCACTGGATGGCATATTCCTTGTAACTGTAGTTGATGTTGGAATTAATGGCAAAAGAAGCAGACATGTTTACAAGTGAAAAATCCCGGCTCCCGCAGTGAGCTTTAAGATGAAGTATCTCATGCTGCTGCGCTTTGTGACGCGTCATCCTAGTATTGTGTACTAGAGATTGGTGGCATTCACTTCACTTCACTTTAGATATCGCACGCTTTACACAAACACCGCTACGGATAATTATGCTAATTTACGTACGTTTGCTCATTTTCCAACCATGAGGCGTCTGATCTAGTTGTCCAAACATCCGTCCAGGCGATTCAGACTCCTGTCTCTCTTGTGGACCGGAGGGTGGTCATCTGTGTTCGTGTATTATCCTTGAAGATTGTGCTGTGTGATGAGTCTTTTGAAACACCAGTTCCGGCTTGAACTTCACACACCTGGTGGTCATACCCAACATGAAAAGATAATGGGGATTGATTTAGACCATTTTTAATTTTATCTATCGGTCATGGCAACAGTGAGCCTGTCTATATGTGCGATGTTATTTGGATGAACTGAAGAATCGACCTGGTAATCTGCAATACATGATGAATAACAGGGCCTGTGAATACGTGTTACTGTACTGTCCATTTCACACGTCTGATGACTAGTAATTGCACCATTCACTGAAAGAGAGAGCACAGTATCACTCGATTGCAGAAGAGTAAATGACTGTTTTACACCGAAGGAAGTTCCTACAGTATCATGCCTCCATGTATCACCAGGTCTTGCTCCAATCGATTAAGTCTAATCGTATAATTCAAAACTTGTCTCAACTGGAACTTACACCTGTGGGTGCATAGATTAACGTATTTCACTCTTACATTGAGGTTATAAAAGTCTACTGAAACGCTTGGTGTTAAATGTTATCCATTTCGTGCCATGAATATCTCCATCATGAGGAGGGGGGGGGGCATTTTTCTTCCTGCAGTGAGCCGTCCAACGATGTCATATGTAGTACACCACAAGACACCTGTTGTCAGTTCATGTTCCACTTTGCGACCAGAGTCTGATTAACTGATCATGGACAGAGGAAACTTGGTGTTGCGGTGGTGGCTGTCACATTTTTTGTAGTTAATTGATCGACTGAACATAGATCTTCATTTCCTATTCACATTCGTGTCATTCAGTAAAGTTGTGTGTTCCAATCGCTGTTACGTAAATGGCCGTTGTTGTTGTTGCTATTGTTTGTTTTGATCGTTTCAGGTATTTTCACCGCTTTTTCAATGATAATTTCCGATAGAAATCAAGTTTCCTTCTTTCTCGTCTCTACCACTGTATTCTCATTTAGGGTTTATTTCATTTTCTCAGGGCTACTCCCAAGGGTCTACTGTGCGAGCAGAGTTGGATCTTTCGACTCAACTGTCTTGATTGCTTGGATCGAACTAATTTGGTTCAATGTATGTTTGCTGGCGTTGTAATGGCTACTCAGGTAAGCTTTTTTTTTTCTTTTTCTTCCCTTGCTACCCATTCATGACCGATGATTACCGGTCGACAGATGAACAACTCTGTTTTCCATTCTGGGAACGATACCTTTATCGTGTTAATATCACAATTATTTTTGTATTTGCCCTTAATTAGGTGTGATCTGTCATGTTTTTTTTCCGATACGAATAAAGGGGCTTGAGTTTTCAATTTTTCACTTGGAACGTACCATTGACATTTTCTACTGAAGTAGTGCATTTCCAGCCATTTAGATTTTTGCTCATTTGTACCCGACGATAGTTCCTTGAAAGAGATTCGCATTACATCCCTCTCAATCTGGAATCTATTCGCTATCGGTCACATAGTTGTAGTGTGGGATGTTTATAGGCTGCAAATTTGTCTCAGCTTTTTCTTGGCTCGAAATGGAGAACAGGTGTGTCATGAGATGTTGATACTTCGACTTACTCGCCGGTTGATTCAGTAAAACCGGCACTTTTTGTACAATCAGTGCACAGCAACAATGACAAATGAACGAACGAATCACAATTTTAATCATTCCCGTACTAGGTATGCAACCTCTTCTGTGACGAGGAGACCGATTGCACTAACGTCCTCTCAGCACACAAAACTGGCTGATGTTATCTGATTAGCATCGCTCTACTACTCGCTAGCAGTTTAGCCCTACGACCACGTAGCAACACCTTGAACAATTTGACCGGGTTAACCAGGTGACTGGTTGCTAGGACGCGTTTACTGGTCGATGAAGATGGTCGCTTCGAGCTGATTATGGCCATCAGGTTGCTTTTTGACGTTGTTGTTTATAACGACTCTGGACTATAGTCTACTGTACGTCGGTGCAAACACCGATCTGTTCCCGTGTCCATGTGAACGTTATTGAAACTGGTATGTCACGTGTAAAAGATTGACTGGCTAAATGTGCGTCACCACTGCGGAGAGCCTAGCAGTTGAATATGTTCACCGAAATGTCAGTTTCTGATTCTTGTTGTTGGTTAACTGGTCACCCTTGAACTGCATTCTGGGAAATAAGTTTTCTTTCTTCACGCTATAGCTTGCCACTTTTCGTGCTTCTCTTTTACTATGGATATTCACGGTTTTTGCTGATCGATCGTTATTCACCAGTCTTTCTAACTAGCCTCTCCTTCCTCTTGTCAATCTGCTGTGTATATCTTCCTGGTTATGTGGAATAGTCTCTTTTTTCAGGTAATTGGCGCATAGCTAGAGAACTATGAATGTTGTTCATTGGATGTAGGTTTGCGCTAAAAGTTCATTGCAGCGTTCCGATCAAACATCTAGTGATAAAAATGTCTGGGAAAGGCCGGCATCCCATCAGTTACAATGAAGTTTGGGTGAATCGAGTTTAAATCAAATGCAGTGAAAGGACTTTCATGAGCGAGGATTAGAATATTGTGTACACAACAATTGTGGAGCGATACACGTAAAAGTGCTTCACGTATCCCCAGTTATGTACCGGACAATATGAGGCTCAGTAGATTAATGGTACATGCCTTTCCAAAGATATTGTCAACAACGTTGGTCAGTCGTATTCTCGAGATCCAAATGAGACAATTCATTTTGATCTTTTGTTCGATACATCTCTAGAGTGCACTCAACCGGCCACCAAAAAGATATAACCCCCTTTTAGAGTATGAATGGTTGTTGGTTAATGTTCACTTCCTTGCGAGAAGTCATTTCCAGATGTACTGTTCGACTTCGAGTCGCTATGTTCGTAAGATGCCTGACCTTGAATTGTGTTTGTTGACAGGCACAAATTAAAAGATTTGTGAACATACGATATTCCCATCAACATCCGTCGCCAGTGGTACCGGTACAGTTTTTTCTTGTGTGTTCTACCGACCGTACAGATCAGTAAGAGTTGTCAGCATGCAACTCCATATTTGCACGTATTGCTTCTATGTAAACTAGCAAACGCATAATTTTTTTGCGCTCTTTCAACTCTATCGGGCAACTTCCTTAAAGGCGCCACTGTTCTATTCACACACAAAAAATCCTTCGATTTCCAGGGGTAACACAATCGTCTGCTTCGAGGATGAGGTGTAGTGTGATGTGTGCTTCCTAGAAACTGGTTCTATCGATGATTTACTGTCGTGTGTTTCTGTTCCCAGTTTTGTCTCTCTGTTTGATCTTGAGACGGCCATCTAACAGTACGGTAGCTCATCAACTGGCGTCTGCAACTTCATTTTGATGTTCTGAGAAAAGGTTATCTATGTGGCACACACTGAGTCAGCAAGAATAATGAATACAAATGGTTGAAGATATGACAATATGAAGTACTGCTGTTTACCATCGCTTTACCTTGCATGATTTTTTTAAGTCATGTGGGCTGGTTTTTGATAATCTTATAAAAACGAAAAATATCATTAGGTCCTACAGTGGGTTCGCGACCGCATTTTCAAAGGTAGTCACATTTTGACTGCTCGTGTTAATATTCTCTGTTTCAAGGCCGAATTGCGACTCGTGGACTCGTCTTGTCACCATAGCCGACCGTTTCACCTCCCCGGTCAATTAGTGGTGCTATTAGCCTAATGTGATAATTTTATGGTATTCCCCTATTCTGTTGACAAATTTAGTTAGTTTCTCCAACATAATCTCATTTATGAGAGCAAAAATTAACCCTTCTCTGTGTTTAAACGTAAGTTACAACCACACGTGTCGTAGTGAGGTTTACATTGTGTTCATGTTTATATCAAGATTCAATCAGTCAATAAGTAATAGCCGTCAATGTCGTTTTTTCCCTCAGCGATAACTATTTTCATCCGCTCCGTCTTTTACATTTCATGTTATCACTGCTATGTTCATCATTTCACTGTGGTTGTTCTCTATGTCAACGTTTCGACACTAGTATTTTGGTCTGTCTAGTAAAAACAAAACGGTAACTCAGCCCTTTCTGTCTGACATATGCTTCCGTAACTGGTCATTGAAACAAACACTCCTCATAGCCGTGATAGCGCATGATTGACCTTAAACATTGTACACCTTAGGCTGAATCGTCGCGCCAATTTTCAGGTGTGATCTAGCTTTGCAAATCGAACGGTTGTGGTCGAAGCAGTGTAATCCAAGTGGCTACCTAGAGAGGAGAATTGTAAGCAACAAATGTTAGTCATGTTCCAACGATGGGTTACTTTTTTTGGTATGATTTGTTAACATTCAATCGTAGTCTGACTGGGCATGATTCCCTTCAGATTACCAGTTTGCGCTGCCTTCAACCATTAAGATTGGAAATAATAATCAAATGATATTTTCTAGTGCTCTTCCTTAAAATGTCATTTCACTGTCAGTGTCTTCTTTTACACTCATCAGGTTGAACTAACTAGAGTGATGTTTCATCAAAACAGCAAGACGACAAACGTTGTGGGTTGCTACCATTTGGACTTGCTTCGTCACCCACCCACTCAAAACAAACAGATTATGTAACAAAGAGCCATAGCAACACTAATTGGACAAACCGAATTTAGGAAGCAGACTTAGTAAATCATTAACATTTGTACACATGCCACTAGTCTTTGTTTGGTCAACACGACCTAACAGATGACCAATATTTTGAGGTTTTGATGCCGTAACGACATAGTGAACGAATTGATCGGGTGGACTTTGTAACCAGGCCCTACTTGATAGTTGATAATTTCCGGTAGCGCGTTAGGTTACCCTTTTGACCGTCTGTTCTCATAACGGACTTAGTCGGTCATTTAGGGGGGGATGATCGGCCATTCGATGCAACTAGCGCCGATTCATTCTGCCGATCTAACTATCTGTAAACCCGCAAATGAAGTGAGAAACGCCATGGAAGACAAAGTGGTTAGACGTGTTACGTCCAGCCTTTTCATACCAGACCCCCTAAGTTGATGACGAGACACAATCCAACTACAGGGTATGTGTGATTCACAGCCGATTAAATTTGAAAACGCACTACAGCAGACAGTTAGCTCCCTCTGAGCTGTAGATCTTTTTCCCCTGCTCTACAGAATATAGATTTCTCCCATATTTTCTTGTTGTAAGCGAATATAATTTCGTCCGAGTATCCGCTAGCAAGTTACACAGTTGTCAAAACTTGTTCTTCTTTTAACACCCTTCCGTTAGCTCTTTTAATCAATGTTTCAGTTAGGGTTCCCGTCTAGACCATAGGTGAAAAACTAGAGATCTGCAGATATTGACAGTTCTGAGCGGATTTTGCGAAAAATCGAACGCCTCAATGCATCACTGTTGCACTTAATCTCATTAAATTCATGAAGTTCAAAAATGCACGGAAACTAATATGGCTACTAAAAATCAAAATTTCACCGACATACCTTTTGTATAAAATAGTCATGGAAATATCGACGAACTATTTTTTCAATTACCTGGGTACATCTACCAGTGTTAGACCTGGTGGATACTCATGACCACACCGATAAATTTGTTTGAAAGCAACCTCTATATTCTCAAACCGAATGTTTTATACATATAACAATGAGATCCCTAAGATGACCAAGGAGGCAGTGGTTTGTTATGAAGTGAAATAAAATCACCACGAATGATTACAATCTCATAAAACGAACGTTTTCACATTTGATGAAAACATCGTTTCTGAACTCTTAGTTACTTTTTTCAACATATCCACCAAATCGAATACATCTTCACCACAATATGTTAACAGTATTTTTCGAAGTGGGTTGAGCACGTAAACGAGTAGTCGAACAAACTTGTGATAGGGCGAATTGTCCATGGTTAAAACAGGACACATTGGAACTTCTTTGTGCATTTTGTGCGCGCCCCTCATATACGATGTTTGACTACCACTTGATTCCAACTGTGTGTGTTAGACCTTGCCAATAGATTCATACGGCTGCACTATTTTCAGTCGCACCATAATGTGCTTTTCTGTCGATACGTTATTCTTCGGTGTGTCATCAGGTCTGAGTTTTTCTTGATCGACCAAACTGAGATATTGGCACACAACTTTCGCGTTAGGAGACATCACTGATGTCCACGAGACCACCGCGGCTATGAACCTCGATGGGTGAAGATGATTGACGTACGTGGTCGGTGTTCGTGGTCTCTAGCAGATAAGGGCTCGGATTGGTAACACAAGGCTTATCGGTTTAACTTCAGCTCCTATTTTTCTCTACTTAGTGCATTCAAAACAGGTCGAAACCGGACGTGGAGTGTTTCTTTTGTGGCTGAGCATTCCGAACTATTAGTTACCTTACTTCAATCCTGTAGGAGTTGAGGATTTTATATTCCCATGCGTCTAACACATTTGCTAAGCGTAGACAAATGTGCTTTTGTAGTAGACTGATTTAGCTGAGTCCAGAAAGCATCAAGGCGAGTCTCGAAGTGATGAGATTTTAGCACGCACTACTCACTCTGCATCTGGCCAATTCCTCTACCTCTGGAACAGTTTGTCCAGCAAAAATTATCGTCAAAGTTAGTTCCATTCCGCTAATTATTTGCTAGTGTTACATATACGTGCAACAGTTTCAATTCTCTGACTAGTTAACACGTTCGGTTTTCCTCAATCTGAGCGTATCCTCAGAATTAAACAATCAGTCTTAGAAACATCCTTCAGGATGAGACAATTAGCAAATCAAAACACTAGTTTATTTAGTCATAACATTTTAAAAAATGTGTAGCACTATGCGGTTACCATATATTCTAGTCACTGTTGTCATAACACACATCCATTTGATACAGTGTATAAAACGGAAGAATACTTCTCATGTTTAGCCTTTATTGAACGAACGATGTGTATACGTTTTCCATTACACTTTTTCAGTGGGTATGTTTGCATCTTGAAAGTAACGAACATGACTCTTTGAACAGGTCATCTCGCTATCAGTATAAATCTTGTGTTTTGTGCCTTTGTATGTTGTTGTGTCCCAGATAGTTCTACCGGGATTCTGTGAGATGTACTTTCTCCATATCAGTGATACGTAATCTCATATTGGCACCAATCTGGTGGCGCCTTTTAAGTGGGCATGGTGGATGGGCTCTCATACACACAGTGTACTCTACTGCGTCAGGTTTAATCTGTTTGGGAATTCTCTTTAACGCTAATCTGAGCACTCACGCTGTTATTTTAGATCCCGATGGTTCTCTAGGACTTTGACGACCACATGCAGTTCGAATCTACCTGTATCCGATCCGCATTAATTAGAAGCTGTGAGCAGCCGACTGTCTATTCACTAACTTGTGTAATAACCGGATTATTGTCCCACAATTCAGATTCATTTCTCACACTCGTCGGGTTATAACTGCGAGTGCCGTTAGACTATTTGATCTGTACAGGGAATAATTCGCGTTTTTCTTCATCGCAAATGTTTACAGCATCTGAAATCAATGGTGCGAATCAACTTTTGCGTTTCACATGCACACTTTTAGCTAGATACCTATCGATCATTAACAACAGAAAGTGTTTTTTGTTCGACTTCTGTCTGTTTGTTCTGTTGATAATCTTTTGACTTCTTCGCACACATTATAATTTTATATCCGTCCATATACATCTTCAGGTACAAAGATGGGTCTGTGTGTGTTGGGAAGCTGTCTTGGCATGCTTGTTTGTTAATGGTTTTCATGGTATAGCTAATAGCGTTTTACACTGCTCTTTATAGTTGAAGAAATTCGGTCTTCTCGGTCCAGAAGACAACTTGCCGACGGAATTCATGCGGATCATGCAACGGATGTGGGCGAACAATGGTGACGCTATTAGCCAACAGTACGCTGGGACAGTGGCCATGAAAGTGAGTGCGTTCATCTGGTCGCAGTTGCTTCAGTGGAGTAATGTTCATGTTCTCCTAAGCACACTACGCATCACTGATGATGTATTTTTACGCGTACCATGACGGCGAAACAAGAATAATTTCGTTTAACATCCTGTTGGCATCCACTGCAGCGTTAGATGGGGTTAGACTCGGTTAGAGTCATTGTTGTGCACCTGTAGCTGACCACCTTGCTTTTTCTGCCAACCGGTTCATGTGATACAGTAACCACGTCAGCGTTCATTCATTTTTATCGGGGTTTTGCCAGTATGTTTGAGTGACTGACACCAGCTAATGTACCACCGTCTCACCAAATGGTTATTTTGATTTAGTGTATTTGATAATCCTTTCCAAACATTTTCATCTTGCACTCTTGTCCCATAAATAGCTTGAAACTGAGTAAGATGCCAACATTCTGAGACTCAATTCTCCATCACCGAAACTGAAACGATCACAAAATCGGGAAGGTTCCCCTGTTGCCTTGTTGTCAGTTTTCGGATTAACTAGAACTATTGACTTTATGACATACAATTAATTCTTATTATTCCGTGTATGGATCATTACATCAACGTCTCTTTGAGAAACCATCTTTGATAAACACCATGATTGTTTTTGTTGTTTCGGACGATCAGGTTTGATATTTTATCAGCTATTTGAGCAATTGCGAACGCCCGTTGACGACTGACTGTAACGTTGTTGTTGGACATAATAACCTCCGATGACTTATGCTGTCCTTTTCCAATTGACAACATATATAAATTTCTGTTGGAAATTTCTCTATCTATCCTCCAATAATTCCTATAGATGCGTATATGCTCACATATTTTTCATTAAGAATCACTGTAACCAATGATGATTGGTAGATTTGTTCAACTTCATCTTTCGTTTTCAACTTTATCACTGACATGATCCTCATGAGTTTTTTGATCTTCTATTACATCATGGAGACCAGAATCTTCCTTGGAGATAAACCTGACTTGGAGCCATTTTGGTTGCATCCCTTGAACATGTCAAAATACTCAACACATATTGTATCTTTGCGAATGCATCTATATCGACAGTTACGTTACTAGGATAGAAAGGTGTTTTAGACAGGGAGATGAGGAACATCTATCAAACTAGGCTCAACATGTGACTGCACAGTTTAATTCTTCCAACCCAAATGCAGCAGAAGACAGTTAAAGAAAGGTAGTTTGTTTAGTCTGTTTGTTTTACATTTGTCAGACTGTTTTCTACTATTCATGCATGAGTCGTCTAATCATCAACTTGCTTGTTCGCTTGCGTTCTTTTTGCTCCAAACTTTTTATACTTTTCATATCGTTTAAACATGTTTGACTTACACCAGGACGTTATGTCATCACACCGTTCTTTTTGTTTGGTGTTGTTATTGTTCTCGTTACGATTAAAATTTCTATTGAATTAACGATATTTGTTTGCCAGACTCATTACCGTATGAATTGGGACTTGTTTTGAACGTGGAGTTTCATTTGGGCCACATGTTGCTCAATGTTCGCTGTAAGAAAATGCTACATGAGATGCATGCAACCTTTTGCCATTTACCTCACAGTGGTTTCTATTGACCTAATAGTTTAGACCACCTTTTTCTCTCGATGCGTGACTCTTGTGTCTTTCTCCTCTTTAGTCTTGTTTATGTGCGTGTACGCTGGTTTACTTGTGATAGTACTCAGGATTCATTGAAACTGTTGGCATCCATCAGTTCTCATCCCCTTACTGCCTTGTTTAAATGTGTGATGCGAGTTAGCCTTTTTATTTGCATAGTTGACTGATTTGTGAGGTGACCGTATTGAGCTTAAGATATATTACAATCATTGTAATACATTATACGTAGCATATGTACGCTCACACTTTTTCATTCCAACAACCTGGAACGACGACGGTTACGATGTGCGGGGTTGAGCGTGCTTCTCACCGTGGCTGTTTTGTGAAAATCCGTTGTTTTTTTCAGGGTGACTACACACGAACTGGGGGACGCACGGTGAACGGCGTAATGAGGGATGGCGTATCCTCGGTGAATCGGTGCGTGATGTTTCTGTTCCCTTCCTCGTTGATTCCACTTTTTTGAGTGGGAGACATGATTCTTGAACGTTACACAGTCTGTGTTCTGAAATACATTGTCGTGTCTTTACTAATGCATAGGGATAACTTTTAATGGATGCACCCAATCATAATGAAGCCATCTAGCACAGAGTAGTTAGAGTTTATTGAACCACAAAAACAACAGTGACAGGAATGTAGGTCCACAGTTGTTAAGTCCTTTTGGATTAACAGGAGTGCTTTATAGTAATGAGGAATTTCGAGGCACTGAAAGTTTGTTTGCTTACCTTCACCGTTTTCGTTAATTTTCTGACTTTCCAGAATCATCGGAGTCAAGTTTCTTCACGAACCACACATACTTTCTGTTTTCCCTAAAGTGATCGTGGCTGTTACGCTTACGAGAAGTCACCTTTGACTACGAACTTCGTTCTTATCGATTTTGGAAATATGTGATGAACGTTGTTTGTCTAATATGTTTCAGGCTGTGACGCACCATGTATAGTAGAGACTAATCAATTGAGACTGTCCATCTAGTTATTATGGTTCAACACTGCTAGTCCCTTCTATATTTACCTTAATTTACCACATTTACGGACCTCCTAGAGTCATCTTTATCAAAGTAGGCTTGCTACCGAACATTCCTATCAAACCTCGTATGAGAATCGTTTTGCTTTCCAGATATTATCTTCGTTTCCGTGAGCTGGCACGTCAAGCAGCGATTGATTTGCTGTTAGGAAACGATGCCAGCCCAGAACTAACTCTTATATGTGATGGTGCCGGACTGGAAGCCGCTTCTATCCAAGTGAGTATCTTACTACGTGTGGTCCTTCTCGTTGGTTTTGGTGGTCTCATGGATTTCAAATCAGGTTGCTACCTCTTTCCATAATAATGCGGTGTTATCTCTAACTCAACGCGCCTCAGTCAATGTTGTATCCTGTGTTACTCTTATGGTATTCATGTGGCTAGCTTTCGCAATCCGTTGTCTTCAGAAGTCATCTGTTGTGGTATTATGCACCAGTTGCTGTTTTTGGTGTTGTTTCTTCTTCTACATTTGAAACCGTTCACAGCAACCATGTATGAATCGCTCCTATAACATTTAATGAACTGCACGCGTTCGGTGAACATGACCGGGCACTTGTTTCATTCTGACCGACCATTCCATCTGGCTATATACAGGCGAAGGATTTTCCGAGCATTTATTAGTAGGCCTTACGTATCTTCTAGCTGCTTGTGCATTAGCCTGTTGTACTTCACTTCTGATACAGCCGAACGCGGCCCTGACCACGGTATTCATACTTCATAAGGTATACAAATAACACTTAGAGGTTAATGGCTATGGCAACGTTTTATCAATTCACATCTTTATTCATTTCGAAAAACTGGTCTTCACAGCACTAGTTTATTCTTACTTCCTAACGCACAGTCTTATCTACGACTCATATAGTTTGTCTGTCGTGAGCTACAATTGTTTTTGGGACAGATTAATTCCTAAATCATCAGTTATGTCTCTTTACAACGCACTATATGATCGCGTTTCGAACCTGGGACTTATCTGGGTTAACTGAGTTTTAGAAGTTTGCACCTTTTAATTGTTACCCATGCGTAACTAGGTAGACTCGTTTGCCTAGAGTTCAATCTGCGTCACTTCGTGCATACATACCACCCATTTTAGAGCCATCTTCCGAATATACCCGCGGTTTCCCAGTGATAATCGAAAACCGCCGTCTAATATGTACTTAAATAAACGTTTATCACATTTATTCAACCGATTGTCAATAATCTGATCACCAAATTGCCCAGAACTATTGATACTGTTGTACTATGACTGTAGAACTAGAATAGATTTTTTATCCGACCTACTTGTCCTGTGCGTGACTGATTGATCGCTCTAATATCATTTTCGCCTGAGTGTTCCGACCAACGTATGAATTAGCGTCTCGTATCCGCTGAATGATCCACTTTCCATTTTGACGGTCATACGAGGTCGGAAAGTGTGTCACTACCTACCCATAAGGTTGTTTCACGACTACATTGTGGATTGAAATTACTTAGCCCATATCAACCGGTGCTATTTAGTTCTCTCAGTTAACACTTACTGTGGACTCCGTAGCAGTACACGTTTTACTTAGCGTGCCCATGGTTGAGAATTATTTAAATTAATCTACCTGTTTTAGTAATATCTGGTTCTTTGTCGTTAAAATTTATGTGCACTTACTCCCTCCAAGGTTTGCGCGTTGTTAGCATCTACCTACCTAGATAAACCACCGTCAGGATACTCGATCGTTTAGTCCAGTATGCTCCAATATATTGCCGGACAGCGTTTGTGGTCATACATTCTTTCTACACTTGAAATCGGTTCGTCCTCCCCCCCCCCACATCGCAACTGGTGATTTCTTGTTTCAATACCACAAAATGTCTTGTCAGGCCGCATATCATGACCAGTTGGTACTGCCGAACAGTCGAAGCCTAAACAAGAGGAGTATCTGCGGTCACCGGCGTCCGAATCCGCAACCGCGTGATAAGTAGTTGGAATCGTCGGTACAAACTAACCCATTTAGGTTACATAACTCAGTCATCGCAAAATACGAAATGATGTAAAAACAACTTTCCATGTAGACAGGTTTTTCAGTCACCCACATTTGTTTACACACGTAACCAACGAAACAACTTTATCTTTAAGAAATGAAAATTTTCTCAACCTACTACTAATTTTCATTCTTACTTTTAGCTCGTTACCTTTGTTTTCCTATAGCTTCAAACATCTGTGGTAGTGCAACTGATTAGCATGACCTTCTGTAGGACGAAGAATGTTCGGCTACTTTTAGCCGTCTTTCTGAATCATCTCACTGCATACTTCAAACAATTGACTATTTTCTACTACCCGTGAGATGCATCGAGTGGACTTGTCAATCGTATTAAAATGTTTTTACCTAGTTTAGAAATGATTATTTTCCAAAATGCAGCTCACATGTATCTTATGCTACAACTTCCAGATGGTTTATTGTCCTTTATAAACACATACTACAGATAAGCAGCAGGGGATTTTAGTCACTGTAAATTAAACATCATTCACAGTCGATGATAGTTTTTGATATCTCCACATAATTTCTGCCAGCTTTTTTTAAAAGACATAACAGACTGGAGTTTTGCTCCTATTAGAGCTTACAAGTGGTTCACATCCTTACGCAGCTTAGTTTTGAACTCCAGTCACGCTTTCATGATTCAACTATGTTGATTACCGCGCCATTGATATCACATCAAGCACGACGGACTGATCATATGGAAACGTTCAGCCGTAGTCATCTTGAAACGACCCAATAGCTATCTTGATAATCCTAAGTTATAGACATAATAATGGGACAATCTGAAGATGTTGTTCACTTCATGAGTACATGTGTGTTATTGACCGAGGTTCTGCTTGTAGGTTGCGTTTGTGGATCACGAAGCTCAAATACTGTCTTCTCTGAGTCTCAGTGACACCCAAATCTCCGTAATATTTTTACTGGACGACCTCCTGATAATACAAAAGGTAGAGCTTTGAGTACCCTTCTAAACGTAGTTTCTTAAGTACCCTAAACTTCGCTATTTCACAGGCACCGACGGAGTTCTTTAGAACACCATTATTTGTTTGATCATTTGGCTCTTGTCCAGCTTGATTTCGGACGTTAATTTACTTCTGTTAGAATACAACAAAATTCCTGCAACGGTGCCATTTTGGACTAACTGAATTTGTGTCCATTCAAATCTATCATGACCGGACCTGAGTACCAGCACCAACTCACTATTATCAACACTCATACGGCATACATATCGCTGAAACATATGTAAACTTTCCACCCGAGAGCTCCGATTATCATACACTTCGTTCGGAACGTGAACATACTCAAAGAGAACATTTTGTTCATGGTGTCCTCCCAAAAACGAAACATTTTTACGTGGGACGTAGATAAATTTTCATCGAACGAGTGCCGTTTAAGTACAACAAGAATTGACCGACTAACTGACCGTGCATATTGCAACACTACACAAAAACTAACACTTTACTTCATGAATAACCTAAGTCCATGTTCAGCGGTGAGTCCAGAATATCGATCCGGATGAGATATGGAATCGTTCTATCATTAACTTTTTTTCATTAGTCGCTCAGTCAGAATTGTGTTGTTCCCATCACTAATGCGTTGGTTAACAATCAGAAGTTTCGACCCATTCATAGTTTGACACATCACAGTTTGCCAATGGCTGTAATGTGTGCGGCCAGCTAACTGGCCTATTCATATCATTTGCATGATTAAATGAATGACAACTACAGATTTTTTCTATCGTTCAAGGGTAAAAGGTGATCGTGTAAGATCCAGGCGTTATCGCTTACTGGCTTGTATTTGTTTGTAAGCGATAGGTTTTAGCTCTTAAATTACAGCAAACTCTGCAATAAACGCGTTTACTTAGCAGACAAGACGACTGATCATTGACACTCACTTATGTACTGTTGGTTTGGCGAAAAATCAACTCAGAATTCGACTTTTCTTTCAAATCTTTTTGGCATGATGCCCTTCTGGATATTTTGTATTCTCGTAGTTTACATGTATTATCACACTCCCAGGTTGTATTCAAGATTGCCGTTTTGCTTGTCTATGCGATGATTTTTTCCCTACCCTCACAGTTTCATCTGTAAACAGCTCTGTTCCTTCTCGTCTTTTCGTTGTTGCGTTTTAGATCAATTGATGAATTGTTGTTGTCCAGTTGATCGCCTTAGCTTGTTTCCCATTATCCTAACATATATCTGTCGACATGACTGAGCGCAAATGACACAGGGCATTGATATTTTTCACTAATTGAAATAGGCATAAGAGGTTGATGCCAGAATGGAACAGTACCAACTCACGAACGTGTTTAACGTCAGTAGAAAGCGTACTTACAATTTGATCAACCATAAAGAGAACATTGTTGGTATCAAAAAGGAGATTGGTTATGTGTTTTAAAATATCTACAAACTGACTTCATAAACTTTACTATTGATGACGCTTTTCCGTTTTGATTTGAACGTACTCGACTAGCAAATATTGTTATCGCTGGTTCAGTAAACAACAAAGTGAGGTGTTACAGAACTTTGAATGAATCATCATCATAGACAGCAATACATCAGTGGTTCACACTTATGTTTAACTGCCACACAACTACGAAGGAGAAAAAACCTATACGGGAAGAGAGAAGAAAAAAAGATAGCTACGTCCATATTCAATCATTCGGCATCAAGGCACCTACACCTTGCAAACAAACAACCGAGCTGTAAGTGAAAGTAAGACGTCATCAGTAAGACATCCTCCTTACTTTGAATAAAAGACTACAAGGTATCAAACGGTTGAACCTTTTTGTCTGTTTGCATCTACAATCTGGATTTTGCTTGATTCAGTGACCACCTTTCTTGTGACATCATCTAACCCAAACCGTAGGGTTCCGTTGCAATCGCACCATCTTATCATACTACATAGTTCCTTGAGATGACATGGCTCACCCTACATACAATTTTGCTGGCAATTGGATTCCTATCTCCTTCCGATTCTCGCAGGCCCGAGAGGAAACACTCAAAACACTGATTTCCCGTTGTCGGAAGCTCGTTGTGGATCCCACACAGATCACTTTATCTGAGTGTCTTTTGATAACCTACTCGGAGTGAGTCAGTTCTTTGCTACTGTTTTGTATCCGCATCATTATGTTCACACTGAAAATGGAAGCACATTTTCCTGCTAATGTCTCGCAAATAAGTACAGCCTCGCAGTTTGATTCACACTCACATTTGGTCATAGCGCGGTGACCGGAAATATTTCATCTGATTACTATAATGGGCTAGAGGATGCTAGGTTTTGATTGTGTATCGGATGCCACTTGCTGACGTGTTCGTAGCTGGCGATTGTGAGCAGTCGTTCTCAGAAAAGATTTTCTTTTCATATTTTATTGTTCCCTTTTGGTCTTGTGAAACTAGTTGCCTGTGAATTATCGACGTCACAGGTGTCATATTGAGCCGTTTTCAAGTGCCCAACGTGGAAAACAGGAAGACTACGGTTCAGTATTTACACTGGGGCACTAGACGTGCGAGTTCTTTTACTATTGGGTTCAGGATGGTTCAGTGTATCTCACAGTAGCTCTAGCCCCTCATATTATAGTTAAGCCAAACTCTGTGGATAATGTTCAACCGAGCAGATTTGTCATTCATTCACTTTAGGCTGGTCAGCTCAGTTCATTGTGTAGACTCTTGCACATAATGACTGATGATAATTCCGAAAGCCTTGCTTCCACTGGTTCACACTGCATGTACCGAGGAACTGAAGACGATACGTTGCTTGCTTTTAGAGATAATTTGATGCCCACTCACTCTGCTCAAGGACTAGTTTGACTCTATAAAGCAAAATTTGCTAAATTTCTCCAGAAAGTGATCTACCGTTTGTCATCTATGGGTGGTCTGGTGGCGCAAGCTAGATACTAATGCAGATTTTAATCTTGTCACTTTATATTGGAGTGTTCGAGGGGTATGGCACAGCTTGTAAGCAATTCAACTGAACTGTCCGTGCGACGGAGAATATACCCGTGTAAAGGGATTATTCGTAGTCAATCAGCTTCACTCTCAATCGATTGATCACTTTGGTGGAGTGGTAATCGTTGCGATTGCCTAAAGGCTTCATTCTACTGGAGGTCGAGTACAGAGGAGATGGTCTAATTCTCTCCCTGATTTGCCTTATTTACATTCGCGTTGAAGTCGAAATGTTTATCTGTTAATGAAAAGCTGCCAACAAAATTGACTTCTAAGCGTCCACCGCTTTAGATGTATTCCTAATCACCTAAACTTTTGTGTTCTGTTGGTTCCACTTTTGGTCTCCTATCGTTGAAGTGAATCTGTTAAGAAGTTCCTCTCAATATCGTTGGTGTGTTCGACTTGAGTGCTGTTCAAATTACTACAATCCCGTCGGATATACTATACTTGTGGATTGTATGCCATTCCATTGTGTACACCGAAGCCAACGTTCGCTTTGAAATACACAACCATGCATCCACATGGAAAGTGGTGTAGAAGGTAACCTGTCAAAAATACAAACGATAATATTTGATTAATTGTCCACACCATTTTGATTGCTTAGGAACAGTGAGCGACAGTTTTTTGTTATTGGTGTACATACTGCTTCGGACCTATGAAAACATGAACGAATCATTACGAAAACCTTCAGACAAAGTAGCATGTTGTAGTTAATGACAAATCTGTCCATGAGTTAACATTGACTTATTTAGTTAATTTGTAGACTGCTATCAGAATCAAAAACTGCTTGAGCTCTACTGTTCGTGACCACAACCGAAAACCAACAATATACGTGACTTAGTATTCGTTTCCCAATTTGGCACTCCCTTCGTTAGCCGGGGTCTCGTGTGTTGTTGTTCCAAACCTTCGGACTATTACTTTTTTTTAATTTAAAAAAAACAGTTGTGTGGCATTTAGTTTATCAGCTCATTTCTGTCTACCCATTTCCCAATCATCCCACGTCCGATGTTCAGACTCTCATTGGAGCCTCAAGGAGCCAATACCATTCTATTGGTAACCGATCAATACTTGCATTTTTTCCGGTTAGTTTACTTTTCTGTTTGTTTGTTCACGTCAGTCGCGATAAAGTCACATTGCTCCCACTATTACATTGCATTACAGAACGTTCTGCTAACATGTCTACGTTTATACAAAAAGTCCCGCTTTCCCGAGCTTTTGTTGGATCGTATGCAAGCTAGGTTCAATTTGTCGACGCACACTTACACAAAATCACACAAGGTGAACAAATTGAACATTATATTGTGAGGGTTTGATCCGATTACTGCATACGTCAATAACTCTCAGCGGGTAACCTTGAATTGTGAGCATGTTTTGTTTGAAGACTAGACTTGTTGATGGCTTCTGGTGACCTCTTCCCCTGTTCAACTCTGTTTCTCATGACCGATTTGTTTAGAGTATGTTTGAACGTAAACTGCACGTATAATTCGCTTTTCGGTCGAATGAACGTGTCCATATCTGTCGGGGTTAAAGTGTACGCTTCGATCAATTAGGTGAAGCGCACTTAATTCGACCTTTTGTCATTTTTATCGGCTACTATGACTTTGTCCATAGTTTATCTTCTCCCCTAGCAACTTTTTGTCAACTATTTTGCTGGAGTAGGAAAACGCTGGCACACGGATATTGCCAATGACGGTTACCTTTCTCATGGTCATGTCTAAACTCAGTGACATAGTAGGACGATCTCAGTTGACTGCTATGCATTTAGGCTTGTCTCCAGTCACACGGCACCACTATTTTTGTGGTACGTGCTTGATTATCTCACATCGACCGACAGGGGTTGTGGTTGCGGCGTCTACGTAATCGGTGATCAGTAAGGTCATGGCATGTCCTCAACTCTACCCAATGGTGCAATCAACTTTAGCAAAGCATTGGCACACTGTGTGTAGGAAAGAGTGCAAGTGAGATAGGCTGTGTACCAAGTGTTAACAAGAGAATTTTACGTCCCTGAATGACAGCGTGTTCACAGGACTGTGGCAGTTTCAGACGTCCCCGTGAAAATGGTCGTCCTACCAAAATATCCACCACTAATGAGGACTGCTACCTTCGGATGACAATGGAATAAAAAACCTTTTGCTTTTGCTCGTATTGTCAGGGTACCGTTTAACTTTTCAGCACTCTTACTGCCACTCAGGTCCAGTGCACGTTCTCCTGGCGGAGGGATCATGAATACAATAAAGAACTAGGCGATAAGGTGTGGTTAGTGGCGTGCTGTTGCGTGACCTCGAATCAACCAGAAAGATAAATCAAAATTCATTTTGTGCTGTCCATTGGAAAACTTCGTCTATGGGAACGTGTGATCGGGTGTTTCAAATTCAGTTCATATATACACACTGCGATTTGCGGCCACAATCCAACTGTATAATTGTGTCTAGGGTGAATCATTGTTCGCGTGCACGGTGGTCTGACGATGTCATTTTGATCGTACCTTAAGACCACCGTCAGTGATCGATCACTTGCCCGTAGTTCCTGTTTGTGTCTTAACCCGGGTGGGGATTTTTTGGTCCCATCTGTGTGTGCATGTGAACTGATTCACTTAAATATGCATTTCGTTTGATGATTCACGTTTTACTAAATATCTCCACAGCACCGATCTACCAGTTCGTTCACGTCGTCCACGTTACGTGAGAATTCCAGTAAGCTCTGTTCAAAAATTGGAACTTGGTGAGTCCTTTCGCTCTCATTTCTATATTCCCACGGGCCTTGTAAGCATTGAGGTTTGTAACTTTTTCCCTGACCCATGAATAGTGTGGGATTTAAACCTCCCCTCTCCTAACAAACGTGTTCAAACCAAGGGACATTTTATTCAGTGATCACTCTTTAGTCTAAATAAGCCAATTCCAAGCCTTTACTGTTTACTATCGAGTAGCTGTTTCTTCGGCGTTGGTGCCATCCTCCACAATTTCATTTATACTTTCTACGTAATTTTCGATGTAATATTGAGGTTTCTTATTCCTTGTATCAATAAGTACATGTTCCACCTGGATAGCCTTATATTGTTAAAGTTTTCATTACCAGTTCGATTACACATTGTTGTAGTCATGTTGAGCAAGTGTACTATCTGGTGACCAAGGTTATCATGGCTAAATACAAACATTTTTCGTCATCGAAATTACCCTCTGATAAGCACGTGGTGTTACGTCGTGTACATCCAAGATCCATCTGCGTGAACCGGGCAGTTTTGTAGCACTTTCCCCCTGTTGAATTACTAGCAAAATCGTTATCAGTCTGAACTTATCACCATTAATTCTAGACAGTTGAATACGACCACCTCGTGTGGAAAGTTCAACCCTGGAATCATCGGTCCTGACCGTCCTGTCCAATTGTCAAGGACGGCAAGCGCGGATTAGCACAGTGTACAACAGTGACTGTTGTCTTGTCTGGGACGCTTCGCATAACTTCCGTAATCGTAACCTCTGATCTCGGTTATACTTGATCCTGACAACACACTAAGTCGGAAGAGGGTTGGAGCCGATATAGATCGTCTTACTCTCACCAGCCTCAAGAAACTTCTTTTGTAGTACTTCACTTTCACCTGTTCCGTTCTTTACCTTAAACATCTCCTATGCAGTATACCCTATTATATCTATCACTCTATTTGGGTTTCGGAATACTCTAGAGTCGCCATTTTTTGCGCTTACTACACCGTTTTACAGTGTACTTGCGGTTTCCTGTTAGAGATATCATAGTTGGCATTCTAAATTTAACATCGTATCACCGACTGGTCAGTGGATTGCGCGCAATTCTTCGAGAAGTTTAACAATCGTACAATAAGGTACCCCACGTGCGAAAGTGAGCAAAAGAGATGACTAGCTATTGACTGATCATGAGCGAAGTGCGCAAGTAGAAGGTGAAAGACAAAAAGCAGGGGTATGTTAGTGCCGCGTGAAGGATAGATCAACGATGAAGTAGTGAGATAGACTAGAATGAATTCATTGAAAAGCTGCACAATGGTACATCATGGGAGGCGTCTGGTCCTCAAGGTCAGTCGCCCAAAGGTAGATGTCATGTACGGAAACCCGCTCGTGTGAGCGCGATCACAATTTTGTTGTCAGTGTATGTTTGTTGTTTTTAGAAGTTAAAACCGAGACGTCTGGTCCTAATGATGAGTGACCCGCAGTGATTAATAGAGTGGGCGTTGGCGGACATGTACTATTGGTGTGCTGTTGTTCACCTTTCCAGTGGGTTTCCGTCATGACACGCAAGTGGCGTTCATCCAACATTACACGACTGACGGAAAGCAAAACTTTGTGAACGTTCGAGAGGCAGCTTATTGAAGGTATTTAGACTGGGTGTTAACATGTGGGAAAAGTCATTTGGTCAACCATTCATTCTTCGGTCATATAAATCATAGCGGGTCTAAAATAAGGAGTTATCAACTCACAATGAGATTCGTGTGGCAGTTGGTTGCTTCATCTGATTTCCTGAATATGCATCAATGTTGCTACAACTGGCCCGAGGCTTGAACTACTTAACCGCCTCTTGCCAAGAACACATTTAGATCCACTCGTCTCGGTTCTAAATTTTAAAAAATAATACACAGCAAAGATATGAAGTTGTGATCGCGCTCACACGAGCGAGTTTCCGTACATGACATCTACCTCTGGGCGACTGACCTTGAGGACCAGACGCCTCCCATGATGTACCATTGTGCAGCTTTTCAATGAATTCATTCTAGTCTATCTCACTACTTCATCGTTGATCTATCCTTCACGCGGCACTAACATACCCCTGCTTTTTGTCTTTCACCTTCTACTTGCGCACTTCGCTCATGATCAGTCAATAGCTAGTCATCTCTTTTGCTCACTTTCGCACGTGGGGTACCTTATTGTACGATTGTTAAACTTCTCGAAGAATTGCGCGTAATCCACTGACCAGTCGGTGATACGATGTTAAATTTAGAGTGCCAACTATGATACCTCTAACAATAAACTGGAAGTAAACTGTAAAATGTTGTGGACATGATGTGCGCCCATAGCCATCCTGCTTAGCTTACTCGATCGATCACAACTATACGCGTTAGATGTATCGTTTTAGAATGGTCATTCCTCAGATGGCCGAATATGAAGATTAACAGTAGCAGATGGGTGTGCATGCCAGTGAGTTGTGACCTATCATTGAAGTCCGCAGAATGACCCGACGTGCGTACGCAGCGTCACCCGGTGGTATCATGTGACGGTGTCAAACTATGATGAAACATTGGGTCATGTGAGTTGTCCATGTATAGATCATCCTTTCCGCCGAGTGGTGTTCAAGAAAACACTTGCCACATTTGTGGCATTAAGACGCTTTGGGGATGGGGCTAGTCGCAGTCTGCCACAGTTTCTGTTTACTCTAGTTCGAAAGCCAAATTAATTTTGGTGAATTTCGCTGTCTTATGACCCTTCCAATAATTGCTGAAGCGTGGTTTGCTACCTTCTCAAATACTCTTGGCTACTGCTACGATTACGTCAATAAGTCCGGGTACCCGGATTATGAAACATACTATGGACTATCCCCTACACAGTTCAGTGCACCCTTGCGATAATCGCATCTGATGTAATTTGCTCACTGAGGCAATTCTGGTCTCGGAAACCATAGCTGGACTGGAAGGATGATTAGATGGACATTTGATAAGCATATCGTTAGTGCTTTAACTTACCGTTTTCCACAAACTACCTAGTGTAAGGTGAAAGATGTGACTATGTTTCTGTCATATTCACTTCACCTTTTGAGTAAACAAGTGCGTTGTCTGTACCGATTCCACCGCTTGGAAAGCCGGATAAAGCCGTGTATTCAATTAACTTTTACTTAGCTTCACGGATCCACACTATCGCATCAAAAACTTGTCATTACACTTTCACTCATCATAGTCAGCAGATGTTGGATGATACTGGTTTCGAATGGTTACGGTTATAAAATAATATTTTGAATAGAAACAGTGTACTTTTGCCAAGATGAGTTTCATGGTGAGCACTATTCCTGTTTTTGATACTAACCGGTTCCCCTATCTAGTTAGCCATAAACTATCCGTTTCTTTCTGATTGGTGTTATATGTTCCTTCAAGATGGTTTTCACTTTTGCGACCACTAAGTCTGACACTGTCCCTTGGTGATGGATATTCACTTCTTCCCTATTGCACTATAACAAAAATGAGTCGTTTGCCTTTCCCTAATTGGTTTGCATTCTTTTATAACGTAGTTTTTGCCAAGTGTATAATAGTATGGTAATCTAGCCTCATCGTAACTGAAGATATCTCTCAAGCAAATCGGAGTACTCTATGTAAACACTTGGTTATCATCTTAATCGTAACTTCTCAAGATGCTCCACATAAATTCGTACAGGAAACACTGTTCTGCCACTGGAATTTAACCAGTCAGCTGTTAATCACTGTGAATTCCGTACACCCAGATTAGGCTATTTCTTCGTTTACTTTCGTTTGTAGAAGTGTTCCCCGACGGACTGATACAAACCACCGTTCGCGAATGGATCAAACTTTGATCAGTCCACATCCTTTGTTGACACGGCCGATCGATTTTTTTCTCTCTCTCGCATTATTCCCTAAATCCAACAGTGACTCACATTATTCAATAGGGCTATTCGTTTTTGCTCATGTGAATCACGTTTCCTGTCTCGTTGGGTTAGAAAAATCTCTTCTTTTCGTGAAGCCATGGTGCACATTTTGTTCGACCACTGTAGTTGTGGTCACTTCATTCTTGTTTGCAGTAGGTCCTTGTTGAAAAGCTTCTATCACTCGATGAGTGTTTGGTTTGGTATGGATACCACCAACGCAGACCTGCAAACAAATGTCTTGACGGAATCTCATTTTTAAGGTCACCTGAATGTGTTACAATTTTACACGATAAGGTAACATAGTTGCCGGAAGTACATGATTGTTTTCGTGATTATGGTCACTCATCCGTTATAAGTTCCCGGTGAACTTCGTTGGAACGATAGACATTGTAGTTTGTAGTTAATAACTCATTTGCGAATTATTTGTACCGTTTATCTCAGATGTAATGGAGTCAGTATGTCGGTGCTGATGTCGATGCCGTCGAAGAATTTGTGAACAATGCTTGGTTGCTCTAACGGCGAACACTTCCTGATTATTCTTTAATGTCAAATAGCCTGTGAGCAGCAGATGAGGAAGTCAATACCATAGGGTTTTTAGCCTCACTCAATTGTCAGTGAGTGCTAATCTCGCCTCTACTATCGATATGAAATAATGAGTTTATAATGTCTGCTTTTGCTCTACTGCCTGTTCTTGACCCTTCTCCCTTAAGCTGTGGAACATTTTTAACCGTTGTGAAAGATCCCAAACCATAAATGAACCAAGCGTAGGGCAAACTATTGGGCATTTTGTTGATGGCCATTTGTTCAGCGATTCTTCGACGAGCGTAAAGATAACTAAATTTCTTGCATTTCCGATGTTTTGGCTGTATTGTGTAATGCGTCTTGAGGACACAATGTCTTTTGGACAGTTAACAAGTACTTTCGCGTACAATAAAGTGACTTTATGCCACGGGTGCTAACATGCAGACAATCTCATGTGCATTGAACACGCTCATTATCTGATTACTTCTTGAGAGGGTCCCGTGTGCATCATTTGAGACCGATTATGATTGTCCATAGATGGAGGTATATAAATCTATCTACGGCTGTTTATAGTCACTGTCACCAGTCTAAAGCATTTCGTACTCGTATGATTTCTCCGCAAGCTATGTAGCGTTCAAACATTCCACAGTAAGCCTGTAAACGCACTTGTATGTTTGACTTTTGAACACTTCCTACGAACTAAACCTAACCTATGTGTAGTACAACTCAATCGATGACTTCGATCGTTGACATTATTTTGAGAGCATGTTTCAGAAGACTGACCACATCAATCAAAACATCACGTGAAGGAAAGTCATGTATGTTGAGTTTTAACAATATATCCTCGAAACTAATTTATTTACTTCAAATTAACTATTTCATAACACGACGTCGATGACTTAGTTTGAAGATTCATCCTCATTGACACTGGAGTTAACGCAAACTTGGAATACACATGATGATACAAGACAGTCTGAAGCATAATGCATTGATCCAATTAAATAGAGTTTGGACCTCAAGACGAAATGTTCCTCTCTTTTATCGCGTGCCGGTTCGGTCGTTTGAGATTGGAGTGAAATACTCTGGAAGATTAGAAATAGTAATTAGTAAACAAAACCAACGTCATTTGCAGCTGTTTACACTCATCCGGATCTTTCGCGTACTGGGCTATCAATTCGAGAAAACTAAAACAGCAATAATCTGACCGGCATTAAAAAATTTCAGTGTATTAGAAACAGTGTTTACGATTGTTATTGGGTGACTAACGTTTTGCGTCTTGATTAGTCCTCTCGTTTTTACATCCACGCGACTATTCTTTAAACAACTCTACTGTTTAAATCCGACATGCATCGAAACCACTTCTTTTAATCACCGTTTCCTACGAACAGATTCGACACTGTTTTTGGTTGATTGGCCCCCGATCCACTACAGTTCCGTCTGTGAATGAACTCTGATTAGCTTAAATTTCTGTAACCAAAAAACCGCTTCAGTCCAATCTCAGTATATCCCTTCCATTTTGATAAGTTCGTCCACCTCTCGTTCTCGATAGTTCCCCATGGCTTGTATCGCGTGTCTCTCCGGCGAAATTCGCTCTTTCAAGTGAGCATGATTTCATCGTTTCACCATCCCATTCACGTCAAAATCGCATGACCTATGCCCACCGTCTCGGGTTCTCAGGATACATTGGATCCACATCTTATCGTGAGGCGACTTTGTTGACGATTACGCCACTGACCTAAAATTATGCATAAACAAAGTACCGTATTCAAATGCCCAACTATCACCACCACTTCTCATTAATAATACTCAGGTTACCCAATCGCCTCGAGGGGAGGTTACAGTAGCTGTCTTGTTAACTCACACTGACGACTCCACGATTAGGACTTCTCTTCAAAGAGAAATCACACATGTCATTAACCTTGCTACGCGATATTTTGACTACTGATCAGTTGTGGGGGATTCGAATGGATGTAAAGTAAACATCTCTCACACTTGGCTGTACCTCAGTTGGATAAAACCGCGTGGTGGTCAAGCAACAACGTGGTCACGAAATATGAAGATCCTGACTGCTTCATTGAGCAAAGTGGGTAGGTGTGGCCTGCCTGGCTGGGGTCCTCATGATCACTCAAACCGCTAGTTAGAGACGCTATCCGAGATGGCGTTGTGTCGCAGTCAATGGCGGACCTGTATCCATACCATTTCTAATTCTTCCTGTTAGTCTTCTCCCATTAATTTTCAGCCTCCTCAGTAACGTTTTCTTCCAGGATATTCTACGTCACTGTTGAGGTGAACGGCAGCCCGAGCCACAGTACCTTTTGGTCAGGCTCATGGCTGTTATGATGATGATGATGATGGCTGTAGCTCTCACATTCGCTTAGATGTTTCAGCTAATCAGTTTTCGGTCGTGCCCAATGTGAGATCAATAGTGCAGTGGTTCACACGGCTGATTCATGAAAACGTGGCTTGAGTTCAAATCCCGTCCGTGGTAAGTACGATTGACGAGCGCCAATGAGGAGTTCTTGCCAGATCGAAAGATGCGGTCGATTCTGAGTACTGTCCAATTTGCATCAATCCAATTCCATTACGCTAAACCAGTAATCAAAATATTGCTCAACAAGTTTAATGGTTTCCGTTCATTCAGCCTGTCGTTAAGTCTTAGAA
This sequence comes from Paragonimus skrjabini miyazakii, assembly GCA_014338405.1. Lineage (NCBI taxonomy): Eukaryota > Metazoa > Platyhelminthes > Trematoda > Plagiorchiida > Troglotrematidae > Paragonimus > Paragonimus skrjabini miyazakii. The sequence goes on along the minus strand of JTDE01000185.1, from coordinate 86,658 downwards.
AAACGTTTCTTCTATATGGCTTCTGGATGCAAGCGCACTCAAAAACTGTTGATCCGACCCTTCAGAAATGAGATAGTAACGATTCTCGTCAAGATCGACCCGGATTAGTCGTGCAGTTCGAGCATAATAATTATGTTATGTCATTTCAAGCACAGTCGGGAAGTCGGTTGCAAACTCCAAATGTATGCTTCCGGTGATTTTGAGATAAACAAATAGAAACACGTGTTTCACATTGTGGAAAACTTTTGTAGGATGGTAGAATGGTACATCTTTATAAACAACCCTCGTGTTTAGATAAAATCAAGCCAGATGGTACCATTCAGGGAAGACACAATGTGTAGTTTTAGGATGGACATAACGTCAGTTTTCGATTTTCCTGTCGTGATTTGTAATCACCCAACCTTACGTTTTTAATTAATGTGACTCAACAAATCAGCTTTGTAGTATGAAAGATGATAACTTAGTTGGAACGTTGTGCGATGCTATGCAACGTAGGGGAAAGGGGGTAATGTGATTTAAACGCAATTGATGTGAACGAGAAAATAGTGAAACAGTCTAATGCGAAGAATGTAAACACTAATCGAGTTCCAATGCTATTGATCGTTCGGTGTTCCAAAACTTGTAAGTGTCCAACGTGGAATGACAAGCAAACCGGGAGTAGCGAAGGGATTACGAGCTATATATCAATTGAATGGACATTATACGTCATATTACAATTTATATTCTGAGTCTTCCGTTAGAGAGAGCTCAGAAGCATGTGCCAAAAATGGAACCTGTTACTCTGTTATGTGGACGCATCTCCAAGTCGTAACTTCGTCGAGTGAACTACATTTTCACACATCGATTGTTGCTGGAGAAAATTTCCTATTTCTTTATTTGTCACTCTTCTACTACCAGATATCATTCACAGTGGAAGCCTTTCTTCTTTCCGTCATTCACTTCATCCATTGTTCCTTTCCTACTTCAAAAAACTCACACGTTAAACTCAATCCTACAATGTGATAGTCCGGTTCACAGTGGACAGTGACAGTGGATACCACGTAACTGTGAACCCCCGGTCAATTTACATCCATGTGTTCACGATTCGTAGTTTACTCAATAGCCGTAATTGCATAGCATCTTGTGAAGTTGGACACAGAGAAGCCGATTTCCCTTCTCCAATATTACTCATGACCTTGGTTTGAATGGTACTAACCCCCTACTGCCATTACGTGTACATTCATTATGTGCGTTGTTGGGAAGACCTAACTGAATTTAACATTCAGCATGCCTTTTCTAGTAAACTGATTGGATACTCACAGCTCACATCTTTGACAAGCCAAATGCAAGTTTCGTGACAGCTATCTAGCTTGAAAAAAAAAAGATATGACGAATGCAAACAAAATGAATCTCTTCTCCTGTACGTGTAAACCCTACCTGATGAATGAATAAGTATAGACAATGCCAAAAAAGACTGATGTATTTTAATATTACTTGGCAAAGGCAAAGGAGTACCAATATGACCTCCCATCTCATAATTTTTGAATGCGGAATTCTAACTTACAGTCACAATCTTCATAACTAAGGGAATACATTATTTAAGTTTCATGGTTATCCTGCCATAAATGTACTCAAACCTAGATTTCCAAATTATTATACAAAGTTGTTAGGTTTAGAAAATTTTCATTTTGTCTTTGACTAATCGTTAAGTTCAGTTATTATTCGACTGTTGTTGTTCGGTGTTTCATATTGATCCTACAGAGAACTTCCGGATGCAGTGACACTGTTTTTGGTGACAATTCATATTTCTTGACATCTCATCCCGGTTTATTCACTCTGCTACCTTAAGAAGTACAGTGGCTCCGGAGGAATATGATATTTTATCTCAGCTTTGCAATGCTCCATTCAGTGGAATCTAACTGTCACCAGCCATCCTTTTTCGAGACTAGAAATTAAACTTCTATCCGAATTCGGTGTACCGTCTGGTTGGTTACTCATTTTCGTCATAAGGTTAACTATTTGCCGAAGAAGTCTGAGGCAATTACTTTGCTTGTAACTACGCATACAAGCGACCTCTAGACCCATTGTTTCCCACTTTATCACAAGGAACACTTCAGAGCGGTATTTTCTTAGTATGCCCTTCTAGCTTGTGCTGAGAGAGGCCAAAATTTGCTGTTGGGATGCTTTCATAGTATAAAAAGTATGGAGTAAAATTGGCCTAGAAATCCTATGAGTGTCATAGTCCTCACGTGCACATGAAATCTCAACTTGGTTGCCTGATCTTGCTTGAGAACTGTCTGAAATGAAGGTTTTTGCACCTAGACCAGAATATATGTAATCGATCTCACGGCGTATTGTAAACACAGAGAACAATAACAACCCCATGTTTGCGCGAAGCACACGTTTATTTCTGGTGACCCTGTTGAACCGTGAAAACTTACGGAAGGTAATTAATCATCTGTGTCAAAACAAAGTTTGGTGCCGCCAACTTCATTTACTTTGGGCGAGCTGACATCTCTTACGAAGTTTACTTTTTGGGAGACGAGTTCCTTCCTCCTCTGTGGTAGTGATCAGGTAGCAGAAATGTGCCGATTTTCGGTCCACACTGGCCTCTAAAACTTCTGCATGATTCAGCTGGTTGAGTTTTCAGCGATGCACTTGTGATGATGCCTGTGTTATTGACTATAAATGCGTGATCAGCACACCCATTTGTCTGTGATTTACATGTTTATCATTCGTAAACATTTTACAACCTACGAGCCCTTTTCATCCCTTTGAGGTAGTTAGAACCACAGCTGTACTTGCTAAATGACTTGATTGATCTTGAGAGAACTGCGGTGGCAGTAATGGGGTGTAATTTTCCCGATGCGAAAATATCGAATTGCTGTTTCCACTTTACATAATACATAGTAGACAAAAAATAATAGTTTCAAGTTGAACATTACCCACAACTGATCGCAGCTGTCACATTCCCATAGACTTTCCAGTCGGCCCCTTTCGAAAAGAAGCACTAGATTCGAGTTTCGCTCTCATTATAGCTCATCAGTAGTGCATTTCCTCGCCACTGCCGGGACTAGAACCACGGCCACGCTATTCATTAGGCAACCGTGTTTACCACTGTGCCATTGACCTCACATTAGGCACGACCGAATTATCGTATGTGAACACAACCATTTTCGCTTGTGAGTAATCTAAAACAGAATAGCTTGGTTTGCTGAGTAACCACGAAATTGATTTACGACTGGTGCTGAAAATATACAGATTTTGTTCCACTTCTACTGTTCGAATCAGGTTTCGAATATTTGTGCCCAGTGGTCGAACTATCACAAGCATTCGGGTCTGTACTCTGAGACACATGGATTAGCCGGTGTACACTGCAGGGTTAAATCTCACGTCACATTTTACAATGACTGCGTGAAATACTTTACGCAGCCCGTCGTCTCTTCCAAGTTTATTTTTCAATGTCTAACTGACCTTTTTGATTTTCATATAGATTGAACATCACCCACAATTGATCGCAGCTGTTGCATTCCCATAGACTTTCCAGTCGGCCCCTTTCGAAAAGAAGCACTAGACTCGAGTTTCGCTCTCATTAGAGCTCATCAGTAGTGCATATCATATTATCTACATTAGTGTGGTCGATGTGGAATTGCTTATCGGAAGTGGTAAACACGGTTGCCTTATGAACTGAATGTCCGTGGTTCAAGTCCCGGC
>JTDE01000185.1:66013-82865 GCA_014338405.1 Paragonimus skrjabini miyazakii | reverse complement strand
TTAGAGCTCATCAGTAGTGCATATCATCGCCACTGCCGGGACTTGAACCACGGACATTCAGTTCATGAGGCAACCGTGTTTACCACTGCGCCATTTTTTTGATTTTGTTCCATACATTGTTGTTCACACTTCGTGCTTTTAATAGCCCAGGTTGTTGCAATTGGTTCTTGGACGACGATTGGCCACAAGACACTCCGTTCTCACCCTTTCTTTTTTGATAAGCATACCATCGTTTGGGCCCAGCAGTCGACATGCACATCATTACTGTGATTGCCTCAGGCATTTCTCCCCACCGTCGACTGCACAGTGCTAACCAATGATATTCTTATCAACGAAAGAATAAGAGCGAGAGTGTCATGCATCCAATGACCGCCCAACCATCGTTCCGGTTCAACAACCAGTAGTACCAATCAAGGGTAGTCACCGCATGAACTGTTGTTAGCACTGTACGAAACATACTCGACACTGTGTGAAACATGAAATACCTGACCAAAATCGAAAGCTGGTGCAACGCTATGAATTATGCATCAGCGCATGTGCTTCTCAGCATCTAAAAACATGTTGACATACTGAAAATAGGGCATTACCCTGTTCTAATGACGTTACTTCGTAACTCTGCTAATGAGAGACCGTCCACACCGAATAATAACTATCGGAATCTGAAAGAGCGCGTTCTTACACTCGTTGCGAACTATTGTTCACTTGTACCAACATTTTTATTACACAATTGTTACAGTTAAGGTCGAAGGGATTGTTTGCTCTTGATTGGCTTAGATTAAGGATAATTTTTTTCAGGAGCGAATGTGAGGATTGTCAGTGTATACGTCGTGTCGTTGGCTCTTCGTGTTGAATGTCCATCAGTCATCACAAGGGACAACCTATGTCCGGAAAACTACCAGTGTTGTTCATGAATATATCTATACCGGAATACGTGATTATGATCGCTGTGACGAGCAGAGCTTACGCGTGCCTCGATGCTTCTCCGCTCATGACATATTCCGAGCACCGTGCACAGTCGGTCCATGAATAACGCATTCGCCGAGCCGTTGCTTTGAAATAGCACGGTGTGTTAATACGGGATCGGTCTATTCTCGGCAAAGAGTATTTAGCGGTCTCTTGTTTGCATGTCGTCGCTAAACTCCGCGATGTGTTTTTTTCTGGCACAATTACTCAAAAGGTACTAATATAGTGTGATCACGTAAGATCGTCTAACTCTTGCTAGTTGACCATTGGCACTGATATCATTAGTGAATCACACACCCTGAGACCTCCACATGTAACTTTCTGAAAGGAACTTGTGATCCTTTAGTTTGTCTTTCACACTCCGATTCTTGGCCATACTTGCTTGTTTTGATGAATTACCATGCCAGGCCCTATCGGGAACTTTTGGTATTGGTATGTTCGCCGAGCTTGGCATTTAGGTTGAAAACGTTTCATCACCAAGCGAGTTGACATCATCAATCTCCACGCTCAAAAAACTATACGCTAAAACGATTACGCACTGATTATGTCACCTCGCTTGGTGATGAAACGTTTTCAACCTAAATGCCAAGCTCGGCGAACATACCAATACCAAAACCATCAGCTCGAGCTACGAACAACACCACCACTGTTCACAACTATCCGAAACCTATCGAGAACTGTTTTGAGTCAGCCCAGCGGAGAAGGATTCGCGTGTAAGGTCGGATAACAGTTGGTGATGAGCCGATGAGCATTGTTAGCAAACAATGTGAACGATTATTTCCGAGACGCTAGTAACAACAACATTGCCTTAGGTCGAGTGGTTATGCCGTTAGCGTACGTATCTGAAAGTACGGTAGGTATGAATCAGAATATCACTGTTGATGTATATGTGTCCAATTCATACGGACAGCGTGCCACATATGAAGCCATCCATTTTGTGTTTGAACAGTGTAACTGAGTGGTACTAACGGGTGCATTTCCCCTGGCTCTGTTTTTCATTCAACAAAATTAGACACTATTTCATACTGTATCCCAGTTTCTAAACGCCCTTTTCTGGTCAAATTACGTCGTCAGGGCTTTGCAAAGATTTATAAATCCTACGTCAAAATTACGTAACCAACCACATCCTTTTTAAAATACCTTCTTTATCGATCATTTTTGCAACAAACGGAAAAATTCGAACAGAAAACAATAGACTGTATTGTTTTTGAAAGACCTTCATAAAAAGTGGGCTGTACACATACAGACCGGCGGTAACTACACTGTTCACTGAACAACAGTGCATACCCATTTCTCATGGCTTCTGTCGTCTGCATGATTGACCATCTAACGTTGGATTTGTGCTTCGGATTGATAACACCATTACAAATTATGGTGGCCGTGTAATTTTGTTATGGCGTCTTTTTTTGTTTCTGTATGGTGCGTATTCAGATGGAATTCAGTTTACCGCATTCTGATAGGATTTATTTGTTTGTTGTACAAGATGTTTTGCTGTCGACTTAAAAAAAAATTGGTATGGTTATTTTTTGCAGGGTATATATTTTCAATTCAGAAACTAACTGGCCACATATTGTGGTTGCTTTGAATTTGCAAGATCTACTGGGGGGTTGGGGGTTTCAAATACCGTTATGGCAATTCTTGTCACAGCCATTTGAACTACAGGCAGTTCAAAAATTACTAGCATTGCTTAACTAGCAAAGTATCTTTAGAGATGAATTTATTACAATCGTTCTCAGGACCCAACTCATATTTCATTTTTTAATTCAGGCAACCAAACAAACGAAATAATTAGGCTTATGTTTGCTTTTATAAGGACTATGTGAATTCATTCACGGAACTCAGGGAACACGGTCTAGTATATGATACGATCAACAAAAAAAAAACGAATTTTGAGTACCACAAAAGTATGTGCTTGCCCTCGGAAATGTGTTTGTCTTGTAGAGTTGTGCAGTTAGAATAATCTTCATTCTCTTCGCTCATTCCTCTTCCTATGTTGGTCGTAGGATAAATCGTATTGAACGCTTTATAAGTTTATATATGACGCGTGAGAGATGTTACAGAGAAAACGAATATATGCTAAAACAGGAATGCAGCACTGTTCAAAGGATATCTTCCTCATGGTTGCCTTCTGCGCGTATATTCAACATCTGACTAACCAGCCGAATCATAATGGGAATCCGGCAATGACAAAGTTGATTAAAATATTGATGCATGTTTTGCTGTTTGGTTATCGTATGGATCACATTGGTTTTTCGTTCAAACATTCGATGGTATTTTATTGATTCAGAAAAGTGTGTGTAAATCTTCCGTGCATAGACATTTTCTGGTTTGTTTTGAAAACGATTTGAATCATTAACTGGACATTCCCGATGTTACTCGAACGTCTAACGGATAGTCAATCAATGTAGTGCTCAACACGGCTTCATCACAAGTTCAATTGTCAGTCATGGCAGTCACACACTCGGGCTCAGTGTTTCTGTTTTGAAGAGGTTAGTTGGAAAGTCTATTTGACTGTGAAAGCCATTCTCAAGTTTGTGTGATGTTAGTTTAGACCACCCAAAGTCCTGATTGTTTACTATTGAAGTACGTCTGTCTGCACATATTTTTCAAAAGCCAGGAGCTTTCTAAAGGTATTTAATGTCATGCACTGGACATTTTTGGCGTCAATCTACCGAAGTCACCCACTGAAGTCAGTGATTATCCTCATTTTTTCGATGCAAAATCGTGACTCATCAAAATTCATTTTCTTAACAGCATTTCTTACACACATCAACCAATGCCGATAATTTGCTTTAGAAAAGAACGTTACATTTTAACTTTTTCTGCTACTGTGTTTCTAGGCTTAATGTTTAGATTGTTCATTGTTTAAGTCGTTTTTTGAAGAAAAAACACGTACTAACTCGAAGTCAGTCGGCGACAGACGAACTAATCTTTAGTTAATCGTAGAACTCCTGAAGTTACGGAATTTTTTGTCATGTTGTTGTTGTTGTTGATATCCAAATTTTTAAGCGAGGAAAATACACTATTACAATCATGCTTGTCTGTTTATCGAAATTCAAACATTTTTACGATAATCTAACCCGTCTGCTTCGTGCGACGCAGCTCAGAAACCATGTTTCACCTGCTAAGGTAGTCTTCAGCTAACGTTTGACACATACAGAACTTACTATTTTAGAACATTGAGTATCAAGAAAATGTTGTATAATTAAACCAGGAAACCCAACTACAATCATCATGGTGATGAACATGTACGGGCCGATTAGTGGCTACATCACATCCAGTTATGGTGATAGAAAAGATGTATAAAAGTGAATTGATCCTGAAGGCAAATTATCGGAAATTCACTTCACAGAGACGTTAATTCCGGCCCTATGCTCTATTTGACAACATACTGCGTTACGGCTACTGTAGAGTCTGTGTGTGTGTGTGTGTATCTGTGTATTTTCAAAGCACACTCTTTCGCCTTTACATTTTCAGGGCGTTTTATATTATATGACATATGATCGGACTACTTATTGCAACCTGATGTCTATGCATATTTCTAAGCAACCATATCACTTACATACTTTGTCGGCAAATGTACCAATTATTCACTGTGATATCAAGAATGCAGGTGTTTTGGAATATCTACATTTCTATTTTGTCTCGTCAACCGTCTAACAAAAAATACTGTGAATATATACATCAGTAAGCACGGTAACAACAATCGACCGGAATCAGTGGAGAGGGTAGAACAAAATATCGCTACGAGGGTAAATTGGTGGCATGTATTTTTGTCTCTTACCCGTATTGTTCAATCAAGTGGGTTTTATGGGTCACCAGGATTGTGCAAAATTGATTTTCCTGGGACTACCGCTTCGCTGGGATCATCTAGGTACCAAAAGTTGCACTTTGCCTAGAGCCACATCTACAGTACTGCTCATTTGAGAGTGTTCTTTTAAACCCTAGGAATGTGTGTTCACAAACGCGAAAATCGATTTCGTCACACAGTATACCCTCAGTTTGCTTGCATTTGCAATGACGTTTACATTGACAACATTTCCGAATCGCTGGTCCGGTCAGTGATGTGGACAGGCAACCTACTGAATAGACAAGCGATTGCGGAAAACATCTCGACGACAAGTCTATCATCGACTTGATCAACTCTTTTACTGTGTTTTTTCGGCACATCAACCTCAAATTCTGTTCATTAACTAATCACAACCAATATCCTGTGCGCAAAAGCCGACAATTCCTGACATCCGTTAACCCTAATCGTGATCTTTCAATCTACGTCCACCGTCCTATCCGTTTGCTTGTTGTTGTTGTCACGGTTCGATGGTGTGTAAGTTCATATTGATTTTTAGTAAGCAGCTGGCGAGTTGAAGTCAGAATATTAGCATCCCACAGTGCATCTTCTTGTTGGTCAGGTGAATTGAAACTCTATGCTTTAAATTAATTTAAGTTGATTTACAACTAATAAAGCAGCACTTAAGCGTAATTTGGAGTTGCGTTTCAGGTCGATTTAGCGTAGTTTTTTCTGTAGTTCGCAAATTATTTAAACGCTTAAATGGAATAGTGGTCAGCTTATCTATGTGATTAGTCCTGCATGATCGCTGTGTTGATAACTTTTTGAGGCATACGTTTTCACTTGTGTTGAAAACGTCCGCTTGTTACTTTATGTTTCACTCGGACATGCTATATCCTCGTCTTGTTTGGATTTTTTAAAAACCTTTATTGTTTTACAACTCATATGCAAAAAATAGAAACACTCGTTCGTTTCAACGGCCTGGAAGTAGTTTCGCCGCCACAACTGAAATCCGCTTCAATTTACTGGTGTAGGTCACAGCCCAAGCGATTGTTTGTAAAGCAACCACTGGTTTTTTCTTCTTCTTTGTTGTTATCATTTCTGGAATCCCATACCTATGGAAGTAGTTGATTCTTAGCGTCGCGCGTACCATGCTTCCTTCCGGTTTAGTCTTTTGACCGCGGTAACCTGGGCCTGACAAATTTTGCTGTAACGTCTACACTTAACTAATTTTCGCTTTTCAAAGCGTGGAACGTTGTTCAGCTAAGTTTATTTTTTAGTAAGTGACATGGTTTGCTTCTTTTGCTGCACCGTATACGGTGATTATTTCTATTTACTTTCGATGCTAACAATTTCTCAGCACTAGGCATTGGCTCACACATCCACACTTACCTTTTATTCCGCATTTTTATGATCAGCATTCCTATTCTCAGGATTCAATGTAATATGAAGACATTTGGAGACAAGTTGTTGTTCATCCGGTTTGATGGTTTTTCATGACGTTGATATAAAGGAATTGTCTAAGCTGCTAACCTCTCTCGCCCCGCGTTAGCTCCCAATGTGCATGAATAAACTGCCGCTGAGCTGATTGGTAGCATTGATTAATCTTACTCCGCTTCATGCACAAGGTTTCCGAAACTCTTAATTGCGCAAGACATCATAGACATATAGATGATCGATTGATTTTCTGAAGTCTTCTAGGGATTACTACGTCGCTTACGTTATCAAGTGAACGGATACCTGAATAACAATCGTGCCTCTATGAGTATTTGTTTGCTCAATTTACTGAAAATACCTTTGGATCGAAATCAAGTTATGTTTTTAGGTTTCCCATTGATGGACTAGTTACTATTGGGCCGATCAAATCTTGACCGACGAGTACAAAGTGGAAGGGATTCGAACTGGCGACCTCATAACTGAGCATAAATATCATCATTTTTTTAACACTCCGAATCGTAGAGCAGAATGGTGGGCATGGAGGCACCTTGTCAACATTACCACAATCGAGTGATGCGTTGCTAATCAAATCAAAATGAACTTGCTATCCGTATCTGATGCACCAACTACATTGATTAGATCATGGTCAGGGCTGATCCTGTCTGGCAACTACAGTTTGTACTTGAAAATCACACAGCAGCGCTCATTCATGCTAGCCATAAAGATGAAAGATAAGCCTGCTACGTTGCACTTCGACAGCCGGCTTCAAACTCATAATCGAGGCCGTATAATATTTCCAGGCTACAGATGAACAACCAAGATGACCGTATTTTTAACTGTAAACTGTACAGTTAGTAGTTGGTGTAGGTATCATTTAGTTGCTTCAAACGATTAATTCTTTTTTTAATTCTCTTGATCTTATCTCTAGGTTATTGATCAGATGGAACAAAGTAGACTAAGTAGTGATGTGACCTAAATGCAACACTCTTCTCTCACCATCAGTTTTAATGGGTTATGAAACAGTTGACTGTGTTACTGAACGCTTTTTCCGGCTATTTGGTTACTTTATCTCGGAGTCGCTCATGTTCTAAATTATTTCCGTGGCTGTTAGTTGACTTGCTTCCTTTCGTTTATTTGTATACGTATACTACCTGATTTTTTCCTCGAGTATTAATAAAGCAATGTTCTTATCCTCTTCAATGTGATCATATTCCTTAAGTTACTAATTTTATTAACAACATTACAGCATGCTTCATACCAATCCAGCAACGATTAATATGTATATTCTTGGGCGGAAAATTGAAACCAAACGGACTCATCACTAACATCAACGTATCTGACCGTAGGGGAACATTTCCTTTGGACTTTGGAAGCTGATAACGGTTCACAAATATCAACACCTTCATCTCTCGAATTCTTATGATATACTGGTAGCGCACATACTATTTCCAGTCTAAGCCAGGTCATGTGAAGCGTGCAGCGTATCGGCGCCTTCACACTCTGTAGTGTGAGTCAATACAATTATCGCCGTGTTCGATTTGTTTGCTTTAAATGCAAGTTGAAGGACATTGTCATGTGGTACTCTTGTTACACTATTTGTGCCAACAATCTGCCTTATATTTTATTTCAACCCTGTATGTGTGGATAGGACTTAACAGAATGAAATCATTCGCAATGGACTAGCAGAAGCGGCTCCTATCTTGAGAATAGCATTAGTACTAGATTTTCTACACGAAAAAATACAGATTAGTAATAGTCATAACTCTTAACACAGCAACTGACCTGCCTAAGTGGTGTACGTATTTTATGTGTGCGTATTTGCTCACCACGCTCTACGTATTGCTAAATGAGCGAATTGGATGCTGTTGTAGGACCGAGTTTCAAAACAGTATATCTTCACAACCAATCAGAAAGCTGGATGTGCATTAAAGAAGGTCCCACCTTATCTTCATAGGCTTGTCATTCACACTTACATTGTATTTGGCTTTTCCAACTTTAAAAACTTATTCAGCGGTGCTGACAATCACAATGGTTGTGTTTCGGTCCTATCCAGTTGATTAGCATTCAACTTAATCTCATTTTTCTCATTTTGTCCTACTAGGACTTGAACCGTCTCTTTTCCGGGCTCGCCGCTACGTGCTTCGCATTTTCTACTCTCCACCGCAGCCTGATTGTTATGCTTCAGATTCTGCAACTTCTTTAACACACACTAACGCGGAACCCACCTCCCATTCGGCTGAAAGAACAACAATCGATACTGGATCCTCCGCCAGTCCTCCGAAGGTCAGTCTTTTTGGATAGCCTTGTAGGTCACTCCTATGGATTATAGTGCGCATCGTACGTAACTAACATTCTATAGGTATGTGAATCATTTCGATAATATAATACTCACATATTGGGACCGCTTTTCACATTGTCCAGTTGTAATTTCAGCGGTTGTAGCAAGTTCGCTTTTGACTGGAATACCGAATTGGAATGAAGATAAAATGGGGGAAAACTCTAGAAGTTTGTTCCCATCCACGGATAACTTAAGATCTTAGGTAGTTTTCCATACCAACTTTCAATTTGTTAGTTCATTTTCTTGACCAACGGTTCTCTATGGAGTACGGTAGCTTTGCAATGGTTATCGAAAACAGTTATAGTCTCGACTATCATTACCTTGTTTGTCGCTCATTGAGTCTGAAATATCTGGTTTTATCTAGGCCAATTTCGCTGCCTTTTTTCCGCATATCCCCACCTTATCTGTTCTCTTTCTGCACTAGACGTCGATCCTTTCCGATCTGGAATGGCCTACTGCGGATTTTGTACCTAGACAACAAAAGGTGCATTCTTCTTCTTCTGACGTGGATAACCCGCCCGATGTAGGCAGCCCGTGCGCAGTTGCGGAAACGCAAGTAATGCCTCTGATTGATCCGATCACTGACAGTCATTTGCCTTCTCGTAGTCGACAAATGAAGCCTGCTAGTTCAAACATCGAACCCAGCCGCGGTCCAATTCGACTGCCTAGGCCAGGCTCAGCGGCCCAATATTATTTGGCTTTTCTACAGCCCAACGTTCGTCTGTTCAATACGGTGTTGGTTCCGGTTCCACCGGGTGAAGAGAATTTCCACGCGCTTCACGTTGTAGCTGCCATGATACTCGCGGCTGTCAGATCTGGCGGTGAGTTCGTCTGTTGCGTCGTTAAAAATTTATTTCGTTTTCATGACTGTTCTATTGCAACTCCGTCTCTCGAAATTATGTATTCGCTTTCATTTGCATAATTCATTAAACATCATAGACAAGCGAACCGCACTCTACTGAAGGAGAGTGAGGCTAAGTTGTTAGTGAATGAGAATGACACGCGTGCTCGTTGACGTCCAGAAGTCGACCAGTGAGGTTGGATGATTTGCAGAAACCGTTTTTGCACCCATATACGTGCATTGTAAAGTCCAACGACACTAGCTTCTACCGTTGATAACAGGCACATTCCGATAGTTCTAGACCAACAGTGTATAACATATGAAACGCTTCCTACAGCTATACTTGAAGACCACTGTCTATGAGATGAGAACCGTTCACGCTAGAGATAGGACTTTTCAATCTATTACAAAGCTATTTCGAGAAGTGTTCTCGACTTCTTTCTAAAGACCGTCTTGTGATTCCTTCAACGTAGTCAGCTTGATAACAGCGGATGAGAATAAATGCAGTGGGGGAAGGAGACGGCTGTGTGAACAACATTCCACTTACCACCTAAACGACCACAACGGATAACCCCATCCAATCTCAGCAAAATATGCTCCTTGTAGGTGATTAGCGACTTTTGTTACTTGATGCGGCGAGTGTTATGTTGTGTTACTCGTCTTGACACTCTTGTTCTTTCTGAACAACTTCCTGCCTTCTACTATCGGGTGTCCAACAAGAACATGCTGATTGAGCACCAGTCCCAACTGACTGTGACTTTAACCTGGAACGCAGCGAACTTAACCTCTAAATTCGATTTTCACTCCTAATGGTTCTTTCTAGAGTGTTTTTTTTTCAATCATTTTCCGGGCCGGAAGATTAACTCCGGCCCCTGTGCTTGTGAGACGAGCATGTGTTGGCCCCAATTTCATCGATTTTTTTCCCGGGAACGATCAGATCCTCACATGTGAACCCCCGCTTGTCAGTAGTGCTCACGCTACTCGATCATCTCCAAAAGAATCCCAGTCAATAAGCCCACAATCATCACTTCTCAGTTCACTTTCCAGGTTATTCATCCATAAATTGTTTCCGTCATCAAGTATCTCCCTGTGGACCAGTTTTTCGGCAACTTTACATTGCAAGACAATTACAACTCTGACAAGATTAAAATTTAAATTACAGGTAGTCAGCTTGGCACGCTTATTCCAATTTGATGGTTTAGCTACTCTCCAGATTGATTTAATTGATGTTGACAATGGTGGAATTCAACATTTTGGATAAAACTTCGCTAATCTTTCCGTTGGCTAGATATGTGTCCGTTATCTAAATTATTCTAATAATTACTGAGGTTTTCTCTTTTATTTTGTAACAACTGTTTCCAACGCAGTAGCAATCTGTTAAACGAATCTTCTAGTTTCCCTTTTCTTTGTCAGCATGACCAGCACCCCATTGGAGTTTTTGAGTTATACTGAGGTCCAGCATTGTGTTCTCTGAGCAGATAGCACCTCTTTGTGCGCACTGGTTTCAACTTATCGGTTGGCGTGACTCGAACACATTTTGCATATACCTATGAAACACGCACTCTATCGTGCATTATTTGTATTTTCTGGTTATATTCGGAACTAAAGTATGATAGATAGCTCATGACTTTGGGTATGAGTTGAAGAAATTGGCATCTAGTCTGGATTGCATTGACCCTATTTAAATTCCCCTGTTGGGGTCCGAAAAACGCTGATTGTCTCTGTCTGTATAGATACCCTGAAAAATAAATGCAAGAGGAAATCAATGGCGGAAATATTGTTTACCTAATTATATTCTTCTTTAATTACTGTCACACTTACTCCCAAAAAAATTTGAATACAAAATTTCAAACAAACATCAAAATTCCAAAGTTACTTGTGGTGTAAAATTGACAGGTTTTCTGTTGTTGTTTTTTGTGTTCACATCTTTTTCTACATTCATCTGTTTGTGCCTTCTCATCTTTTTAAATTAACTGTTTTTGTGCCATGGGTTTGACTTCATATTCGGTTTATCATCAGACTCGTATATTGTCATTATTATTGTTATTAACCGAAAATGAATTCCAAATTATAGTCATTCCATTGCTAAACGAAAGAACACAGCCCGTTGGCTGTATATTCTACTGAAATAAGCCCTCATCTTCCGTGCACAAAACTGCGTTTGGTCATTTTGGACGATCAGCTCTTCTAGAGAGTTTCTTCTTATGTGTTCCCACGTTTTTAGTTGCGCATATTAGTCATTGTTCTACACAGGTCACTATGTGAGCAGCCGTTCTTTCAAGAAGTCCAAACGACGTCCTCCCTGGAACGGAGTTGTTTGCGTACCGGATGTACGCTTACAAAACGAACTGTGTTTGAGATTCGTCTGTTTGATGATTCATCACATGACTCATTTTCGTCGTTGATTTTATTTCACTTTATTCGAGTTAAGATCTGCTTGATTAATGCTTTTGCTTAAACACTGAGAAGTTGTGAGTACAGCTGCCGTTATACAAACTATTCGGCAATCGGGAGAACTTCATGTGAACATTTTGTGTTGGTTTTGTTTTCGTGCAATGGGTTTCTAGTCGTGAATCAGCCACGCCCTGTTAGCGCTACCAACTGTTACTATGATAAACAGATTGATATCACAATTAACCTTCACGTAACGGTCATTCCTTGATCCTTATTCTACAGAAGCGCCCTTCAGGTTACTCGGTGAATGGTTGATTATTTCTAGGGTCTTAGCTACACGCTTCTGGTAATCGCGTCACTAATTTAAATGACCGCTTAACCCCGTTACATGTACTTTCCATTGGTTTCGCATGCGTCCTCTCTATTAACTTACCAACAATGTCCCAATTGTTCGTCTAATTGTTTTTAACCAAAAAAATCAGTGATTGAAGGGGTATGGTGAGAAATTGTGTGAAAGACAAGATGATCACATTAGGTTTCATGTTGCACACGATTTGTTGACCTGTTTTCACTAATGTCTTAAGATGCCATTAACATCGTGAGGTTAATTCCTTGCATTCAAAACGTCTGTGTTTAAGTGCTTGATTTCGTTGTTCCATTTTCAGTGTGTTGTAATTAACTGGTCTGTTCCAGCCATCAGAGAGAAACGTTAGTGCGTTTTATTTTACTCCGTCGTACGCCCCAACCTACAGCAACAAATTATTGAACGTGATTGTCGCTCCGACTGTTTACCACAGTTATTTTCACACCCTTAGCAATGAGTCTGTTTAAGACTTCTGTTTGTGAATGGCTCAGTAAGACCAATGACAAGCTGGTCCACCGAACGTGTGGAAAATAATTCCTCTTTAAAAGACTTCGTGCGTGCCCCTCAACCAAATGTATAGTACGCGTATTTCGGTGATTGATACACAATGTACGCAACCATACTTAAGACAGCGCCGGCTTTTGTGAGTGTATACGTATTCACGAATGGTTAGGGAATTGAAAGACTTGACAAAAACGCAAACTGTGGGAATCAATCCTAGAAAGTTGTTTACCACGTTGACGGTTTGTGTCAGGAGGTATTATCTATTGACTGATTGACAAATGTAAATCCGTTGTTCAACAGATTACTATTCAGGATGTGAGAGGAGATGAATGATGAGTTGTTGTTTAGAAGTTGAAATAATCAACAAAGCAAACCAATCAATAGATAATTTATAACAGAACTTTACTAATATTCTACGTACATCAGCCACCGTACCATCAGGCGTGACTGACAAACACTCTTATTTTGCCATAGTTGTAAGTATTCATACTTGAGAGGGAACAATGACAGCATAACAACGTGAGGAAAAGTTTTGTTGTTTTGAATGGTTCATCGTATATAGGTCTCACTACTAAGCACTGATCAGAAAAAGTTCGCGATCGGTATCCCACTTAGCCAAGGTGGCCGCAATCCGGTTCATCATTGTCATTGTAGATAGCAATACATCAGCGGTTCTCATTGTTGCTTAACTACCGTACCACCATGTAGAAAAAACAGACCGTTTACCGTAAGAAAAGAACAGAAAGGGAGGAGAAGAAACCCAACTATTAAGAATAGCTACGGCTATATTCAATCATTCTAAATCAAGGTGCCCACAGCTTGCAAACAAACAACCAAGCTATAAGCGAAATTAAGGCGTCATCAGCAAGACAGCTTCCTTACGGTTTTTACTATACCACATCACTAAGCGCACTTACTCTACAGATAACTCGGTCAAACAACAATAACATTCATGACACTAAGCCCGACTAGCTGCTATCTCGTCGAGATTTGTGTGTTCAGAAACAGTTCGTTCAAATGCTGAAACTTCCATGACGAACTGAGGCTGCCTGACCTTTGCAATATTTTGTTCCCGTTCCAACCCGGTTTGTATTGGTTACCGAAGGTCTGCTTCGTTTTTTGCTCCTAAAATCGGCGAAGTCATGTTAATTATTGATTTTTTTGAGATATGTTAACGACGTTAATCGTGCATTATATAGATGACACTATTTTTGAAAAAGATTTACACCCTTTACAGAATCCCATTTCAAAAATAACCCGAAAAAAGCCATCAAATATCCCTGTTTTTGGCATATCCTGTTTCTTAACTACTCCGGGAATAGGACATGTACCAGATCTGAATGTATTCCGTGGCCGTAACAAATAGCACGTAGGGTGATTCAGTTTATTTTAGGACCTTTGAATGAATGAATGAAACCCATATCGAACGGCGTGATCGATACAGCGTCAAGAGATTAGGTCAACTGATTTTGGAATCAACGTTATTTCAAAGTTTAACGGGAAAAAGTCTGATAGTTTGAACTGTAAGTAACAAAGTGGCACCGTTGATGCAAGCACAATGTATCACAGAAGTCAACCTATACGTACACAACAAACGGCTTATCAGACAAGCGATCAAACATCTTTAAGTAAGCCTCCGAGTGCATGGGCTCGATTTGACTCTAAAGGGATGAATTCTGAAATAATGACCATTTTCAAGCCGTATGATTCATGGGAACAACTATCCCTATATATTCGTTTCAGTCGTGTACCAGGTTTCATGTGCTTCACCTGCGCAGTCAGTAAACTGCATGGATAAGCGCGTGGAGGTCCAGTGTACAGTAGTATAGCGAGTTCGGTGAATAGTTTGAAGAAACTCACGGACGGAAAATGTACAACCTGTTTGGATGTTTTCTGGTCTATTCTAAATCGAGTACAACGGTTGAGTGGAATTGATGCAATGGGTTGGTGTTGATTCCGTCACAACGAGACTGGACCTTGACGCGGTGTGACGGCTTGCGCATCTCGATGACCTGTTGGGCTAAACTGGACGGTGTGGCCACCACACTGATAGAGTCACTCATGTCAGGCAGACCAATAGGTAGAGGTCTGACAAACCGGTCTCCTGGTCCTCCAGGTTGGGGGTTGGAAGAAGGTTGGTATCTTTTTCCGAAAAATGTACCAGTTCTGGTACACTACCACCCAACCACTGCCTTGCGGTATAGGCTTTTGAGCCAAAGGCTTCGGTTGAGAACCCTAATCGTTCTCCTGTCTAGGTCTGGGCGTCCGGGCAGTATCTCAGCCCACACACAACCATGAATACTCAACACAGTTAATTCCATACTGCATCGGCCGTCTCGTAGTGTAAACCGGGTCGCCCTATCTGCTGCATACAGCAGGGTGGATAGGCGAAAACATGCTACTGCTGACCCTTCCCCCACTGTCCTGTCAAATTTCGTTCTCAGGCCCCTCTCGACCTCCATTTCTGATAGTTACTCCACAGGTCCCACAACAGATGTAGCCAACCGTGGTAGCACTGAGCCGGTAAGTTCCGTCTCTCGCCATCCAGCTTCAGGCTTCCCTCGTCCCCTGCTTAGACCTAGAATGCGAATTAATATAGGTGCATTCAACGTTCGCACTTTAAAACAGATAGGTCAACAGGTCGTTCTCGCACGAACGTTAGCCTCACTGCATGTCTATGTCTGCTGCATCTCGGAAACTAGAATCCAGGACAGTAGTCAGTGTATGGAACCAACAGCACCAGCATTGTCTACCCGATACTGGTTATACACTTTGGGTGACTCCACAGCCGCTTTTGCAGGTCAGGCTGGAGTAGGTATATTCCTTAGCACGATGGCCGCAGCCTCATTGATTGATTGGATTCATGTTAACAGTAGACTTTGTGCTGTCCGCTTGGCAGGTTCCGTTAAGACCAACTCTAGACGCAAGACTTTCAGAAATTTATTCATTGTGTCTGCTTACGCTCCTACTGACTGTAGTGACGTCGGCGTCAAAGACGCGTTTTATTCGGATCTGGCCTCTTTCCTTCGGTCGACACGTGGCTCTGATATAGTCGTTCTGGCCGGAAATACGAATGCTCAGGTTGGCCGCCTTGGTGAGGCTGAATCTCGTTCAAGTGGCAGGTTTGGGATAGCGTCACATCGGTCAGATAATGGTGGGCGATTGTTGAAGCTGTACGCTGAGCATAAGCTATTTTTAACCAGCACTAGTTTAAGCATCGTGCACGTCATTGCTCTACTTGGCGCCCGCCTTCTCCGAATCAGGCCTGGTCTCAGATATACCGCATAGCTGTTAGTTATAGGTGGCGGGGTTCCATTCAGGACTGTCGTTCTTATTGGAGCACGTACTTGCGCTCAGATCATGCATTGGTATGTTGTCGTTTTGTTCTTAGATTTGCAGGTCAACGAACTCACCGACAGCAACGACTGGCTGTCGAGAAATTGGCTTCACCATCTGTAAAGCATAAGTACCAAACCAGCTTAGAAAGCTGCCTTAGTGGTATTCACTCCGGAAACCCTAATAGCTGCTGATCACAAATTTCACAGGCTATTCAGAAAGCAGGTACTGTAGCATGCGGCAGAAGGGTGCATAAGTTTAACAAGCATTGGATTTCAGAGAAATCTCTGGAGTTGTTAGAAGCCAGGCGGAAGATTCCAGCTGGTAGTTCACATAATGAGTCTAGAAGAGATATCCGTAGGAAGCTGAAACGTAGTCTAAAGGCTGATCTTGAGGCTTGGTTAATGGAAAAAGTTAAAGAAATGGAGGTCGCTTTTGCCTCAGGGAACACCGGCAAACTCTTTAAGCTAATCCGTGCCACTGGTCCCAGGCGACCGTCTGTCAGTGAAGCTATCAACGAGGCAGATGGCACACTAATCTATAATAAGTCTAGAAGGTTAGAACGTTGGGTGTAACACTTTGAGGATCAATTTAGCTGGCCTCGTGCTTCTACCGTGTTGCCACCAAAATCTTGTGATTTGGAATCAGCCATTGAGACTGAGGTTCGCGATTGCATCTCGGCTCTCAATCATAATAAGGCTGCTGGTCCAGATGATCTCGTGCCGGCACTTTTAATAGAGGATGGAAAGGCGTTAGTAGAGGTCTTGACTCAGCTGTTTCAACTTGTGTGGTTGACGGAGACCATCCCTCCGTGCTGGGGTCACGCGATAATAGTTCCCATATTCAAAGAGGGTATCAGGAGCTCTTGTGAAAACCATAGGGGAATTA
>JTDE01000185.1:39096-53398 GCA_014338405.1 Paragonimus skrjabini miyazakii | reverse complement strand
TAATTTAGTTGGACAACATAGAATTGCTTTTCTTGTCTCGAAATCCGGTATTAAGAGTCTAACTGTTAGATGAAAAATTTATGCAACATTTTAAGTCGATTTGATTGAACTACCGAATACGCCACTTTCTAACTACAGGATTTGCAGTGTGAAATACACTGTATTGTAGCGAAGAGGCGTCCAATAAAGCACAATCTTTATCGTCCAACACGCTAGTTCACATGCTACACGCGCACTCGCGTTTATCATTCTACATTCCAGTCCGCAACACCCCCAGGTTTCCGCTCACGCGTCGTGTGCACTTCTGCCCGGTTTATGTGTGTGTCTATCGGGGGGTTTTCCGCCTAACATTCTTCGTCTCTTGGTCTGATTTCGTTGAGCGGTGGCTCGTCTGGTTGCTCGTGTTGTCCTCCATCTGTCCACTGTGGGCTGTGATCGTATTCCACAGGAGTGTCAAGATATTCCTACGAGTGTTGGAATAATCGTGCCTCCGACTTCGTCATCCATTCTATTTTGCCTGCCATGTCTCGCCCGTTTATCCGATCCGGTCGAGCGATGACTCATCCGATTGCCCCCGTTGTCCGCCATCCGCTCGTTGTGGGTTTTTGGACGTAACTCCTCCCGCGTCGAGGTATTCCGCCGAGTGTTGGAACACTCACACCTCCGGCCTGACAATCCACCACAGTATCATTTTAAATTTACACTTAGCTTCTTACTACTTATATGTACCGGATGAAATGGTAAATTATGCATACCGTACACTTTGGTACGAACTTGTTTCCATAAGAATGGCGTGATATCTAACTGTCCGCAACCCTTCAACGTTTTATGACGGAAGATTACGTATGTTGTGAATGTTTTCTGTGACAAGTTGGTCCTAAGTGAGGTGCCAGACAGCTGTTTCTGTCTAACTTGGTCACCTCGCTTCCACAGACGCCAGGGAATCGAACCTACGGTCTGTGAGTGAGTGCAACAATTATGGTTCATACATTTATACACTAGAACACTAGGTTGCAGGAAGGAAGCGAGTTATCTCGTTTAGTTATTGCACCTACTCTTCTCAGTGACTGAAGTCGGTCGATCATTTCTTGTTAAACTGTAAACTAGCAACCACTCATCACATACCTAGACGCTCGAGGTCAAAGTGTTGCGTTGTAATTGAAGTTACAGCCTGTGAGCGCTTAACAGATAACAGAACAGCAGTTAATGACACTGCAAATAGCGAAACAACAGATAGCGGCAATGAACGACGGACTAACTGGTAACTCCCCGACCAACCCAACCACCCGAGACCAATGCATGAACGCAGGGAAAAGACTGACCTTCAGACAGAGCTTATTTATGTCGCTCAGTCCAAAAACAGCCTTGTCATAAACTCATTCGTATTTATGGAGTCTGCGACCAGGAACAAAACAGAGTCAAAAAGAATGAACCAGACAAACGTCCAAACAGTACAGTGTAGGCGTGTGGTCAGGATGACAACAAACGTTGGCATGAAGGCTGAGGACGCTCGTGAAGGCCGGAGAAGTACATGACCATGCCAACTGTGAAGGACGCCTACCTCTGTACTTTATTATACCTTTTACAACACTATATTTTTGGAGAATTAGAGACTTCCTCGATATGCTGCTTCTCTAGGAGGATCCTTCCTCGCCGGGGATCATTTTTCTTTGTCTCAATGACCGTTCTTATTGAAGGGAAATACTATATATTTCTAGTTAACAGGGTTCACCGATTTTTCAAGCCTTCCACGTTGTTGGTTGTCAGTTGCAGAGGGGCAGTTGGGTAACCTCAAACCGACGAAACTGTAGCAGGTTTGTGTCCCTCCACTGTCTCGTACTCCTACTCATAAATAGGCAACAAGTATTTTATTACGCCTCGCTTGAGGGTAACCATTGTTTGATGTGAAAACTTTGTGAATCAACTGTGGGTTATTAAGGTTGGACACCTAACACAAGCGGTGGGCACTGTGTATTATGGATGTTTGTTGTATCTGAAAGCACGTAGACATACTTCATTTAGCTGGCGTTAATCTCTCAAGTTCCCAGCACCGAATTTGAGTTTAACTGTAATCAGATGGCAACTTATTACCTCTGTTTGTGCATGCTTTTTATACGACCTCCAACACTGTTTTTTTCCGATAGACGTGGCCATCATCTTTCGGTAATTCATGCAAACAGAGATGTCCTGCACTCTGTTGGGAACAAAATCTTTTTCAGAATTGCTTTCTTCTATTGATCTGTTTGTCGTGTCTTTTCCCTTGTGTGTTTGCTTGTGTGTGCGTCTGTGTAACCTCATCTGCGGCTTACGGAAGTCAGGTACTTTACAAAATACTACTGAGTGTTCACGCGGATGTTTGGGTGCGTTTAGTTATTGCAGTTCGTGCTAAACTTATCCGAACACTTTGTCGAGATGCACGCGAATGCATGAAAATATCTTGGTTACATCAACTGTGGTTTTCTTTCCACTTTTCCCTAAGTGTAACTGCATTAAATTACCCACAGTTCTTTTAAACCCAGCAGCCGCATGCAAATTGTGGTAAACGAACAAAGAATTTCCTTAAATTTGTATTATCTAAATACGGTGTTAATGGGACTATCGACACCCGTTATGGAACGGTATGTAAACTTTCGCACTTACTCGTGAAACCTCTATATAGCCGGTTAGGGTTATGCCTCCTAAAGGCGAAAAATAAACGTTTTTCTGATTAGACCTGTTTCTACTTGGTATCATTTAATATAGTTGCCTTCAATTTCTTTGTATTCACTTCTGATGTACCGTACCTCTCTATCAGGATAGACTGTAGCTCACGTTTCTACTGACCATCGATCTGTTTTCATTACGGGCGTATCACGAACTGTTTGTTAACAGTTGCTTACATTATGTTCCAGTCTTTCCCACACTTTACATCTATGAGCAACGTGTACATCCATTTTTTGTTGTTGATCTACTTAGGTTTCCAAAGGACTAGCGATTTCAACGGAACAACTCCGCAGACGATTGCAAACTCAATTCTCGAATGCCACAGATCGGGTCCTGTTCGCGTTCAATCCTCTCAGTCGACGTCTTTGTAAAAGTGAAACCAGTCTTCAAAAGAGTAGCGAATCTTCCACACTAGCATTTCTCACCAGTTGTCGAGTCCCCGCCGTGCGCACATTGAGTAATCTTGAGTTAGGCGAACTCTGTTCTAGACAAGATGTGATGGATAATCATCCCACCACTCCGATCACGAGGTCTTTTCGATGTCCATCTGAGCACACTTTACTGAAGACCGACAATATGCCTACCATTACTCTACCAAATACCAAAACGACCGAACGATTACGAAAAAAGCGAGTTGATACTATGATTCGACTGGATGAATTACGACGCGAAGTTTGTCCGAAACAAAAAGTCTTGACGTCTTTCATTGTCTTCTGAGCATCCCATATACCGAATGTTGTGTTCTACGATACTCCTTTATTAACAGTTGTGCAATTGTCTCTTTGAGACCACATTCCACTGTCATTCGGTAACGTTCACTGTGACCTGATTAGCTGTGCATAACTACTTCACTTGGTTGTTCATTGTTTTTTTTTTAAATTTATTTTTAACTTGCTTTCGTCATATTTCGTTGCGATCGTACACACATACATACATACATACATATATATATATATATCTTCACAGAGATTTTAACGGCTGAATTGACGTTATTCAGTGTCACAGTTTTTTTTTCTTTAATAATCTGAAAGGGATATTCAACGTTTTTGCTTTGTTTGTAAATGTATTCTAAGATTGTGCAATAGCCGCGGAAAGGGCGCTTCCTTGTTTGTATATGATAGGCAGGCATAAGTGGTGTTATTCACCTATTTCTTTACAGGCAAGCACTGTTGTTTCTCCCAACGCTGACTTTCACGTTCTTTTAGATCACGTGTACAAGCATCTCAGCATGAGAATCTGGCGTGGAGTTAGAATTTCATCATAGGAGACATACCTAGCCGTAGCCTGGACAATCATTTAAGATGTCAGCTGTAAGCAAACATAATATCGATTGGCAAACTGAGGAAGCAGCCTATCTGGATGTTTCAGTTTGATGAATTAAAATATCGGATTGTTGTCACAAGCGAACCTACTGCATCTTCTGTGCTAAAAATGACCCACCTTGTTACACTTAGGTTGTGTGGTTTTCAGATGGGTTAGTGTGAGCTGTTATGTCTGGTTATCATGTCAGTTATCATGTTCAGTAATGAACCCTCTTTCTCGTACTCTTTTGTTTAACCTGCCGGCATTATTGTGAACAAGTGCTATCGATAACCCTTCTATGGTTAGTGAAAACTACCGAACCTAGGGGGTCAGTTATCTTGGTTTATTCTCTTGTAACATCCAAACAGCTTTTCATGTCATTTTTATTGACGGTTTAATATGTGCCTACTGTCGATTTCTGACATTATTACTCATCAAGCCTATCCGAGCTAGGGCTGCACTCGACTGACTTTGGGACACTGTGCTTGTCGTACGATCGGTTTTCTTAACATTGCTGATTTCTGATGTTGAAGGGTACGGAGGCTCAATGTAACGTTACCCAAAGAATGTAGGACACAACATTCTTAACGATCTGGCTGATTGTCGTGTTTGAACGAGAGAGATCGCGTAGATATGACGCTCCGTTGTTAGAGAAGAGACTCAATCACGAAAAATCTGGTCCTCGGCTGAACTTCAACCAGCGACGGAAACATCGCGCTCAGTCGCAACGTAAGTTGGTAGGCCGTTTTTGTAATCGGTTCAAAGCCAGCTGAAGCCCAGAGTTTTCGCAGTTGCGTCTCCTCTATTTTATTTAAGTCTGTCAATATTTCTCAAAGACCGGTTGTTTGTATGTTGACATCAGCGATGGTCTAATCGGTCAGACGCGTTTTATTCTGCCCCCCCCCGTGCAGTTTTGATAAACTTACTAGTACTGATCCGAGTAGGACTACTTTTTTCTTGTTAATTTTTCTGGTTTATCAATCCGTTCTCCTCTTGAAAACCCAATTTTGTCGTGTTCTTCATGGGAACACTCTACAGTGCTTGACAAGATAATGGTTGATGATCTGTAACTTTGACTAAAACGGCAATCATGTCATCAATCGTCGCTTTCGTGGGTTCGATGCTTGCTCACACACCCCAGTCGTAAAGATATGTTTGTGGCAACGATGTCGTTCTGCCTTACTGACTGATCCACTGCACAAAATCACCGATCGGGGTCATTCGCCTCCTTAGGGTACCGTAAACTGATGAGAATAGTCTAACCAGCTAGACTGCACTAAACATGCGCCACCGGCCACTTGAATAAATGTTGACACTCCCTACTTTTGATTGTCCCCTGTAACCAGAATGGAGACTTTCAATACCATCTGTATATCTGCTTTTTCCAAATTTTGTGCACGTATGTTCGAAGCCAGTGTGTGGACTGAAACATAACACGGTGCCAATATCTGATAGGTTACCGTGTCTATTTGATTAGTAACATAAGGAGAAGAACTTGTAACACAACTGTCTTTTCCTCATTCTACAACCTTCCGACTGTAGGCTGGAGTGCGAAAGCGCAAGGGTTTTACCTATGTACGATGTTCGCGAGGCCTTTACGGGCAAATGTTTGTTCATTATAGAACAAAATTGCTGGTTGAAAATATTTTTGTCAGAAAAATTGGCTAACTACTGAAATGGATGTGTGCCATCCTACTCTTGGAAGTTACAACAGTTTATACGCTTCCTGTTAAATCGCTTGCACACCTACCTGCTATTTCGATTATCTGTTTTATTCTGTTACGGGAACACGTCGGATTGATCTCATTCAGTATGTTTTTTTACATCCAGCGACCCGTTTGAAGTTACATAAAATTGCCTTGCATTGATTGCACAGTAAGTACCCGTGATCTTATCCCAGTATTATTGCTGCTTTGAATGATAGGGTTCTGAAGCAGACATTGAGCCACAGTATCTTTCAGCTTGATGATTGTGTTGATGGCTCATTTACCGTTTGAAAAACCGTGAATTTGAATGTGCCAAATGTGTCTAAACATTGGCACGCAGCTCCAGAACTTCTGCGACGTTTTACCAAGCTAATCCGTTAAGCTGCAACCTGTATTTTTGCAATGGATACAGGTGTATCTCATGAATCGATCTTCATATCCAGTCTGTCCTGTAGTAATACAGTCCCCTGTGTTTGAGGCTTTTTGCATGAATGTGCAAAAAAGGACCACTCTGAGTACAAACGGAGTTTTATTACTAAATGATTTTGTATAATATCGAGTAGTGAGAGAGATAAAAATTGTCGCTGCCTAAATTTGAAAAGATACTTAGCCTCCATTTCGATTCAGAATTTGGACGCAGTTTAATAACATCATTAATCTGGCTTTCAGGTTCCATTTCACTTAGAATATTCTACACTTGATTAATAGATTCCACCAGTTAATCCTACCGATAAGCTTGATTGCTGCAATATACAGTCCTGGTTGTTAGTGTCTATAAATTCTAAGTTTGACTACTATCGGAACTGAAAGTTAACCAGGTCGTTGTACCAAGCGCGTTGACCATCTTCTCTTATGTCATGAAATGAGTGTTAAACATTTGCCAGTGCGTTGGCTTACGAATGGCAACAGTTGAACAGAAAGTTCCTGAGTATACGACTGAGCATTCAGTTGCCTCTGCAAAATCACCAATTCCAACTTCCACCACTGCCTCTACACGATCGTCTACCAGAGGTATCAAGTTATATCAACCTTCCGACCATCCAACTTAAGTTTCTTTTTATTGGGTCACAGGTCCCTCCGGGTGACGTGTTACTTTGCCTAGAGTATTCACTTTCCGTGTAGCACATTGTGAATTACCGTATTCATCGGATCTCCAAATGAGAAGATAACGGCGTTATATTCTTGTGAATTGTCGTTTTCAATAACTCTAACGTCAACTCCTGCCATATAGTGCATACGCTAATGCTTCTCACAAACACGCGATGCCCGTATTTTGCTTCGTTCGCTTCTTCCCACAGTTGGTTTCATAAGCTGCTGTGTAGCTACTCATCACGACTTTCGCTGCCTTTGTGCGGCATCTGATTTCTTTCTACCAAGATCCAGTGGGCGAAGCGCCAAAATCTCGTCTCGCTTAAAACCCGTTATCTGCACTCCTCCAGATAGTAATGTGACGAAAAATGATTGCTGTTCATCAGTTTTCATTATTAGATTTTTGGGTGACTGGTGATGACGACCACTTTAGTGTGGACAGAACGTGACATTTAAATTTTGTCCTCATTAATCTAGACTCGAAAAGGTTCCGGTAGCGTTGTATTTGTGAGGCATCCATTGCTTATCATTTCTGTCATTGATCTATTTCAAGAGGGAACCTTTTCCTCATTCGAGGCTGTCGATTTTCACTTTATTGCGCAAAATTGTAGTAATCAAACCATTGAGACTAATAGTGGGTAATGAACTAGCTCGAGCCCAATGTTAGCCTCGACGCTGCAGAAATAGAAGACCGGAAGCCGCGAGTATAGCCACGACTTCTTTGTATTTCGGGTTACATGCACTTCTATGAGTGCTAATATGTCAGACAAATAGTTGTAGAATGTGGGACAGGTGTCAGTCACCCCGCGTTCTGTTGGTGCTTGAGTGGTGGAGGCCTCACCTGCTTGACGGTTGTCGGACCAATGGCACAAGGTAAGCAGGACACTTCTGATTGGTTGTGGTCCTGTTATTCCAGCCGATGAACACATGGCTATGACGTACTGTCGCTTGCAAACTGTTAGCACACAATCTGTGATCACCACAAAAATCAGGATCGATATGCGTAACATTATTGGCAAGCAGTAGGGCAGTTTTCGTTAGTGTGAAGTGAACACTCAAAATCAATCACATCTGTCCCACTACCATGAAATTTTGAGCCAGCCCCTTTCGAAAGGAAGACTCCAGTTTCATTCAGGTTAGAGTATGTCAGTAGTGACGAAATTTCAAATTCCTCGTGAGACAATCGTGTTGACCACTGCACCATTGACCTCATATTAGTCGCTTAATTTTGTACGATTGTATTGGCTCATACATAGGCGGAATTGTTAACAAGTTAGCAAAGGAACAGATGACCACGTGCACGGAATGTATTTCCTAATTTGTCTTCTTGACAAACTTCACCTTTTGACTGTTCTTATTTCTCCTTATCTCTTCTACTGCATCATTTTCATCGCTTCGTTGTTGACGATTTTAACCCCGTAAAACACAATGCTCAGTTTGTTTCAGTCTGGCAAATCACGATTGTGTCGTTTCACATTGGACTTGTGGATTGATTATGTTTTGGTTCTGACGACCTCAGTCTAATCGCCCGGGAATAAGTATACTCTTCTCTTGATTGCTTCGAACAATACTTGAGTAATGTTTATTACGATGAAGGGAACTGCGTGATATTTAATAAGATAATTACCACAGACTCAGAAAAAGTTGGCCCGATGCAGATAACAATTGCATGTTGAGAAACATAATGCTGTTCCACCAAATTCTCTGGAATACCTCGGTGTAATCTTTGACAGACATCCAGTTTCAGTGATGTCTCACCAATCAGTTAGCAATTCCTCTTTATCGTCCAAACCTTTTGTAATGTGTTGTATGTTGTTATCACTTTGACTTTACCTTTCCATAAATATACCTCCACACTCTTCGCTAAAGGCAATTATTTTCTATTGTTCAATCCGGTATCTCGATATTTCAAGTGGCTGTGCTTTTCCCAGTCTTTAAGATACCCTTGCCCACAAACACCTCTCTGATTGTTCCGATATTCCCGAAGATGTGCTCATCAAATGTGCGGCGTCAGCAGCAACACAATGGACGGATTTACAATTCCTATCTCTGGATGTGGTGTGATGGTGTATCAAACGTTCGCTGCGGATCACCGCTTTATGTCACGGATCTAGATCATTCATTTTCACAATCTCACATTCACCGCATGAAGATGAGATCATCTGATGCGATTCGTCCGGCCGATTTGATAACAGTTTGTCCAATTGATGTATGTATTCACTGTCGCATCTGCATTGAAATCATCCCCAATTGAATCGCATGCATGCGTGGACTGCCTTCACGTGCGTGCGGTACATTTTATTGATCTCCTTTACACACAACTTGTCATTAAACTATCGTCTGGACCTTCAGTCTTCTCTTTTTTTTACCACTTCGAAACACTAACTGCCCCTCCTTATCTTATAGTATCATTCCTCATGGTTTGTTCATTACCAGATTGGTTTTACTTCTTACTGGTTACATGCATCTGCTTTTTAATAAGCTACTTCATTATTTTACTTTGCATGTTCAACTATCTCTTTACTAGATCTGTTACGTTACTCGTCCACCTGGCTGTTTCTCTGGTGAATTTGGACACAAGCTCCACCCTAGTTTATCCCATACACTTCGATATGTGGTTGTTATATTGTTGTGTCTGTTCACAATGCTAGACCAAACTTATGTTTGTGCGCACGTCTTACCCATTAACCACTTCTCCAGCTACCATTGAAACAAAAACTAAACTGTAAGTTATTTGACCAGGTAGCAGTTAACCACATAACCTTTTCTTTGTTCCTACCCATATTTTCGCTTTTGTTTGTTAAAAGTGTATTCTGGTGAATGTTTCACCAAATTTACTTTTTCATTTTCTGTGTTCACCCCTTCAGCTTGAACAATGTGTTTTGCTGATTCACCTGTTCCTTCTAACCATTCACTGGAAAGCTCAGGTCATTCGGGTACACGACGATACTATGGTTTAGTCAAAAATCAGTTAATTCCGGAAGTCGTTCACAAATGCTGACGACCTTTTTGAATTTTACAACTAGTTTTAACCGTGAACTCACTTTGGCAACAGTTGAGATCAGATCACATGGGCCTCATAATTTGCCCATTTACCTCGACGGTGAGGTATGATGGCCAGTGCACGATCTGTTGAAGGACGACGCAAATAAAGATTAAGTAGTCCATGTAGCTCGTCGATTTTCGGTGTAGAGATCCAACATAAACTCCCACTGTTATTTTTGAAGTTTGAACGAAATATTACTCACTGTTGTCTTGCAAATGCCATCGATCTCGAACAGCTTTAGCAAGCCACAACAGTCAATGCTATTCACGAAGATTGACTCACCTTCGAATTATTGGCAAGCAGAAATCAGACCGGAAGATCAAGAGGAAACGACATTCACAGTTTTGTGATCGGTCTTTCAGGAATACGTTTTATACTCCGTTACGTGGTGATGAAACTACAGAAAGGATTCAAAAATGTAGCTGTTTACAGCCTTCAGTCAATCCAAGCCATAACGTGCGACCTAACTTGATGCCATATCGAAGTTGCTTCGCGAGACAGGTTTGCTCCCATGCTCCAACGCGCGATAACATCATTGATGCTCTTAGGTCTGAAAATGGAACAAGAGATCCTGAAGCCATTGACATTGATGTGAAAGTCAATGACGACACGGTTCTTCACTCTAAACAAGTTCTCAGGTAATTATTGGGCCGTGCAGGATATTACGGCCGGTTTTTGAAGTAGAACAGACGTCTAAAATTTCTTAAGGAAATCAGACAAGCCTTCAGCTTGCTCAACGGGAAAAAGGACCATTAGCAGTCGGTGTTGAGACTGACAAAAGCCAGCTAACTGTTCACGTTGATCATGGATGCCAGCAATCAAGGTACTGAGGCAATTCTTAAGCGAAAGTGTATATCATCAAGTATGCTAACAGGGTCTTGACTCTAATGTAACATATTTACTCGACAGGCGTATGTGAGGGAAAAAATCATACAGAAGATTGCTTATATCGATCTTAATAGGATAAAGCATTCCCCAAATCTACTGTTGGATCGAACGACTTGTTTGTAGATCACAACTGCAAAATTAGGGACTTCGGAGAATGTTAAACGTATTACCAACAGACAAGGATTCAAAATAACGGACTGAAGGAGAGTACTCCGTCCTTAATGGAACCATCCTCAACTAGACCTAACGGATGTCCCGACTCGGAATATGATTGCTAGAACGATGTGGGCTCTAACTATTTTCAAAGGAGAAAGATTGATAAGAACGCATTGCGGACTTACATATACGATTTACTGAGACAATAGCTCAGTGGATAGGGTGAAAAACTGATGTACCATTCTACCTCGTGGCGTGTTGACAATGTCGGTTGAAAGAAAACAGGCGGGGAAGGCAGTATCCGACATGGCCGATTCCAGTGTCCAAGATTGGGGGGTTATTGTCGATAAACTGTATGGAGACGTTCTCGAACAAATGGTAGCCTATGCATAATAGTGAGGATTGAACAGCCTACCTACTGTGTACAACCACCGGCGTCCGGAAGCAGAGAGTCGTCACAATAATGGCAACACTTCTTGGGCTTGTCGCAGCAAACAACGGTGTGCCGAAGACTATTCTTACGCGTCACGTTCTGTTTTGATACTGAGGAATTCCAGACGTGACTGGAAAGATTGCGGTTTCGGTGACTCTAGACAACATACTATCATTTGAAGACAGACGGCTTGAACGAAAGAAACAACTGGATGCT
Organism: Paragonimus skrjabini miyazakii; assembly: GCA_014338405.1. NCBI lineage: Eukaryota > Metazoa > Platyhelminthes > Trematoda > Plagiorchiida > Troglotrematidae > Paragonimus > Paragonimus skrjabini miyazakii. The sequence goes on along the minus strand of JTDE01000185.1, from coordinate 41,859 downwards.
TAGGGTACTGGTGGTTGGCAAAGGATGTGACTGAGAACCGACACTCTCTCTAGTGTTATTAGCTCACCATGAGTCCGCTCTGAAGAATGCTAGCAAAGCACTATTTTGTATGATGTATGACACGAGCCAGTAGCTGCCAATGAATCGCAGCATCGGAATAAGGCCAAACCTGCAATTCTCAATAATGGAACTCACAAAAGAAAGGAGGCTGACAAATAAATCTCTGTGAACAGCCCGGGTTCACACGACAAAAAGACCGCGTATCAAAATAAGGGATAAGTAGCAAACAGTTATCAGCGGCTCGAAGGTCAAATGTAGGAAATATCGGAAAACAGGGGGAGGAAACGCATGTCTATTGACAACATTAATAGGACCATATGTTGTAATGGGTCGACGTGAGAGCATGTAGACGGTGCGCAGCGACAAGCATGGGAAAGTGGAAGAATGCCTGGTAGCCAGCTGAGAAGATGATACGACCCGCTAAGAAATTCACCTAAAGACTAACAAGCCACATGGGAATCAGAGTGTGTTCGCTGACAAATAGACAATAAAACAGCCAGACTTCAAGGAAGGAAGAAAAGTGCTGGATTATTCACACCGTTGGTGAGTGGTATGCAGTCTGTACGCGGGCACTGATGATTAGTCCCTTGGCCCGTCCAAGGTACGTGTCATCCCGTCGTTCGTTGCGTATGCGAAATTCTCCAGACGGATGCCCGGAATACGAATAAAGCTCGTTCGGACTGTGACCACCATAGAAAGAGCATACGGTTGAATGTTTGCGATCGACGGCTTTATTTACTACATCTTTGACGTCAGCAACCTTTTAAGACAACAGCACTTATGTGAACCTTTATCAAATATCTCAGTTTTAATGCCAAAACCAACTCGAATGATTCGCATGCATAAAGCCTGCTACAAGCTTTTACATCTCGGTTTTCACTTCACCTTCAGAAGGCGATTGTGGGCGGGTAGTGTTTTATCTGCAGGGACAGGCCCTCAGACGTATGCTGTGGGCAACTACTAGACTTACAATTCGATACGATAAGTGTTCTACCGGAGTTTATGCACCCGAGGTCTATGAAAGTCAAAGGACTGTCTTGGTCAACTCATGGTGGCTCATTAATCAATGACGTCAAGCAAATGCAATAATGAATGAGAACAGACGTACATTCAAGGTAGTTTATCCGAGGAAAATAGTCCACCTACACGTAGTGTCGTAATAATAAAATACCGTGGTAAGCTCAGCGAATCAAGTGTGCTGCAATTGATGAACAAACGTTGGCCATGTAGAGAGAAGACGAAGCAAATATACATGTTAACGGAAGTTACATACATCTTTCATTATTGGGTCAAGCTTCAGCATGACTGCTCGTCGTGGACATTAATCACACTCCAGTACATCTCTTACGGTCGATCATTGTTCAACCCCACATTGACCCGCCGCGTTGAGGTACCACCCTTGAAGGAGGAATTTCGAATTTACACCTCTGGTGATAAGTCTCTGCAATGGAGGTGGTCGAAGGCACGGAAAAAGATGAATAATGCTTGACCTTTTGTCACTATTGAGAATGTTTTTGGTTAACGGTTTACATGAACATGCTTATAACATGAGTAAATAATTGTGCCGTATAAATATCTTAGATTGCTATAGCTTGACCGCCGATTCCGGTGGTGAGGCTGTAGACAGGGAAAAGCTTTGTCCTCACGAACGTTTTTGATGCGTCGAGGTGCGCAATCAGGTAATAATGTCAACGACACCAATCAGCATATGAAATCACCCCATTACTGAGCCATTGCCAACTCCTTTGTAAATGATCTCAGACTACCTGTACAGGCTTCCAGAGTCAGACGGTATCATGTTCACATTGTTGTTCAACGACGTAGGACCACGTTTACGTTGTTGTTCAGTATCAGTGAAGAATGACCAGTACTGTTACGTTCGCCGCCTAACAGAATGATAATAGAATGGTAAAACGGTTCATTGTAACGACAGCATAGACACAGGTGCTGTGCAGTCAATCCAACACAAAGCAGTACGCAACGTGTGAGCAAGGAACGTGTGTACGATTAGTACACACGGTCAATAGGATGGCCAATCCAAATGGTTATCGATCGATCGATAGACACGCACGCAACGCGTGTGGAGAAGTCGATGACGCATCACGTGGGCACATCAAGGACATGGAAACTATGAGCATGCTTAAAAGCTGTTAATTGTGTTGTGTAGCCTGCTCTTTCGTTCGTGAGTACGAGCGGAAACTAAGGTCCAGTTCTCAATGCCAGAAAGACGAGAGACCAAAATCAAGTATCGGAAACGTGTGTGTGCATTGTGACGTGTCCTCAAGACGAATGACGATTCAATGCTGCCGAACGGAAGCAGATACACGTCAGCTATGCAAAACAGTGTTCGTTATTATTTTCACGTACCTTATGACTGTTTTCGTGCGATAAACAACTTCCCAGGTGAAGCGTCTTTTCCGATCACAACATTTGAACACACGGCAATGTACGTTTTCGTAGTATAACATACAGTTGGAAACAGTACGACGGTTAATGCCTAGCTGGACTAGAAAATACAAGTTAACTCATCCATAGCAAAGCACATCATGGAAACAGGTCACGTTGTTGACCCCGCCAATTCGTTTCATGTGTTGTTGCGTAATCGGAATCCAAAGTTGCTTGCCTTCTCCGAAGCTATGCTAATCAATACTCGCCGTCCGGTCCTATGTGTGTGCATAAACTGTTGACTAATGCAGTTTGTCT
>JTDE01000184.1:319819-331640 GCA_014338405.1 Paragonimus skrjabini miyazakii | reverse complement strand
TGGGCTTTGACCGTAATCCACAGCTGTGTCGAGATATTCCTGAGAGTGTTGGAATAATCACGCCTTCAGTTTGATCATTCATTCTATTTCGGCTGCCACGTCTCGCCCGTTGGTCCGATCTGGTCGAGCGGTGACTCATCCGGTCGCCCACGCCGTTCTCCATCCACTCACCTTGGGTTTTTGAACGCACCTCCCCCTGTGTTGGAGTATTCCGCTGAGAGCTGGAATGCTCGCACTTCCTGCCTGACAATCCCCCACACAAACAACTAACTGCATGGCAAATAAACATAAAATGGCATCTGCAACTGTTTCGCTTTGCCATTCACTGTTCCTCTTCACCCGTTGTCCTTATTTCACAGATAATTTAACCAACTAAAACTTCTTGTGCCACTGCACATGATAAACTGTCGTCTTTCGTAACGTCTGCAGTCGTGGACTCTGTGAGCCATGCAGGTTCTAGCCTGTGAGGCGAAAGTGATCTATAATGACTAGTCTCCTGATAATCATCTTCATTTCTCTACGCCGTACATGCATTTATGTAGTGTTCTAAACTGTAATCTTGTATATGTATATGCATATGTCTACACTGCAATGCTTCTAGATTATACGCTGTGCAAACTGACACTCGGCTTACAAGCCCACATGTGAGGTGGTTAATGCTGGGATGTCCAGATCTAGACAGGAGAAGCAATGGGACTCGAATCAGTCATACATCGCAAGCAAATATTGCTATGTAAAAACAGGGTTTGAACAAATGGAAGCAAGTACCAATACTCCTTGAATGGGCCTCATCTCCGCATTCGGCATACACAGCGATCTTGATGTCCACTGCACCCCATTGGTCAGCCGCTACGACAGTAACAAGTAAAGTCTGACAAACACACTCGTATGCCATTCACCTGACTGCAATTTTCTCTGTCAGTCTCACTTTGTTAACAGATTTCCCAGTAAGTCCTTGTAATGGTAATCAATAGCCACATGATCCAGATACCCCGACACATCCCGATAAGGAAGCAAACCAACCAACGACAATATTGTGTTGTATTATTTACTCTGAAGGACAGGGGTCGGAGTTTGCTGATTGCATTAATCACACTCATTCGTTTCGTTTGGGGGACGAAAGTTGTTTTTTACTAGTATTTGTAAACAGTCATTTTCATCCACAAACCAGATATTGGAACACCTTATAACAACCACAAATGTATCAGTTTCGTCTGTGTAACCTCTAAAATGTTCTCGATCACCATAATACAACTGCTTATGAACTAGAGCTAACCAAATACGTGAAAGTCAAGAAGGTTCTCAATTTGACCATGTAGTTTTTATCACACTTCACGTTGAGATGGACAAAATACTCACACTATTCCGAGCTTAGCCTGCTTCATGTCGCGTCCACTGAAGTTGTCCGACCTTCGCTTTCTCTATAATCACGTGGCCGGTAGTACTATAAAGGGAGCTGTCAGAAGTTCCCATAGTACAACCTCAGCCATATGGTTAAATGGCCGATGTTAAGCGTGCCTGCGATATTGATTTATTTGCTTCCATACATCCTATTGAACCATCGTCTTTATAATATGCACTTCGCATCTTCAAATTGCAATGATGATACCAGTTCGGGTTCTCTTTAATCGTTATTTTGCCATTGTGAGTGGGCCGCTTGACACGGTTGGTAGCTTCATCTACCTAGGTAGTCACTATGTTTGTCATTTTCAGCTTTTAGTCGTACATGGGGGTACTATGGCTCGGGCCAGCCTGCGGTATGATCGTGACCTCTTCTACCTGATGGACAGCACCCACCAGCTTTGCTCAACTGGGCGGTCTAAGTCTTCCTAGCCTGTAACCGTGTCATCGTTTGGTCACCGCGCGATTTCTACCAGCTGTCAACAACCGCACTGTGCAGGCCTTCCGACGGCTGCGACGCAGTACATGACCCAACTAGCTCATAGACTTGTATTGGTGGCATCGTATCCATAAAAATATCGAAGATGCATGTGTATTCGCAACTCTTCTTTTGCCTTGTCACAAGGACGTCGGACAATTTATTAGAAAGAAAGGTTTCCAGTGATGTGATTGATCAGAAAATCCATAACAGCGGTGTTGGAAAATTGTCTTTTTAATTCCGACTTTTTGGTCACCACATGTAACCTTTGTCGACTCTAGCTTGCCAACACAATGAACCAAAGAAGTCCGATTGCGGATGGGTAACCTCATCAAAGACAGAAAACCCTACCAATTTTGACAAAAAAACGTTAAATGCGCCGACGAAGATTGTTCCATCAACATTATCGAGGTCGCCGTAAAGTTAACGGGTGTTATAAACCGCATTTATTATAAAAATAGTTTTCGGGCACATATGATCTGTGCTTCACGAAAAAAGTGAACAGGAGGAGCGACGTTGATTGTAAACGAAATCAGGTTACGAGTCAACCTGCTTTAACTAAACCCGAAATTTGATCACCGTTTGTGATTTACACTAGCTCACAAGTCTAACACTTCTGGACGTTTTTGTGATTCACCGGAAGTATGTAAAACTGCTAACCTGGCGGACTCACTGTAAACTGCACCTCCTTTACAACTTACAAACTTACTAAGTGTCACAACGCCATACTGTAACCGTGCCAAAGGATGGTCGTAGGTCGTGTTGACGACTCTTTCAATTTTGTCTTTTTTCTCCTTCCTCATGATTAGACAAGAAAGCAGTATCTAGTATCTTTGATTTTATCCATGCACTCAAGTATTACAACACATAAAGGCTTGGCGTCTCTTCTCTGTGGCAAACAGTAGTTGCAATCTAGGGAGTAAGACAACTTCAACTCCTTTTGCTTTGTACCGGCATTGAGTTGCCCCCGACCACAACATATTTTGCGGTCAAAAATGTATTGTATCGCCAAACAGACAATGTGGTAATGCGTTCGTCCGTCCCAGCGATAGTTTGACAGTCGAATTATCGAAGCGCAAACACTGTCCAGTTTTACAAATCTCCACGGATAAGATCAAAATGTGTGGATGGTACATTTTTGTTGTGATCATATATAACAACAAGGATTTTCTCCCTCCAATTCGTAGGTGAACAGTGTCACACGATCAAGTTCGCAAAAGAATTTGAGAACAGGCGCAGAATCACACATTTTCCAAACCATCAGGTGACTTTAATGGAACAAAAATGTTCGATTTTAACATACACCGCAAATCAGCAAACTCCGATTTATATCCAAATTTCGACTAAACATAGGCGTACTCATCTCATCACTATCCAGTAGGACGAAAATGATCTGTACTTGTAGTGTTAATTATGAATTGGGAATTATCCGTTTTTGTTACAAATGAGTTTTCAGAACCGTCCACCGGTAGGTAGCAAATCACATCCGTAATGCTGCTATACAGTCAAGATAAGAAAACACGGTTCTTTTGGTTGGAATGCTTTATCGAACAGACACATATGACAGTCAGCTAATGATTACCAAATCGATCCATTCTTTTGCCTAGGCGTGGTGATAAAAGCAGAAGACCCAATCCAACCACTTGATTGTACCAACTGTGTTTATATGATAAACTGTATACATTAGCCAGACACCCAGCCAGTTGACCATAGAAGACAAGTTTTTCTCCAGGAGACGCGTTACACTTTGGAAAACTGGAACGTGACTCGGCCGTCGCGTCATATGCGTTGGCTGTGGTCACATCAAACCGGCTATCTCAGTCAGCTTCACGAGTGACTTCACAAACCAATTGACGGCATCCGTTTCTTAATTCGCCTACCAGTGTCCAGGGAAGTCCGTGTGTGGACCTGATCATAAATGGTTTGCGCCGCGTCACTTGCAATTCCATTCACTTACCCCGTACGCAGATTAAATCAATCAGAATAGGACTAGAGGGCGTATGAGTGGAGACCTTTGTTTTCAAGCCAGTGATTGCTGGTTAACCTGACAGTAGGTTAGTGTGTAAGTGAAAGCTTTATCTCTTCGAAACAAAATATGGCTACTCTGCTGGTGAATACTGGAGTGTATGCTGTTACACTCTGTATGGGATTAAGAAGACAAACGAAGACATAAATTTAAACTTAGAAACCGAACAAAACCGGCAGCATACAGTGCACCAACGAAGCCGAAGAAGAGGGTAGGTTACATACCACCATGTCCTAACTTTCTGAAAAGGAAAGCATGCTGTTTACCACACGACAAATGTCAGTTATTGACACGAGTGAGATTTAAGATACGTAGATACATTGTCAAGCTTCCTTGTTTGAGTCTAGCCCACTCATCGTTTCTTTGTTGACGGAGCACTGTGAGTTGCTGACCTACCACTCCAAAACGGCTGACACATTCGCGGCCGCACAAGTCGCAGCGCTGCATAGTCACGTCGCCGCGACTTATGACACTTTGCAAACTGCACCCTGGAATTCACGGCCGCGCAGCTGTTGCTTATGGAACTTTTGTACGTCCGTCCAGACCGTATTCTTTCAAGTTTAACGTCGATATTACGACGACGAAATACCACTTAATGGTTTTTAGCAGTGCGCATGCTGGCTCCTTCGAGATCCGTCACTCAATCATCCGACGAAGCTGAGTGAGCATTAACATGGATTCCATTCCGTTGATGTCCGCTCACCGAAGTGCCCCGTAGGCTTCAGGAACCATGTTCAACAACCGAATACCTAAGAAGCGTCTTGGAAATTATGGATGGGTTGTTCAAATACCACACATTCTGTTAATGCAGTATTCAGGTTTTGTGATCGTACAGCGGTGTGCATAACATCGTTGTGAGATAGGCAAGCAGCGTTGTTTTTAACCTCAAGCTGCGGTTCTTCCAGGCATGGTTCTTAAAGTGCTCAAACTCCAGTGCCAACTCGGTTACGAGAGATTGTTACTGGTGGTCTATAGACTGATCTATCAACAGATTGCGGTTTAAGTAACAAAAGTCTGCGCAGCTATCTACACTCTTCATTGATACGGCTTTCTAGTATAAGCATAACACTGCGGATACGGCAGAAATGGGTTTCTGCTGAATCAGTACAACGTATGAACGAAAGTTGACTGATTCTTCTGGTTACGAATATGACAAAGACCGCTGTGAACTGAAATGCGAACTTACGAAAAGACTATACGAGGATTTTGAGGCTTACTTTTCCGAACGAGCTTAAAAGATGAAGACATTTTTGTCAAGGAACAGTTGGGTGCTGTTTCCATTGATTCGTGGTTCCTCTGGCCGTCAGCAAGGTCTTCGTAAAACTTTATTTGAAAAAGATGGCGGCAGCCCGACGAGTGGGCTAATCCTTTTGAGGAGCAGTTCAACTGACCTAAATCAGCTCATTCAGTTATGGATGATGGTGTGGTTAGTTGTGATCTTCCAGACGATCTTCGGTCGAAAACCGAAATGGCTTTAGTGTTTAGATAATTGAAAAGTAATAAAATCCCTGGTCCTGATCTTCTCTTTCCAGCACATGTCAAAGATTGTTGTTTGAACGGACTACACTTCCCCTTCTACGTGAGGCATTGTAGAGGAACCTAATGACTGGTGCTTATGAGCAGTCATTTCCATTTTCAAAATAGGTGTCATTACATCATGTGACAGCTACCCTTATCTCTGTCGCATCCAAGCTGCTCGCGAGCTTCATAGTACGGTGGCCTCTGAAACAGAGAGAATCAAATAAGAAAACCACAGACGGGTTTTCGCTAATAGTCGGTTTATCACCCATACCTTAGCTTTGCGACAGACACTGGAGCGTCGGCACTTCTTTTCTGGACCTAAAAGCTGCCTTTGACTCGGTTGTTCGGCACACCCTCTGGGACTGTCTCTATCGCAGAGGATTCCCAGTGTCAATCTGGTGAAGTCGTTGTATGCCCGTTGTCAATGCAGAGTGCACATGTGTGGGAAACAATCCCGAGTGTTCCCTACGACAAGTTACGTTCGACCGGGATATTTGATCTCCCCTTCCTTTTAAACTGTGTGATGGACGATGTTCTGGAAGAAGCACCCAGGGGTTCTGAGGATCTCAGAGTGGAGTAGTAAACTGACTGATATTGCGTATGCGGACGACATTGCTTTATTTAATTCTTCTGCGCAGAACATGCAGACTATGCCAAGCGAGTTAGACTTCATGACCGATCTGTATGGTATGCACTGTGTACACTCAGTGTAAGGTGTTTTTGCAAGGTTGGTTTTGCTTTTTTCTATCGCCGGCAAGTCATCGGAGCCTGTCGATCACTTCGCCTACTTGGACAGAATCATCTCATCAAGCTGTAGTATTGCTAACGAGGTGTCCACGAAGATAACGAAAGCACGTGGCACACTCGACAACCTCTCTCACTGGTGGTATGGCAGACGTCCATATGTTGATTAAAGGCAAGGTTTACAATTCGATTGTGCGGTCACTTTTGATCTGAATATCAGAGGCCTAATTTAATCGTGCAGAATATGCGTATAGACTTTCACTGTTCGATCACCGTTGCCTCCTACAGTTAGCCCGTATTAAGTGGACTGATTGTGTAAGCAACGTAACGGTCCGTCGATGTGCGTTTTGTGAATGTGCAGGTTCGCGACCGATTACCGGAATGGTGAAATACACAGTATTCACTTACTGTGTCTGCTAGTGGAGTGTTTGTCGTACCGCGTATCATTAAGTGTGACCGCCCATGTTTAGAAGAAACCGCTATTCGGTCAAGGGATGATGTAGTCGTTTGCTATGCAAGTGCTGACCGTTCCGCTGAGTACGGCTGGTAGGTGCCGTTCTGCCCGGTTGAAGAGTTCGTGGCCATTCATATCGCTGATTGGATACACTGACGTGACCTTATTTGGCGATCAGTGATGAGTTCGTATCGGCAAACCCGTTGACTTTCGTGAAACTTGTTTTTGTTTATACTCCTACTCTCCTTTCTTTCACTACTTGTTTATTACTTTGCAACTTTCTGGGCCATTTTCAAGACTAACGGTAGCCAGAGCCATTGTACTCAAAGCCGAAAATGATGGTGGCGATGATGTAGGTATAACACCTCCGTTTTGGAAAGGCTAAAAGGAATAGGTTTTACCGATTTTTATATCCAGCTATTTCTTGGATGCAGCGATCGCGAAAATCGTGAGCGGTTGCTGTGGCTTCTCCTCGTTGTGCGCAACTGGAGCATTGTCGTCTGCAAACAGTAATGTTCAGACAATCGATGTATGTAGCAGGTTTGGAACACGGACAATTTTAATATCCATCAGCTTGTCGTATTGTGTTTGCACACCATCCTCAGAGTTCTGGAGCATGATTGTTAGTGTTGTAGTCAAATTTAGACTAACTTGGGCTGGGCTATAACACAACTCTGCTTCACACAATTACCATCATCAAGATAATAAGAAGTCGACTCACACAACCATACTTTCGCCTTCGTACATGCGTGAAACTCTTTAAATTGACGCATTTACCTAGACGTCCAAACTTACCAAGCACCGTTCACAGTGCTTTACAGACTGAACCGCCTTGATGAAATCCACAAAGAATGTTTACTGTGACTGACTGCATTCACGACACCCTTCCTGAAGCTGGTGGGTGGCAAACATCATGTCAACGTTAGTGCTATTGGCCTAGAATCAACTTTTTCACAGGTTCGTTCACATTAAGCCGATTGAACAGGATTCATGCCAGAATATTTCCGTCATACTTTTTCAGACTAATTCACCGATAATCGTCCGTACTCTACTTGCTCCTTAGAATTTTGAATAAGGATGCAATGAGAGCATTTTTGAACTGTTGCTAAGTTGTTTGCTGTCTTCAGGGGGCAGTGGCCAAACTGGAATGAGACACCTTCCAAAGTAGGGCCACTGCGCTTCAGAAGTTCCCCTGGTAACCTATCTTCATCAACAGCTCTTCCCCTTTGCCGAAATCCCACGGCCTTGTGGACCCTTTTCAGGTCCGGGACGATAACGAGCGTCTCTTTCGTGGTTAGCTGTGACAGGTGACTATCATTGAATCAGTTGTAACTGGCGGTTAAATAGGCTGTTAATTTTTTTGTGCCATGTCCCCATGATGTCTTCCGGTTGTGTTCAGGAGACACCAGTGGCTCCATCCACCGTGGAACTCTTCATGTTACCGACGGTCGACATAGTTTTGTATCAGCTTACATTATCTTTTCTACGGAGTGTTCTCTTGTTCTTCTTGCTTGTGTTCACTATGGAATCAGACACTTCACTCTTCACGCATATCGCGCTCGGGCTGACTCTAACGTTGTTGTCATACCAGTCCTCGCGTTTCTGGCATCAGGAACTGGTCGCTTCATTGGCTGGTGTCGCCGTGTGTTCCCTGACTAGTTTCCACATACCCTCGGAAAAAGTGGATGCGGGAGCATCTTTGAGACAAAGGGTGACTGCACTTTGTAAGTGAAACTTCGTCTTTGAGTTTACTAGCCACTCAACTTCCAGCCCACTTTGCTGCCCGGCTGGTCTACAATAAATGGGCTTGCAAACGCTAACAAACAACTTGACCATGATTAACATGTAATATGTGCTGCATTCAACCCTGCACACCACTCGCATGATACTTCTCGAATATCGCACCTTTGCTTATTTAGGCAATCAAACGGATGGTTGTGACCGCTTCGTGAACGAGTCTCGTCGTTATATTATTCGCATCCAGCTGATAACGGTTGTTCGAGTTAGTCAATTCATGAGTAGTACATGGCCGAAACAGACGATTGGCCCTCATTGACTACGTTACTGTTGTCAGGTCCAAAGACACCGTGTCAGACTGCTGAAGTGCGCCCAACGCACGTGTTGAAATCGTCCGGAAGAAACAGTCCGCCGTTCATCGATGTAAAGCGATTTGCGGTGAACAGCTGGTCGTAGAACTGGTTCTTTTTATAGCACGTAGTCGGACCATAATCACCAGGAAAATTAGCAGACTCATTTTGGTCGAGTCGTTGATGTATGTACAGAATTCAGAACTGACGCTATATCGTAAACCTATTGTCAGAGTATTCACCTGATCAGCAGCTGCAAAACGAGCTCCTTCTGCCCTATAGCCGATCTATTAAAAGGTGCGATTGGTGTTTACTTCTCGATTTTACGTTGGTGTGCAAGCCCTACCTAACTCAAGGCTGCGATATCAGTACCGTAGCATTGGTCATTGTTGCGCGGCGTTCTGGCCACTTGGTACTACGTAGATCCGACATTGTATGCATATCTTTCTCCGACAGCGAGCATCTTACTTCTCTGGACGTGTCTCAAGTTGAATTGAGGAGCCGCACGTGGAGCATCTAACTCACCAGTCTGACCTGTAGATGAAAGGACGCAGGGTTTTCCTGGTGGATCCTACCGGGAACCTCTAATTCACTTGGCAATAAAAGGTGGACTCAGCCTGGTGGCGAAGTGAATAAGACCTTAACTCCTGATTCCAGTTGCTGCTTGGCGCACTAAATGTGTTAATGTTTTCATCAAACGTTTGAGTAATGTGAGATTTTCTACAGCGCAGCACAATACGCTGGCGGCCAACCGTAGAGCAATTGGAGTGCTTTTTGTCTGTTGGGGCCTTTCTTCTGTGTGAAAGACAGCAGTGCTCTGATCAAATCTATCGCTCGGTTGTATACTCCCACCTCACAAACACATGCACAATGGATTGTGCTATAGTTTGATGGCTGGTTGATTGATAACCAATCACGAGTGCACGAAACAGATCCGCGGTCGAATTAGTTCCCTACAAACACTTCTAATTGGTCATTGAAAATTCCCCTTGACAGGTTACCGAAACACCGGAACTTTAAGGGCAGATTTGCCAATACCCCTGTTATTGACCTGTTGCACATAACGCTTTATATGTCATGCCTGAGTTCAAACGTTGTGAGGGTTTGCAATATTTGTGTACGTTCAAGTTTTCTTTATGAATTGGAGATCTGGCTGGTTCGGCGCCACACTTTTATCTGATTTCCCAGCGTTTGACCACATTAGCATTTGTCAGTTATGTCAACTGGAATGATTACTGTATTTGCGATATAAACGAGACAGTAGTACAGTGTACACCAATTGTGTCTTGTTTTCCGTCTACTGACGGAGGGTTCGTCGTGCCACGCGCTTTTTCCCAGGCTGTTGTTGACGATTGGGGAAATTTTCAATACGACGAGTCAAACAATGACAAACTTCATTTCCGCAAACCCAGCTCGCTTCTATCTCACTAATGTCTCTAGTCTCTCTCTTGATGTATCCCGAAGACTCTAGTGTGGCAAACACAAACGAATTGCTGATGTCTCTTCAGTTCCTTATGCCGAGTCATTGGTTCTCGGCGTCCAATCGGTGCATTGACCGGCGCTGATGTGTGCAAGAAATGCTCGATAGAGCAAAACTGTTAGTTAGCATTTCGCTTACTTTCAGTGGTCAGAAACTTGTGATGTTTAGGAAGGAAAACAGTTCGTTCTCAAACTAAAAATGTCTGCAGATTAATCTTGGGTTCAATTGCTACTCGCAGCTAAGTCCCCAGCATTTATGGGGCAAGCAGCAGTTCTTTTTGATCATGCGATTTCACGTGCCAGCTGTTTACTAATGCTTGTCAAAACTGTAGTTGATAACGCTACAGCTGATGATACTGGGGTTTTACCTTTTATCGAGTGCCATCATCTGTGTATCGCATTCGAACAATCTAGAAGATTCAGGTCTCTAAGATACCGTGGCGGTTGTTCGCTTTTTCAATTGTCTAAACTAGTGTGAAAAATGTAGTAAAATCAATCGTGCATTTTTTCCAGCTGTAAAATCATCGACGAACACACCCTTTACCCGTGGGCTCCGAATTTCTGCAATAACATGTCGCGAGAGGATCAGCTAGCTCCGATCCATTTTCCGGACGTATGTCCTGCCGATCTCTCTCCTGATGTGCCCTTCTCTATGGCCGCTGGCGACTTTTCAGAAATCTACACAGAACCAGGTGTGTTTGGTTTGGTGTTCATTTGCGATTATTCAGGCGTTGGAAACTTTATAAATATGGTTGGTTTGGGGCTTTTCGATGACCCTGAATACTCGGGAGACAAATTTTTTTGTTCTCTTGCCTTACCACCGTCGTTCTAGATCGCGTCGTGAGTATTATAGTCGGTTTCAACTAACACTTCAAAATATAATGTTGATCTCAGCTTTGGCTGTTGCGTATCACCCAATCAATCTTGCTTCCTACGTCGTTTTGTCAGCCTGTGATGTGAACTACTTGATCAAAAAGTCTTCGTTAGCCGTACTCTTTTCTGTATTTGGCACAGCATTGTTACCCGTCTCTTCAGTGTGGACGATCATTATGCACGTCCCAACTTTACAATTCACACTGTCATATGCAAGTCAGTAGACTTAAGCCAAAATGTTTGTGCCAATTTGGGACTAAATCATCTTGATCATTAACAACACTACTTCGGTGGTTATTACTGATACCTGCTTGATCCTGACTACTGCTCCGTGTTAAGTTAACTAACTAATATCAATTTGTTCTACGTAATGCAGGCAAGCAGTCAAGTTTCAAGTTAACTTAGGAGAACCTTCGTAACTTTCACTACTCCGCTTCATTAACAACCAGAACAATTATCGTTTCCTTCAGCGCCTTCAGCCGCTGAGGATATGAGGATCTTAAAGACGAATCCGATCGACAGTGGTTAGTTTACTCACACTTGTTTCTCTCGCGCATTACACCAATCAATTGTAGCTTTGGCCGTCTGCTGCTTCATCAAGTCATGCTCGAAAAGGCAAGAATACTATATACAGTGAAGTTATCATCAACGATGTTATGTGGTCGACTAACTCCTGGTTCTGGTTTTGAATATTCTTTTCTTAACTTTACAGTCGTTAATCCTATGGAGTCATAGATATCTGGGCATAGAGAGGTTCC
>JTDE01000184.1:287293-319719 GCA_014338405.1 Paragonimus skrjabini miyazakii | reverse complement strand
TACTGAAGGCTTCATTCTCTATAACACAATTTGGTTAACTTGTATGCGTTAACTATCAACTAGGCCTCCTGCTTTTACCATCACTTGTATACACTTTTTGAAAGCTGTTTGTACCGTTTGATTCTTCGCCTGTGTTCGACGAGATCAATATTCACACAATCATAACCCTCAGTAGATTTTTTTCGACCTCCACCCTGTTTGATACTGGAATGTTCTCTCGGTCGGCACCAAAGTGTATAGGGTTACAATACACACAGTACGCGCAGGCCTTCACGACCTCGAGGTCTGACTTTTGAACGGGGATCATCGGTTGTCGGTTTTAATAAAGTCGTCCGCATACATGTATGTCTGAAAACGTCGGACGAATATCTGCATAAGCTACAACGCAGTTCGCTGAAGCTTTTTTCGAACACTGAAAACTGCCACTGTACAGTCTTTGGTGGCTCGGACACTTTATCAATGCTTACGCATTGCTTGTCGCGTCATACAGTCTTCACACGGCCTTGGCTGTACTAGAAGCAACAGCCAAGTAGGCATAATATGGTGGGTTTGAAACCAAAAGACTTCGTTGTCATAGCATACTCGTCTTCGTGAGTAAGCCGCTCAATGCATCGCTGTCCACCTGTGATCAGACGTGCATTTTTAAATAGCGCATATCAGGAATTAATGGCGCGTCTTTCATTGAGCACTTGCTTGAACGTGAGTTGTAGTGCCTTGTTAGTTCGCTTTTAATGATCTACGCATGTTCCGTCACATTGCGCAGTCGAAGCATGCTCGCTTTTGACGTGCTTTCATCCATGACAGTGTGCACCTGGCGTCTCGACTAGTGCAATGGTGTATCCGATTGTGTTTATCCTAACTTATTAACGGCAGGAGGGGTATGTGCAAAAACACCTTATCATCTTTACGGTACTGTTGATACCAGCAATTCCCCGTTTTCTTTTTTAAGCCATAGTTTTTGCTATTGTTGATAAAAATGTAGGTTTTCCAACACCAAAATGCTTCGTGCAAAAAGTGACTAAATTGTTACTCACTCATGAACTGCGACAATCAGTCATTGATGCTGACCACCTGCGATGTATTTTGTGACACATTGTTCGACGTAGTAACAACGTGTTCTGTCCAGTTTTACAGTAATTTTCACGTTAGTTTCGCCGTTACCACAACAACCTTAAGCTTGACCAAAGGATACTGTGACTCGGGCCACCGCTCACCTCAACAGTGACGTGGAATATCCTAGAAAAAGAAAAATTCACTGAAAAGATCAAAAAATAATTACAAGAAGCCTAGGTGAAATAACAAAAAGTGATATGAATGCATGTACACGATACACTGCCATCTCAGGTGGCGTTACTAGTCAGCAATTTGAATGATAACGACGACACAGCGAGACAAGCGACGCCTACCGACTTTGTTCAATGGAACATTCAGGGTTCTTCTATTTCATAATCCCGTAGATGCTTAACTACCACACGGTTCCACCCAACTGTTAGCGGTCTCAGTGTACAATGTCCAGTACGATAAACGGTTGGCTAGTATGCAGAGTACGTGATTTAACCATCGCAAGTTATGCACCGTGATTAGTTGACCAATTGATTTTAATAAATATCCACTTGGACTCACTAGTATTTTTGCTTATAGCATGTTTTGCTGGTTATTACTATTGCATGGCGAACCAATATGTGGTTTTGTTTTCTGCGTGTTAGTTTACCAATTCTGTTAAATTGCTGTTGCTCACTTTGAGTCTCAATAGTGGTAATCACCAAAAGTTGATTTCGAATGGTCGTTTCATATTTGATGCAAACCGATTGCCACCTTTTTGCAACAATTGGATGTTTTATTTTGCATATTTTGCATTTATGTAAGAGATCTACACAAATGAGTGATTTATCCCATTATGTCTTTTAGGAGTTTTTCATGGTTTGTTTACATGATATTATTTCTATCATCATCATCATCTCTTGTTGATACTCTCTTTATTCCTCTTCCACAATTTTCACGTGGAATCGTTTTCCTGTTGACGATATTTAACGGTCTCAAGTTAATGCAGCATTCAAATTTTTATTGAAAACTCAGTGAAAAATGTGCAGGTCGAAGGTTTTTATAGGGTGTTAATCTTATGCCGACTTTACACACGTTTTTGAAAGGCATTAGCTAGTACGAGTTGCAAAATTAGAACCGCTCATGACTAAATTGGTGTTGACTATTTTGACTTAAATTTTGTTGCAACCCAAAAGTTGGTTTACTTTTTCATGAATTCTTCCTATTCTAATGAAGAACTTTCAGTCGCTTTAGTTCTATTTCGCTACATTGGGTAAAACGCGGTCAACGGAACACAGACAAAAACCATAGCAGATGGTCTCACGTGTGATAACAACTGTTAACTTCTTGAGTGTCATTGTATATTTTTGAAATGACACCGAGATTCACGTCACCCGAGGTAGAAAACTTTGGGTGTAAGTACTCTTCTAGCACTGATACCATACATGTTCAGTAAATTCTGTGGGTTACGTGGTTTACAAAAAACGCACCTACGGACTGCATGATGGATGACAAGGCGAAACCATTCTCTTACAAGTATGTCACTAACACACTGTAGTTTTCAGTGAGGATTCACTACTAACAATCCGCTTGTTATCTCCTTTAGTTTCATAAGGCCTCAGTCATCTTAGCATAATTATGTTGAATGATGAAATGGCGATTTAACAACTAAGCTCTATTCGGCTTACGTCACTTACTTTATCGGTACTGTGAAGTAATCAACAATTTGTTGTGTTCATCCCAGGCAGATACATATGCGGTCGATGCGTGCGGGTTTAAAAATGTAGTGAATAATGAGTAAGATGCCTACTTTGTCCCATCCGTTCTCTGATTGAACAATGTCAATCTCGCCCTGTTTATATATATATATATATATATATATATATACGCGAATGACAGTACCATATATTCACGGCACATCCGAAGCAGCACAAAGGATGCTCCAACCACTGGGCATCCAAATATCCCACAAACCAAACTCAACACTCCGTTCAGTTTTGGTGAACGCTAAGGATCGTGTAGAACCACACGAACAGTCTGGCGTAGTCTACGCCATTCCATGTCTAGGGTGTGACCAACAATATGTGGGACAGACAGGCAAACAGCTTCGCACACGCGTGCACGAACACAAGCTAGCGATGCGACGAGCCGACCCCAAATCACAGCTTTGGCACCACTGCGCGGAGACAGGCCACGAGGTCAACATAGACCATGCGAAAGTGGTCGCACGGGCAAAGATGAAAGGGGAACGGCTTGTACTGGAGGCTCTCTATTCGCGGAATTCGTTCAATCGACACGTAGATATAGACAGCCACTACGTCAGCATCGTTGACACTAGAACGAGAAACGAGCGAAGACAGACCGACAGACGAACACGGTGAGCGGCAGAGCAATCACATTCCGACACATTTATTTGTTTGATAACGGATCCTAGTGTGGATTTGAAACGTCACAATAAATCGTTCACCACTCAGTGTTTGCCCTTTTAATACCTTAAATATATATATATATATATATACGACTCATTGATATGACTTCACTGTTACAGACAGAAATGCTGCCTTATCATCCGTAGACAAATAAATTGTGAAACCAACCTGCCGTTGTATTTGCTACTTCTAAGGCCAACTCATTGTTTTACCTTGAGTGCATGTTTGCTGTCAACTCTTCGTTCATGTGGCGTCATTCTTCATACACCTTATTTTGAGTTATCCATTTTTTGCTCCTCGATTAAGATTCTTGGGATTGTATTGCCACGGTGTTCTTCATTGACACTGCCCACAATATCCTGGCCTATTTGGAGACGATTTGGCGAGTTCTGAAACCTGGTGGCCACTGGGTTAATCTTGGTAAGTTGTGTTTAATCTAAAGCAACCTTTGATCGTTTGTTCTGCATGCAAATATCAGTAATCATCTGCAACTGGACTCCTCTTCGGTTGCATCTAAAGTGTAAGACTTGAAGTAGTGGAACCACTAAAAATCACTTTCTAAGATTCCTAGTGATGGATTTTTGAGTATACTTTCCTTTCTTGTCCACTTCAATACTGTGCTTAAACGTGGTTCAGTTGCGACTCATAAAAGAATCATTCTCGCTGAAACTTACCAGGCAATCGCCTTGTGCTTTGCTCGCTCATTTGTTCGCCGACCGCCGTTTTGCATGCTAGGTTTTTATGTTTATTCACACTTAACCGTCTTGGTGGGGGTTCTAACTTCGTTAAACCAACGTTAAAAAAACTTTTTGATTGTGGTAGCCATTCACAGAGAGTTACACAATGCGAGCGCCACCAGATTGTTTGGTCTTTACTGTTGGACAATGTAGAAACCACCACGAACCAGGTAGTCGAGCCAGAAATTGACGTCGAAGCACATAATGTCTTCTTGATTTTAGAACTTTTTTCGATACATAACGCCTTCCGCTGAAAAAATCTTCAAACATGACAAAAGACGAGGGTTTTGAACTGTTGTATTCCCAGTTAAACTTCGTGGGTTTTCTACCTGGTGTAAACGGCACTTTTTGTACTGCACACTTGATTTCATGTTTTTCCACTTCTGTATCCATTTCCACTATTTTGGCTTATGTTCATCGAATTGGTCGGTTCTTCAGGTCCACTGTTGTACCACTTTTCCGATTTACCGGGAGAGGACTCCTTGGAATTAAGCTACGAGGAACTGCGGTCGGCCATCCAGCGAATCGGCTTCGAGATTCTGGTTAGTTTCCAGATTTCTAATTAAATTTGCATTACTGACACTGTTTAAGTAAGCAGTTTTGTACACGTTTGTATTAGGCGTCATTTCATCAGACTTTCATACTGCATAAAGCATCTGTGCAGATTATCATGGCGACGAGTTAGCCCTCGACAACTTTTAGTGCGATCGGGGTTTGTGTCACAAAATGGTTTACTTTAATATTAGGTTATAGAAATGTCTGAAAATGTGCTATCTCACATTTGTGCAGTCGAATACTATAACAATGTCCGTTCCTTCCTGGACTTGGAATATTACAAACTAAAATCCTTTTACTGCATTTTACTTGAATTAGTTGTCATCACCGAACATTACAATGACAATATCCAATGAATACCACAGTCTGATTTCTTACAACTACCGATTACCAGTAGTCCTTTTTTGATTTTACACTAATATTTAATCGATTACAATTGACGGGTTCTGAGTGAAATGATTGTGTCGTGTGACACGGATTTTAATGGTAAAAGAATTAAACGGCACCTTAGTGAATCGGCATCCATTGGGATTAAGTACGTTTCAGTTAATGGAAGCAGGAGCACTATTTAGGATATGTACGGGAAGCTTTAACATACGAACTTTTAAAAGGCACACGAAGATATGATAGGATCCGGAAGTGTTTACCATTGTTGATTCATCAGAAGATTCGATAACGTACCGCAAGAAACACAATGAATACTTCGGCACAGGGTGACCCTGTTTGATGAAAACGAATTCAATTTGAGTGGTCCGGATCATTTGTACTATTTTTGGAATGGCTTGCATAAATAGCGTGGCACTTGGAGCTGAGATGACAATGGATCTTTCGTTTCGCTCAAGGAGTTAGATATATGGTGTCTTTGCAAACTAAACAGTTTGCTCGGTCATACATACGTTTTCTTTCCAACTGCTGCCATTTATGGGGCAGTTTGATAGTGAACTTTAGGTTTTACACGAAGAAAATCGTACCATCGAATTAACCCAATAGACGATACATTGATCAGTTAGTAATCAACTTGTTACAATGGCCTGACAATTTCCGATTGCTGGTATTGTATGCCAACTGTAACTGTATGAGATTTGGATGTGCATATCACAATAATGGAACTTAGCAGTCGAACAATGGATTGGTGGAGGTTATTCAGCATGCATTGACTAAACTTAATGAGAATCTGTTTGATAGTTTGCCTTATCTCGTAGTTAAACTTTGTATTGAAATACCGCATCGAAACGGGAGTCACATCTGGTTTTTAGTAGTAATAGTAGAACGTGAGTGGTCCAACGATTGCATGACAGTCATTGTTGTACATTCTTTTCATTTGGTATTATATGTTACAACCTTGTTCTTTCCCACTCTTCACTGCAAACGATGGATGATGTTTATACCATTGCTTATGTGATGCTAAGTCAGTGACAGTTCGCGTTACCATTATATAGGTAAACCAGGCGATTACAACTAACGATCGAATGGTCTATAAGGTTGATTTTTTGACTGATTTTTGGTGAACAATTAAAATCATTAAAAAGCCGGGACAGGACGGAGCTTACGTGCTACCTGAACAGCACATGTTGTAAACTTTGGTCATCAATAATGCTTTCTACATATGTTTACAATATGACACAATATTTGGATCCGAATATGTGTGATATTGTGACGACTTCTAATGTAAATTTTCTCCAGTCAATCTTAACCAAGACACATTCGGCAATGAATACGACTTGTTTAGTACTGAACGAATGAATGGATGTCGTATCTGTTCCGACGTTTCAATGCAGCCCTACTCAGTAGTGTTAGATGAGGATACCACTCCCACCAGCGTTGGCTTGTAAACAATCCCAAGTGGCATGCTGATCGTTAATATGCTTTTTCTTATCATTGATTCTGACCGGTGTGAGCTGGATCAGGACTCAAGGTTGACTAAACGGGGGAGCTTATTGTTAACCATGTATCGCGGATTAGCGTGGTCTGGAGTGTTTGGTTTCATACTAACTGTCCGAGTGGTGCTGGTTTGAACTCTGATGTATATCTAACGAACGGGTTTCAGAATCTTGCTGCAAGCGTCATTCGGCTTTACAACTGAGATGACACTCTGTCCATTACCGATGTTCCTGTATACTGGATGACTTATCGCATCTTTTGATACGTAAATGAATCTGATTAGGTTCATTGTCATAATTGTCAAAGGCCACTACATTAGTGGTTTGCGTTACTTATTAACTGCTATAAAACCCTGAACAAAAGAGCACGTCCTAGTTAGGAACTGTAAAAAGGCAACCTAACAGCTATGTCTAATCCCAAATATTCAATCAACTGGTCGGGCAATAAGTGAAAGTAAGGCGTCTTCAGCAAGACAATTTACTTATGGCTTTCATTGCCCCTCGTCATCAGGTGCATTTGCTTCATCATCATCATCATGGACAGCAATACATCAGTGGTTCACACTGATGCTTAACTGCCACGCAACCACAGAGGAGAAGAAACAAACCTTGTATAGAAAGAGAGAAGAAAAACAAGGGAAGGGGAGGGGACCTAACCACTAAAAAACAGCTACCTCTACATTCAAACGTACAACATCAAGGCGCCTACACGTTGCAAACAAACTGAGCTGTAAGTGAAAGTAAGGCGTCATCAGCAAGACAGCTTCCTCACGGCTTTCAATGCTCCGCGTCATTAAGTGCACTCATTTCACAGACAACTCAGCCAAACAACGACAACATTCACGCCATTGAGCTCGGTTAGCCGCCATCTCATCTAACGTCTCAAGCCACCGACTCTGTGAGTCGCGAGGGCTCCAGCTGGGGAGACGAACCCGATCTACAGTGGCCAACCCCTTCGTGAGCGATTTCATTTGTCTACGCCAGGTCATCATCTGTCCATCTCACACCTTACGCCAATCGACCGCAGCGTCGACAAATAGTGCTCGATGTGGCAAGCGATTAGCTGGCATCCTTAGTACATGACCTAACCATATAAGCCTGTGCAAGTGTAAGGACTGAACGAAGAAACTCGTTTGACAATCATTGCCAAATACCCGCTTCCTAACCTCCTCGTTACTCACTCGTTGATGCCACCCGATACGAGCGATTGAACGCAGACATCGGTGGTCAAACACCTGAAGACGGTTTAAGTCTTCTACCCTGAGTGGCCATGTTTCGCTGCCGTATAGTAATACAGCCCTCACTGTTATCTGACATACGCGATCACTGAGCTTCAGAGAGATATCTTTCTGTCGCCATAAGTGCCTCAGTAAGTGCCTTAGTAAACACCGTTCTAGCCTTGGAAATGCGCGCCTCTATTTCATTTCATACACCTCTGCCGCCGTCGCTGATGCAGCTTCCCAGGTATACAAACCGGTCAACAACCTCCATGGCTTCATTACTTAACATTAAATCTACGTAGTTACAGCAATCTTGCAGAAGCGCTTCGCATTTCGTGGCTACAAAGCGCATTCCGAAGTACTTGGCAGAACGTGAAATAGCATTTAGCGTTGCTTACGCTGCTTGATAGTTGTCAAACAACAACAGCTTATCGTCAGCATAATCAAGATCAGTCAGTCTTCCATCAGGTAAGAGGTCCACACCGGCATCTTTTGACTGCCGGAGAGTGCATTTGCTTCACAGACAACTCGACCACACAATGCTAAACCCGATTAACCGCCATTTCATCCAGAGTGTCCAGTCACCGACTTTATGAATGACGGTAGTTCCAACACGGTAGACGAACCCAACCCACGGTGGCCAGTTCTTTTCTGAAATGACTTATTTATCTACACCAGGTGTTGTGTTCAGTTAGCGCCTTACGTCAGCCGGCTGAGGCTTCCTTTCTACACGGCTTAATGATATAAAGCTGTGCATGTCCAGCGATTGAACAGTGGAACTCATTCGGTATTCCGTACGACTTACCCGTCGCTTACTCGTTGGTACCACCGATGCGAGCGATTGTGCACATTCATCGGTTTTCAAGTACCTGGGAATGTTTCACATATCTGATCAGTCAGTTTGGGTTAGAAAAAGAACGTCGGATAGGTCAATTCTCTGAGCTATTTTATACATCGAGTGGTTCATCTCAGGTACACAAGCCCAATAAATGGCGCTTACATTAGCCCGTGTTACTTCAGAAGCGTAGATCTGTGCTAATACCCGGTCTTCAGTAAGTTGTACATAATCCATCTCAGTTCTATTTTGGTGTCTCTGTACGTTTTTATTGTCCTACACTCATCTGAATATTAGTGATCATTCGTTGGAACTGCCCTATTTTACTTCCGCTTAGATAATTAATAACACTTTCTTGCCTACAAATTTGTATGTGACTATTCATCGTGTTGAGTTACAGAAAGAAAATAAACGAATTCGTTGTGGCTACACGGAAAATCCGGCCTCCATGTTATCCTACGAATACCGTTGTGTCTATGGACTTTTCCGGAAGCCAGTCCACTCAACCACTTCAACCTAATCATGTTGCTCCAGTTTGTCTCGTCTCTACAAACAGATCACAAGCTTGATACAAATCTTATAACCTGCTTTCGTTGCTGTGTATATAGAATTTTGATATATCTTTTCCTGGCGGACAAGTGAATAATTGAAAATCCGCCATATCCTTTTTTTAAGTTCAATTCCCTCACCTGGTTTAGTGTCCCAATGTGTATTGGAGACATATGAACCATTTGTTTCTTCAATCGCGTGTTTGTTTTTCTCTCCTACTTTCTCGGGTTATGGAAATCGTCGAGAAGGTTTTCAAGCGGTCAACATCCTTACATACAACGAGCTGCTGTTAACCTTGTCATTAGGAGGGTTCATCTATGGAAGCCCTCAGTTACCATACTGGAAATCTCAAGGGGTTCTCTGGCCGTTCGCTAATTGGATGTGGGCTGTCGTGACTGATATTGAGGCAGATTCGGAGCGCTGTGTACTCGAAATAAGATCTGTACAATCTGGTAGTATTCAGTTTTTCACAGGTGCATATGACATAACATGTTGTCTGGTTGTGATCTCAATTAGAAAAGGTGGGGAGGTAGACTGTATGCAAAACTTTTTTCCCGTATCCTTGGCTAATAGGATGGGTGGGACATAATTTTCCAACTGACACCTTCGCTATTTGTAAGTAGCCAGACATAAATACGCTTTATATTGGGTGCAGTTTTTCGAAAGAAAGTTTGCTATGTCTTGGAGCTCAGGTGTGGTGACATGTTCATCCGAAATGATATGTAAATGGCTACCGTGGTTCACGAATACGAAGCAGGTTAAACCCCATGTATGGTAATGTTTAATAGGTGACGTTTTTAATCAACAGAGAAATGAAGTCACTAGTCATCAGCACACAAATTTTGGGTCCTGACGGTTTCCTCCAACCCAATTGTTTTCCACCGTAGAAATATGTAAGAGTCACTTTCGCCGCCCGTCGAAAACCGCTGTTCGCGTACTTTTCCACTCAACTATATGTGGAAATTTCCATATGAATGTAAAACCCCTGGTTGGTTGCTGGCTGTGTTAAATATCATTCCACTTGGGAATGTCCACCAGTTCATCCGCATAGTTGTAGTCTATTGTTTATGGCGATTTCTTCAGGCTGATCGATTTCTACAAATAGTTACGTCAACAACTCGCTAAAGCAGTCGAGGCTATCTACTTACAAAAGAAGGCTGTGTTATTTGTTCCTTTGGTTGTATCTGTATTGGTTTTGTAATCGCTTTTGAGTATAGACATGGCGGACACTTCCTACTGACGGCTTTAACGAATAAAATAAGCCACGGTGATATCCCCGGATGTGTGACGTTGTGCATGCAATCCTAGGATAGTGCTCACATTCACTGTATGATTGAATGTCTCAGATTTTGAAATACGACACATCTGTTGTTTCTTACCACAACTGACCTATCACAACATGAAAAGCGGTGCTAACTCCGTCGATCAAGCCATGCATTAGTTAAGTATTCTGCAGCTCGTCTCAAGACACGGGCACCTCTAGTGTGCTTGCCCAGTATATCTCGCAATGGTGTTCGAGCGGTCCCAGTTTAGAATACTAATAGTTTTGGTTTCCTTAGTGTTCTCTTTTGTTTTTTGTCCGTGGAGCACGCGACAAAGTGTCGGCTGCGTGTTTTTTTGACTCAACAACAATTTGCACTCCAAAATTGTGGCCAAGCTGTCTGAAATACTCTGGACTAATTCTCAACGGTGGTGACTCTCATTCAGTTGAGTACTTTGCGTTCGGTGTTTAAGGCAAAACGACGTCTGAAGAGATGAAGGTTTAAAAAAAGCTGGCCACAGTTTACTTATTGAGCTCTCACGGGATTGTTAAAGCAACATTTTTTAGCACTACGACCAAAGGATGAACCCACGGTGTATATCTCACAGTCTCGATCAAGCCCTTCATTATGGCAAGAAATTGTGGTGTTGGCTATGAAACCGCAAAAGGTTTGATATGGTGCTTTAAGTTATCCGGTTTTTTTATGTGACGATTTCTCTAAACGAACTACTTCGAAAACAATGATTTCAATGTGAGTTGAAGTAATCAATATTCGACTGATGCGTGGGGTAACTCTCGGGCGCAGGGTGACGTTGTAGCCAAGAAGGGATTTAATGTTTGTGCGTAAGGCGTATGCTGTGATACCTCTCCTCTGACCTTTTAGAAACAGTTTTACTGCAGTGCATCATAGTGTGAGATTAACCATTTAACCAATTGCTACAGGTGACTAAAGTGATAGGTCACAATTGTCTTGAGGAACAAACATCATAAATTTTGAATCAAGTATAATCACGAGTACGATTGAAGAATTTCGTAACAGACCAAATGGCGCCTGAATGAACAGATGGGGATTTAATTTTGATAGGGCGAGTGGTTTTATCAGAAATCTACACATCAATTATACAAAGTAAGTCCATACCTTGTGAAAATTGGATAGGGATACTCCGCATGCAATCAGTGTTCATGTGGCGTAAAAAAAAAGAACACGTCACAGTAAGTGACGCTGAAACTATGTGGCAGGACTCCTTATTGTCTGCTGTGCGCTGTATACTTCTGCAAAAGTAAAAAGTCGTAGTGCTGATTCTGTTAGTCTATCTACTGGGCCTGGCGTTTAAAAGTATCATGGGCAGATACTATCCTTTTTCTGGTTTAAGATGTCTCGATATCACTCTTATGTGTCGATGTCAATTTAAAACGTCTCAAAGGTATTGCTAGGTTTCAGTAGCGAACAGGTTCACTTGGCTGATGTAAGCATGGATAGGCTGGCAGACACAAGGATTAGTTGAATCTTACGCGGTAAGGGGACACAAACTCACCGGGTGCAGGTAGTAAATGAGGCCAGCTCGCTGGTACCCAGTATCCAGATTGATGGGAAAGTAGGTTATACGCACATGGTGATCATAGAGCCTATGAGTGTGTTCGTGCGGCGTGGAATGCACACGGACAACACCTAGTAAACCTGTGGTCTATCTGTGGGTACGTGAGGGATCCCCTAGCCGTTCGATTGGCCAGGTAGGTCGGACAAGCCCTACCTCGGATGCTAGCGCAGTAGCCATCCGAGTAAGTGTGATGGCTGCCGTGATAGCTGAAGGCAGGCCTGAAACATTTAGTGGTCAATCGATCGTGGTCTCCAAGCCTGGACAAATAGTGACCGGGTTAGGAGACAGACCATTGCAAGTCTGCTCTGGCTTTGGATGATTCGGGCGAGACAAACAGCCTCATATGAGTAGCGTAAGGATTTGCTGGCTACTGTGCTATCAGAACAGTACACCTGAGCATAGACTAGCTGCGATTAACAGCATTCCGATACAACGGCTGGTCGAGATTGGAGTGGACACTTGGAGTAGTTGACTAGATGTGAAAATGTGTCAACCGACAGCTCATAATGAACCAACCTGGAAATCCACAATATAAACCGATTATTGGATGCACATCTTCTATTCGGTTCTCTTGAAAACTATTTTCTGAAAAGTATTTTTGGTAAATCGAGTTAACCACCAGTTCTAATTAGTTTCGGCTTGTCCCATTCTCTGAAGGTTTTGACTGGAAATACCCTGACGTGGTAGTGTGTCGCAATCAATAGCTCGAAGCTAAATTGTCTTTTTCAATTCCCCTCTGACATTTATTACTCTGCTACTGTGTGGACTTTTGTCAGGATTAACAATAGCCCGAACCAAAGCTGGAAATGTCGATGATGGGCACCTACTGTGCGTTCCTGAAGTTGCAGTGAGGTAGAACGCTCACACTCTAACAATGCTGCTGAAAACAAACACAGCCGAGTAACTGGTAACATTTACCTGTCCAAACTGGATCGCTGGATCGACTACTAGCAACCTGGTATCAATTAGCGGTTACATACACGTGATTATCAGGCCGTGAGTCTGTGCTACTCAGTTTTATCGGCCTGTTTGCAATGCCCCCCAAACAGAAGATTAATGTTCATTTCTTTTTTGTATTATTGTTTTCTCAGCAACAACTCGTGGTTGTTGTGTCAGGATGCGATTGGTCGTTCAGCCCTATGGTTGACCTGACCCTAGTACTGCTTGATTCCCTTTTCAGCAGTTTCTACGAGTAAGCTGAAGTTCTGCTTTGGTTAACGATACTGAGATGGGATTCTGATACTTACAGCCAAATTCCTTTAGACAATCTGTCCAGGTTTGTTCTCGGTGGGGGAGGCGGATTCATTTTTCTAAAGCGCGGTGATTTACTGCTTACCGAATCGGACGAACGCCCGTATCCCAGTCTGCTATCCACTTGTGGACACTGCTGCAGTCCAGAATTTTTGTGCCTGACCTGTCGTTTAACCCGTCACGCATTTTACTTGACTGGCCTTGTGAGCCAGACAAATGATGACTCAACACGTGGAGACGAAGACGGCTGCTGGCTGGTGAGCCATTTTAAATCGAGCTCGTCTCCACTTGGGGGTTCTGTAAATCACAACCGTATCTTCCTAATCGATTTTTGTGATGTAAATATTCTTTTTTTGCGTCTGGGTTGTTTGTGAACTGTAAAATTTTATTAAAGTTGAGCAGCAGATTCCTAGAGTAACTGCAACCTTGTAGATACCATCTTACTCTCATTAACAACTGAGTTATTTGCTTACGATGTATGGACGCCTTTGTTTTGTTTGAGTTTGAAAGTAAAGAATTTTATCAGCTTGGTCCCTATTCGTCTCTCTGCTTCTGTTTTCAAAATGGTTGCATGACAGTCATACTGTTTGTGGATTTTCTTATCACGAATTTCCGAACTACAAATCAAGGCTATTGATTGCATTTGGGCGGTCAGTTTTATTTACCACCAAATCTCGGGTAGCTGTTTGCTTCTGTGACGTTGCCGGTCGTGCACAAACTGGTTATCTTTGCGTTTTATCGATTCCCTAACTGTTGCCCCATTGTCCTAAATCTGGGTGCAATATTCACGGGACGACCTGGCCAAATCAGTGTTTGGGCGCAATTTTGATCAATACCACCAGTGGATGTGCTAGCCTGTTCGCGCGCTGCTCGGACGTCATTAACAACTGTTATACTTGGGATATACGTAACATCAATTCTCTAGGAACGATATCAGGAACCCCTCCCCATAAGACAAAGTAAACGATTTGTGTCCGTGCGACGTGCGGATCATTCTTTGTGTGCACAGTCAATGAATGGAACTAATTCGACTACGATCTGGCTGCGTGGGTGTTCAATTAATGCAGTGTGTGTTGGACTGCCTTGCGTACAGTATTGCGTGATTTTCGACTGAGACTGGAACATAATGTTCGCGCCCATGTATAACATTGCAATCTATCAGCACCATACGCCGGAATACGGACAGCATTAGTTGCCGAACTGAATGCCACCTGTTTATAAATTCCATGCACTATACCTGCCTAATTCTGACAACACAAAAAATGTCAAGCATATAGAATGCCATTTGCAAATCATAAAGCACAAAAGAAAGCGAACGAAATACCAACTTGTAACAAATGCGTTTTCGGCCCCCTTGATCCGAAAGTATACAAGGTGAAATTGGTAGAAAATGTACTATATTTACGACTGGACATGTGGATTATAATGGCACACACGCCGCATCTTGACCAGCTTTGTATTTGCTCGAATTAGTCAAGCAAGAATAGAGGTTAAACAGGACTCCGGCCGAAATCGTTTTAGTAACAGATCAACTAACTCTCATTATGTTATTGTTAGATCACAATTACTGGCCACAGCATGAACGAAAAGCAATTGTATTCCGTTGTATCTTGTTTCCGCTTAACTGTTACCTCTGGTTGTTCATTCTCCCCATGACGTCGTTTGTTTTTGTTTGATCTGTTGAACTCTTACTGTGATACCCGTGTCTCTGTTCTACCGTCTGGACACCCGTTGCAATCATGTCATCTATCCATTGCCAAGTTCGTGACCGTGGCTGCGCACCGTGCAAATTTGATCGCAGCTTTAGCATTCGGCTCGAATTCCTAGTCAGCTCGTTTTGGTCGTTAAGGGTCTATTCGGTATGATGTTTGTAGTATGTCAGCCTGTTGACTTTGGTCTGTTCAGTATTTTGGGATTGGAACTGTGCTTGACTGGAACGTTCGAACCAGTTTCACATACACCACCCACTCACCATAAGTTCACGTGTTAACGCCTCATCGTGGTTGAGCATTGTTGACGTTGAAGGACCAAACTGTGGATTCTCTTTCTTTGTCCAACCTTTTTCATAAAGTTGAAAAAAATTCTCCTAAGGGCATAGGTATCCCGGCTGATTTTGCTACTATGCATGAGGATCTTCCGAAACATCCGGATTGGATGAGGTTCCTCCCAAAAGAAATTTTCTGTTGTGAGCGCACCACACGCCCAACTTTTTTCAAGCGGTGTTACCAGCAAACAGCTGGCTGACCAGCCGCTCTTTATGCTGTAAACCTGTTCTTTCGTAATATATATTCATCGCTAGGCTATCGGCGAATCAAAATGCTGTTCGCCGTTAGTAAAAGTTTACTAATTCAATTCCGCTTCCTCTTCCCGCAATGCTACACGTCGTGTTTCACTTCGGATTAAAAAATACGTGTTCGAGTACAGCTTTTCAACTGTGTTGAACTTTTTAATAATAGTCTGGCAAACACAAGCCTCCGTAAGTCACTAATTAATATGAGAAGAGAAAAGGGCCGAATATGCTATTGCGCCAGTCAATCTAAGGTAGTGAGGAGAACAATACAAGTTGTGTGTGTTAACCCGTCGTTTAGTTTGACAAGCCGCCATGAGTTGTGTTAGGGGACCTCCTATTAGATTTCCTGTGGTTAACCGCCATGCGAAACAATGGTCAAGACATTGTTTACGGAGAATGGAGAGCGATCGGTGCCGACACCAGCGGGTGTGGAACGTTTCGATCTTATCCGACACTAAATGGATGAACTGAGCTAGTTTAGTAGGTCTAGACGTTATCCTTTGAAATGTATGGCAAAACACTAAGCCTCGTTGAGGTATTTTTTGCAGAACGTGAAAATGATAAGTAGTCTGCACTTGCACACGACTAGGTTTGTGAGTTAATTCTAGAACATTTGTATTTGACGGACAATCAGTCAGTTTCAGACAGGGTCATTGGCGACTCTATACTTTTTATACACTATATGGAAAGTACTTATTGCTGTGTTCTGATTGTTGCTTTTAATGGCATTATTTTCAGTCGACAGTTTGTACTTTCCAATAGTCGGACATCCATGTTGATACCAAACAACGATGGCGTTTTGTAATGTGCATTTTTTCATCCATTTCTCACATACCCTGTTTTACAAATACGTGGATGGATTTAATCCAAGAGACATATCAAACGGTACATCGGTATTCATCTTACTAGCTGTTGCTTAATCTTGACAGTTGTCAGTACATATGTTTTTCCCTAATTTACGATTATCAGCTCACTGTTTTCCTACTCGTCAAATAACGGAATCACTGTTTTGTAACTGTGAATGTATTTGCCTTTATGCGGAGTAATGTAGTCCGATCAATTTTTTATGTATTTATACTATTCAAGTGTTGGATATTTCATGTTACTCGATGTAACTTTTTGTCAGCTCAAAAGTTATAATCAAATTCTTATTATGAAGGAAATAAAGATCACCTGAATTGCCACATCTAGTGACCACTACCTGAATGATGTCCCATGCAAGGAGCATTCGCACCAGGCCTTACTGAATAATTTAATCCACGTAAAATGTAATGATTTACTACTATCGCGGTTGATACATGACTGTTGCACCTGAATGATGGAGGTGTGGTGTAGCGCAACGTCATGCCGCATGAGATGACAGATCCTCGAGTTTGAAGAAGGCACATCGTAATTCTCGGACAATGTATAAATTGGATCTTTTCCTGGTTTTTAAAGCTGGTTGCAATTGGATTTAGTCACTAGTCTCAGATACAACGCACACTTATCTGATACGATAAACCGTATACATCTTCAGCATTTGGTAACGAAATTTGCGCACGGCTGATAGTTACAATGACTAAATTATTCACTCGCTGTTTCCACAGACTTCCTTATAAAAAGACAATCAAAGGTTACTTTCTACGTATTTGCCAGCAGTCTACAGACCGCAATGTTGAAAACTCGTTTTCATATAATCACATCTTATCAAAATATCTATATGTTAAATTTACCATCAGATTTCCTTCTTGTGCTTTCGATCTCGTATATTCAGTTTTTTAAGCGTTGTATATCACACTCATCTATAGGCGTTATGTATACCTGACCTAATTGCCTGTGCGTGTACAACATTTCCCATCTTACTCGCTTTTGGCGTGACAAAACGAAAAGACTGTATTTTTTGTTTGGCCTCATTGACTGCTGTTTTGTTGTTGTCAGGTTGCAGTTCAGTCAGAAAGAACTTACCGTTAAAAATAACTGTTTGCTTCGTCACAGTCGTCTTTATAAATTCCAGGAAAGAAGTGAATGACATATAATCGTCCATGGAATGTTGACTGACACATTTACTTTGAACAAAGCTTCTGGATATTCCAATTCCCGTGGTAGCTTCAGGGTGCATCGATCACACGACTCATAATTTGCATTCTCGGGTCACAGTTGACCTGAATTCGTTCCAGTATAGAGTTGTACTTTGTGGTTGAGACGATCCAGAAACGATGAACAACGAGATCTATAAAAATTTTATCGGATGACTGGCTCCTTGGTATCCGGACTCCAAGCTTCACATTACATTGGCACACAATGAACCTCGATTATCCAGTCGGCCCCTTTTCGAAAAGGGGTTGACTGGAAAGTTTGTGGGAATGCGACAGCTGCGATCAATTTTGGGTGATGCTCAATCTATATGAAAAACACAAAATCCCCTATTACTCATCAGTGAACTTCGATGAGTTCATGCAAATGACTACTCCCCAAATGTGATTATTTCATATACACTGTCCCATGTTCGAATATGGTGTTGCTTCCTTCTGAATTTCAGTTGACTATTTCTTGAGAGATCAGATTTTGTGCTTCTGATTCCAAAACGCCGTCACTATATGAATACAACCACTGACAACTCGCTGGAAGGGCGATAGATTGGTTACTGTAGCCCTAGTCGGCTGCCGATTTCATCCGTTGGATACCTTTTTTCACACCCCCGTTAACCCATTTCCAAACATGTGCGCTCAAGATCATTTGATGTCTGCGTGAAAAGTTTTTTCTATCCATCGTTAATGACTCTGGAGTACATCATCTGGTTCGCTGCGGTTCTATTGGGGTCTCGGAAGGAGTCCAGTTCGTCCATGACCGATGAGTAGTTGTCAGAACGTGAGTACTGATCGCCGAATTGTTCATTTGGATCACTCCACTCCGACCAATTTAGTCCTGCAGATTGTGGATGCTGTCCAACGTAGGCCCAGAAACTTGACTAACGTGTCATATCATCTCTGCATACTGTAGTTAATATGGCAATGAAACCGTGTGATAAATTTACCCAGATTAAAAATCTCAGCTCGGCCTTTTTCAACGATCATTTGCCATTCTCTTCTCTCCTAAGGTATTTCCACTTTTTTGGAGGGTTTGGATAGTCACCTTTCTCACCAATTTGGGCATGAATTTCAATCAGGAACATTCCACGGCGCCGATAGAACTGTTGGTCCTCTTAGGATATTGAATGACAGAGCTTCCGTTTTGGAAAACTAAATCCCAGTTTTACGGGTTTTGTAAAACCAGTCTTGTAGATAATGACTAAGTTGCTTGAAATCTTTATTTTCTGTTAGCTGGTCACCTTCTCAAGTGAGTTCCCTATTCACTTCAGTTGAGGCTCACTTGATCCTTTTAAAATTGGGGATCCATATTTCGGTAATCACACTATTACGGTCATCCCGGTGAGTCAATCATATGTGGGACTCGTGGAAAGACGTAGCGTCATCACTGCTCACTCAAATCACTGCACACTTACGCGGTCACCGTATTTTGTGCCGAAATGTTTTCAATAAAAATTAGAATGCCGGACTGTTACCTGAAACCGAAGTCATCAAATTGTGTTCAGGAATACATTACGGTTCTCATCCACTTTGGGTAACGTGCACTGGTTGTCGGTCGCACAGTCGTACCGAAGACCGATATCACTAGAAGTTAGTGGGTTTTGTTCAAGAGCAACCAGATTTGCTTTGCAACTTTTGCCAGGATGGTTATGTTACTTTCGTTCTTCGCTAATACAGGGAACTATTCTAATGAATACATTTTTACTCACAGGGTTTTGTGTTACTCCAATGGCTGCACGAGTACCTGGGCGATGATGTCTTGTCTCTTTTACTGCAGATAGTCCATCTGATACTGTGAAACGTTTCACTTACACGAGTAGCACCATCTCGTTGACTAAAGATATTGCTAAATAGATGCAAGCGAAACGATGCATTGCCTCCCTCAATCTTTCAAATCTGTACTGGGAAAACAAGCATAGTAAACAAACATGGTTTTGGAAACAACGAAAGTAGGTTTGTTCACTGGAAGTTTCGTCTCATGGTTAAACCGGGCGCATTCGCGCTACCTATATCGAAAAAATATTCCGATTTTATTGAAAATTGTCCGTAATGTTTATGTATAGTCAATTTATCTCAATTGCTTCAAGGCTTGCCATGTTCACCATGTTAGTTGTGCTCGGTAAATTTTGTCTCCATCCGTTAGTCCCACTGAATGAGGTAATCGCTAGATGACGTGATCGAATGGCTTACTACAGCTTCTGTCGGATGTCGAATTTTCAAATTAAACTACAAGATGATGGAGATGTTTCGTACACTTCCTATGGGTTCACTGCTTTGGAGCTGCACCCATGAAATTGAGGACAACTGAAAAAAGCCATAAGATTAATAATTATGGTTTTGGCTCCTTCAATTTGTGAGATCAATAGATATTGCTTTTCATTGCAGACAATTCTGAGTAACCTAGATCACTGTTTGAGATCTCTGTCTAACGCATCACATTCAATGACTGACCTTAATCTATTCGATTACCGGCTTTTTATATTAGTCTTACATGGGCTATACCAATTGTGTTAAATGGAATGTTTCATAGCATGTTTCACGTCAAGGTTCAGGTGATTCCAGCCACCCTACTATCTGGCTAGGATCGAAACTGCCAATTAACATACACTCTTGAACAAATGAGCAATGCAGTTGGTCGGTCTGAGTCCTCTCGATTTATTGCATGTCTGCACGCACGCGTTCGTTATCGATCCCTTGGATTACCTTGCGTGTTGCTGATTTTTAATTGAATCGAGCCTCACACTGGCTTACACGTCTATTACCGCTTCGAATGACTGGATGTCATCATTTCGAATACTGTGCATGGTTGAATAAAACGACGTAGTCACTATGAATATGTTCTTAATCGCTTCTGTTCCTACGTGGTTATAGTGAATCGGTCCAACTCTGTTGGCGTTTACTGTAACCACACTTATGCAATCGTATATTCAGGATGAATATGGATGAGGGATATCCATATCTGTGTTACGGAATCGACCACAACAAAAACCGGTACCATACAAACATCTCTCTGGATATTGGTTATGCATTCAATCGATATCGTAAAGTAAACAACAGCAACAATTTTAACAACTTGTGTTGTGAGCCAAGGACATGAATGGTACACAGATTATTTATGCAATAAATCGGCACAGGTGG
Organism: Paragonimus skrjabini miyazakii; assembly: GCA_014338405.1. NCBI lineage: Eukaryota > Metazoa > Platyhelminthes > Trematoda > Plagiorchiida > Troglotrematidae > Paragonimus > Paragonimus skrjabini miyazakii. The sequence continues at coordinate 298,869 of JTDE01000184.1, read as the reverse complement.
TATGAGCGTCAGCAACACAACGAACAGATGCACCCGTATACGCATGTCGATAATTCCGTTAGGCTACAGTTGCCAGTGCCTAATTTGTGTATGGAAAATGCCATTTCCAGCCGGAATGTGGTTCAGTGTTTCATTTCATATTTTCATCCAGTCGCTCCAGTATCTCAATGCATGCACCCGTCTGGCTACTCACGAGTAGCATAGCATGATGGCTCCTTCCTACCGCACATGTTTCATTCACTCTAGGCGAGTGGATATTCAGCTACTGCACACGTAATAGTAGAGCGTAATGAGACTCATGACCATACCACGCCCATAGCCGACTAAGTGATACGAATCGCGCCTGTCCCGTAGTATGACCAACAATGTATGCACTATCGATGAGCAATTGTGTATTTTGAGTAGCGTAACGTAAACATTACCTACACTCGATTGTGTCATTGAGGATCTGTTTTGCTTCGTCCACGTAGTCTACCTTGTCCATGACAACAGTCATCCGTCCTATGTCAGTTGACAAAATGATGATGTCATTCTTTTCAAGGTTTTTTACTGCTCGTTGTTTGCGTTGGGTAAGTTTATTGGACAGCCTGCTGCGGGTCATGACTGGGACGATGGTTTGTCAGATTTGGTTCTGTACCTCTTCTGGCAAGCCGTTAGCTTTCATTGTGTGCTCCAATTTTGCCAAGTATTCTTTGTTTGTTGCATCGCTGGTGTCAAAACTGAGTCTTTTGTCAAGGACGTCTTGTTCGTTGTTGGGTAGCATATTATTTAATAGGTTTCTGATCCACGTGTAGTTGCTGGTGTTAGCATTTTTCTTCGCCAATTTTGAGAGTTTTGCTTCGAGGACCATTCTCTTCCTATTCTCGATTCTTGCTACTCGTTGTCCTATCGCTATCTCTAATTTTTGTAGCTGATGTTGGTCTTTTATTTGTGTGCAGTCTCCTCTTCAGTTTTTCACGAAGTTCTCCTATTTTCTAACCAATTATGGGCATCGGTTATTAACATAGGTGACATCCATCTTCCATTTTGTTTAGCTTGTGGATGATTGAACAGCGGTCTGTAATTGATACTTGGTGGGAGAAGGTTTTGACGCGGGCATGTATGCAAAAGAATAGTTGCTCACGTGTAGAAGCTCCTCTGCATACAAAGGTCTCTCGGCAACGAGCGGTCTTTAGCGTTTTGCGCCCATTCAGGTTTCTGATATTTGTGAACAGTGGTGATGTTGTTCGTAGCTCGGGTTGATGGTTTCGGTATTGCTATGTTCGTCCAGTATTTAGGTTGCAAACATCTCATCACCAAACGAGATGTCATCATCAGTGCGTAAGCGTTTCAGCGTATAGTTTTTCTTTAGCGTGAAGTTTGGTCTCCAAACGTTTGCACCCTAAATGCCGAGCTTGGCGAACATGCCAATACCAAAACCATCTTAACTCGTTCTTAAGTTTTGAATTTAAATTGTTTCGGCTGGAGAAATTCCACTAACCGGGATTCTAACTTAGATTCTTAAGTTGAGTGTGTTTTGATAACAGCAGGTATGACAAATTGTTCACAGCTGAGCATTGAACCAAAAGTATACACATCTCAGTAACATCGCTGCTTCCTCGCCAGCCGTGACCAAGATAAATCAGTTTATCAGACCAATCGCCTACTAACACCTTACAGCAGTTTTGACTTGTCTTTGTTAAAAGGAAGCCAGTGTTTCACATCGTCTTTGTTGAGTTATTTGGTGATTATACAAACCTTACCATCTGTTACAATATGTCATTTGGGTTACTGTTGCTAACTTCGATAGTTTAAAGCACATCTGCACACAGTCTCAGTAATATTACAACTGTTATCTCCCAGTTAGTTAAACAGATGCACATGATTCCTGCTGACATTTCTAGCCTGTAGATGATAGGTATCCTTGTCGACTAATTTGTTCGGATGTGCACACATCTAACTACAAGTTTCGGCTGTACTGCGCCCCATTTTCTGCCTACACAGACACATGATGATAAGAGCTAGGTGCTGTCGTTCGATTGATCTGTATTCTCCTCTCTTGGCATAGCTCGATTCATCGGTTGATGTGCTAGTATGTGTACTGTGTTTCAAACCGGAATGTAATGAAGTAACCAGCAAGTGACTGACCATTGTGAACGTGAATTTTTAAGCAGTGCGCAAGGCTGATGGGAATGCCGTCGCATATACCAAGTGATACGAGTGAAATTGATGTGCACTAACAGGTCATATTTAGTGGAAATCAGATATAGGAACAATCTTGGTTTCTGTAGCTCCTAAGAATCTGGCGGAATACCTTGTTAATACTGTAGTACCGTTGAATCCTAATTCGGAGTGTTATTTTGGCAACCTTTTGAAGTCGGTTGGTTTCGTGCAGCAACGTTATACAACATATATATTTCAGCAAAATAATGGACTGTTGCAGTTTGCATCAGTTAACCGGTTAGTACTTGCTAACAGTACGACGCGGATACCGTTCGCGTTACGCGGTGCTTTTGCAAGTGCGTTGTCTGGATGTGCACATTTACCCGGAGTGAATGAAACGGCATGATGTTGTTCTTATCGTCATTATCGTTTTTGTTCACGTCTCGTACCGACTGATAACATGCTCACCACTGAATAGTGCTCATTCATCTTATCATCACATCTTGTTGACTTACAAATATCACAATCTGGCTGCCGACTAGGGTGTGACAGGGCTGACTGACTTGTCACAATTGTGCACAAGTGATTTGACGATGGAACGGACATTCTCCCAATACTACACGACTGCGGATTAGTCCATATTTAGGACACGACCTGGTTAACTGGAAAGAGTGGGTTAGTCTTGCTGGGTCATGTATTGAATTGTTACATCTACGAAGACTAGTTGTAGAAACAGCTTCGAACAGTACTGTCTATCCCGAACGACAGCATATGCTAAAGTGATAACGTTCTGATCAATCGACAATGCCTTTTGTAATAATGGATAAAATTGTTTTACGAACTCAATGCTGTTTGAGGCGAATCCACATAGATCCCGTTTATCATTTTTATCCAGCTGCATACCATACTCAAGTTATATTATTCAGTCAAGCAGAAAGGTGATATACAGTGGGTTAGTGTGAAAATCGACCTGTTATCTACAGAAGATCACCTAGTCGGTCGATTTAGTAGGGCGCATAGGCTGAAATGAAAGTATAGTGTATCGAGGATGAGTTGGTTAATCGATATTGACTGTCCTTGACCATTCGTTCTATACAGCGTTTATGTGATCCATACATACTGACCGCTGGACCCCACCCTGCCCACTAACTTGTCCGGGAGATAAACATTTCCTATAGATTGAATATCACCTCCAATTGATCGCAACTGTCGCATTCCCACAGACTTCCCAGTCGACATGTTTCATGCAACAAAAGCATTAGATTCCAGTTTCGATCTCATTAGAGCTCGTCAGTAGTGCACATCCTTGCCACGGCCGGGATTCGAACCCCGGCCACGCTGGAAAGTATATGGGAATGCGACAGCAGCGCTCAATTGTGGGCACTGTTCAATCCACATGAAAATCAGAAATCCTTACTGTTTATCAGATATACAATTCTTCACGAAATATCCGTTACAGAAACGGTCAACCGCTGACAATGCACAGTGTATATATATATATATATATATATATATATATATATATATATCAGGTCGAAACATTTACCCACTAGTGGTACGTGGTATCGAAGCTATTTTCCATGGCATCTTCTACTAGGTTCTTGATTATATCGGAAAGGACGGTAAGCAATTTGGAAAAACTGGGTAGAATTGAGAGTATCTAAGAACATAACCATAGATTTTGTATGAATTCAATCCAGCTACTAAAACCGAATGCGTTAACATTGCGTGTGTTCTGTCGTTTGAGTTAGACGGAACGTGGATGTGATTCGGCGTAACGCCATACCGGAGTGACCAGCTATGTGCCCAATTTTCGATGGTCCAAAATGAATTTATATATATATCTCTCTCTGAAAGCAGACGCACCTTTAGGAATCAAATTCTATTGGGTGGTGTAACGATTATAACCCTCTAAAGCTGCAGCCCTCAAAATTCACATGAAGACTATGAAGGGAATAGAGTTTAAAAAAATTAAGTTTGTGAAAACGTTAAACTTCAGTTGTGTGTGTGTGGGGGCGATTGAGTCCAAATGTGAATGTTTCCAGCTCTTGGTGTGACTTCGATACTTAGCTGGCACAGCGTCCACCGTGTTTTAGCATACTACCTCTGTCGCTTGTTCGAACGCAGCCGAAGCTCAAAACGTTTACATTTGAATGTCTTTTGAGCTTACAAATCTTCCAAACTACGTATTACTGATACAGTTCCAATTTTCAACAGTAATGTTGATGAATTTCACTTCAGAATGCTTGTGAAGTTCCTCCCGAGTAGTCGACACCTGGATTATTTGGTGGATTTCTTATGGGACAGTGGGACGAGTGACTAACTGTTTTTAACGGTGTCTATTCCGAACTCCCAGCATAGCTTCCTAGTCTGGTCGGTAGAGCGCCTGAGGCGTTTGCGTATGCTGTTTTCATCGCCGGTTCGAATCCAATCTAAACCCTGATCATTAACTACCAAAATGGTCTTTGTTGATTACAGTTGTTTCTGAATGTCGATTTTCATGCGGGACTAAAGCATCCTTTCACTTAGTTAGACATCACATTTCATAGACTATACAAAGGTAGAAAAAGTGAACAAGGCAGTCAAATGGCATGCTTCCTGTTTCCAAGTATTAACATGTTTATAAGTTCATAGGTTGATACACGACACATTATTATCCTCGCGTATACTTTCTAGTATCTCTGTTTGTCAAGGGAAGGTTGCTTTTGACGACTTATGGGTGCAAAGGGAAAGTGAATGAAAACAGTCAGAAGAAAACTTCAACGAAACTCCTGATGTGCAGTCACATCAACAACAAACATTTGTGACACACTGAAACAATATTCCGCCAACTGTGCACATTCGATGACTTATGGGACTGAGCTAGAATGACGGTTTGGAAAATTGCAATGCAGACTGTCTCTCACGTGTGTGCCGATCAAGTAAGACTTTAAATCAGTTGACTTATTCAGCTACAGTTGAACAATACGTTCTTATGTGATCAACTCTTAACTGTAAGGCTGTCTTGTCAGCACAGTAATCTGGCTGTTCCCATGCTCAAGTTCTCTGAATGACTCTTTAAACGTTCATCCTTGTCTAATGAGAGACCTGCCAATGGATGACCACCGGTGTGAAATACCTTGTAGGTAAGACTCAGGTCTCCCCTAAGGTTTCTGCAGTTAATTGGGAATTGACCTGATTCTGCTGGTCTTTCGGGGTAAGTGGGTTTTCCCGAGCCCTATAATTCATCTAGTGGTTCATCTCAGAACACTTTCAAAAAACACCACATCTATTTTTACATACAACGTGGGAAGATTGTAGAGACAAACGTAACGACAAACAATTTAGGGTGGAATGTTCCATAAATATTTTTCGACGGGTTCAAGAGCATTTGCACGTTTTCAGCCATGGCGGCGGATGTTTTAGACAAACTCAAGTTATTCATCACTGATGCCTACGTTACACAAGCATACTGATTTGACAAGCTATAGCACTAGACTCGAGTTTTGTCCCTGGTGGAATGATCGTGCCCGATGTGAGGACAGTGGTGTAGTGGTCAGAATGGTTGCCTCACGATAGTGCAGCCGGACTTTTGGTATCGATCGGGACAAGCTTGAACAGTGGTGAAGCCTAAGTACAATGCTTCTTTCAAAAGATACTGTCTGGGAATTCTATCTGAATGCTAAGGCGGGAAGGAAATGTGAGCGATACTCACTTTGAGAGTAACCAATTACCCGACTACTCATCGGTAATGAAAAATGAACTAATTCAGAAAAATATCTACACGCAAAAGCCTAACAAAAACGAAATATTTTAGTATCACTGCTGAGAAAGTCATTAATAATCAAAGACTAAATTAGAAGGGGCCACATGTACTGATAAAGTGAGGACGTGTGTGATGTGGGATAGAAAGACTCCTAATTGGGAAAAATATTTTTTTGACTGGTAAGAATGTCGTTGGTATTAAAAGATCATGTCGTTTTATTGAGTTCCATTGAGTTCCATTTAAAAAAAAGTGAAACTGTGGTGGGAGTTTACTACTTACATGTAGAAGTGAACAGTTACCAGGGCATATCAGTATTTCAAGTATGTACGTACATGTGATCTGTTTAATCATACATTGTGTGGATAGGATTGGGTAAGTGTCTTTTCTCGTCTATGCAAGAAAAGAATCACAAATTTAGTAAGTCAGCTCTTGCACATTATCCATACCGCCGTTCTCCTTGAATCTCGAAGTTCAGACAAACTCATCAGTGGGAGCAAACATTTGCATAATCCCATTCTGTTGATACAACTCTTCTCATCTGCTTATTAAGTTTTGTTTTTTATGTATGAATAACGCGAGAAATCGCAATACGGTTAGGGGGTATGGGGTATTCAGTCAAAACGCGAAACAAAATGCAGTTTAGTTTTCAGTTGGGTGAAATTTTCTTCCTAACCTGACCATCCCGATACTGGTAATGATCAGCCCCTAATCGAAAGTGTTTTTTACTAGCTCGGTTGTTCACGGAGGCAGGACGATAGCACGGTTTTGTGAAATGATTTGCTCATTGTTTAAACTGAAAGTTTTAACAGAACTTGGTTCGCAGTTGACTGTCACTTGAATGGGCTGTTTACGGCCGTCCGGATTAGGTGACTATTTATTGTTGTACAATGGAGATCATTTTTGGCCGGCTACAATCTTGTCAGTTGACTCAGAGTGACCGGAGCACGACTACTTTGCAAACGAGTTATATATGATAGAACAACCAACAACGTTATTACGAACGGCAAATATCTCAGTATTTTACTGAGTGAGTACTACAAAATAGATGATTAGACTGTGGAGAAAATATATGCATACGTTTAACTGCTATTGAGTCGTTAAAGTTAACAAACTTGATCTACCGAAACAATTGTTTTATTCTGCTGATGGTGAACTTTACCTAACTGACCTCTGTGCCTTGGTCAAACCACAATACACTGGCAGATCTATTACAGTCTCAGCATTCATTCCGATAATCTGCTACCCCGACGGGTGCCCTCACAAAAACGATGGTCAGCTTCGAATTAATGCAGGAAATCATTTATCATCGAGATCCTGACATGCAACAGAAGTCACTGATTTGAGTATATCGGTGCCAAATGTTTAGGATCATAAAGTCATATGAGGACTAGGTTGATCGTGTCCACCACAGTACATGATAGACCTTACATGTGACACGATACTAGATGGGTAGGTAAGATGTCCTAGTGGTTCGTTTAACAATCGGTTAGATCACCTGCTATAGGCTTCTTATTTGTTAATGGGGGGGGATTGACCTACTCACACTCAACAAACATAGCCAATTCATCTCCGTAAAGTGTCAAGGTGCTTGAAAAGTCAAAGATTACCTTTAGTATATCCGTACGTAAAATTGGTCAATTATATGTTCACAGCAATGGTGATAGGTCATTCAGTTAGAGTTGGGACCGATTGTACCCGGTGGTGACTAAGACAGGATAGTGAGGTTTTCTATTTCTAGGTCTGTGAGCGAAACTAGTTTACGTGATCCAACAGGCAATACGAAGAACGTACTTTGTAGTTGCTAATGGACAACATATTCGTTTACTTATTATATAAAGTCTGAATTGAATCTGTTGGAGCTCTAATGTTTAATGGCCAGCTTAGCAATTACCAGACGGCACAAGTACGTCTTTGACGTTGACATTAAATTATGCAACTTCGCAATCCGGCCACCCACCCAATAGACAACTGTGGATGACATGCAAGTTTATGTTAATTTGTATGCAGTATTTCAAAAACACTGAGAATTCAAATATACATTCTAACAGCAACCTCCAGCAAGCTGATGGACCGAACCCCACCAAGTGTTTAGTAGTCTGTAGTACACACTGCCGTGTTCGGTTTGCTACAAGGTTAATTGCTTGCATACAGCTCATTTTTTCAAGAATCTTTTTCACACATAAACCCTTAGCATACTTCATAGCATTTTCCATCCGACAACAATTCGTTAGATTGGGACCTCGTGAGCTACCTGGTCCGCTGTCCGAGATGCTCTGGACTTCATGTAGAACCATCCGATTTATGTGAACCGATCAACGAGCATTAGCCAAACCCCTGCTACCTAACGCGGTTGTATAGACTGAAGAATCGCCGCATACCTTGTTCGGAGCGCTTAGGTTACCGGAGAGTGGCAATGTTGCGTTACTAATTGTACACACCCCGTGTGTTGACTTACTCTTCTGAGCATGACGTTCGACTTCTCACGTTTACCTTCATCTCACTGGTTGTTATTCCCATATTGATTCCGTGTCAACCTGTTTCTGCTAAAGTGTCACGATAAAAGTTTCTGGCCGGACTTTACCATTTTGTCTCCTACCTCAACACAGAGCACATCGGTCAACGGTTCACCTGGTCTTCTGCATTGTGGTATCTATCTTACGACCATGCGAATACTTCCTGATCAGTGGACACCCGACGGAAGTCGATGTTTTGCGAATGATCAGACTTTTAGACTGAGATTGGGCATCGCGCTGTGATGTTATCCTCTCAACTCTCTTCAAGAATTTGGGAACTGTCCTAGTTAAAGGACTATTCGTCTGTTACTGTAGGCCTCATATAAAGAGGTCATTCCATCAGACTCAGGCTTTGGTCTAACTGATCCTATCCTCATCAAGTTCCTCCAAAATGTGCGACATTCATCGACGATAAGCATGATTCCTGTTGTGTGTGAAATTCTTGCAGGTGTGGTTCTTTGTAAGCTGGTTTCAACACATGAATATAAGGCTGAATTCCTCTATGTTCGCGATTGCATCGTAAATCGATAAAGTGATGTCATCCATTAGTTTCCTTAACCGTTGCGTTTCCTTTAACTCACAGGCTGAAATCGATCAGCCATTTTGTGGTTCGTCTGCGAACGAGCAAGCATCCACCACAGGCCCAGAATAGGTTGAGAAAGGGTTTTCGCAAACGGTTGGTTTCATCTAATAACCTTGTCCCCTGATAACTGTATAACTTTCCTGATCGCCTTCCTTCTCTTGCGGTAGGGTCAGTGGCTCATACCGTACATGTGCAACTTGCATGCTAATTCTTTGTATAACTGCTACTCAGTAGGTTATGCTCTCGTAAGCGTCCTGTCTAAGATTAACATTCAACTCAGCTCACCTGATCTAGCGTACAAGTATACGTCTGATGTGGTGCTATTTTGCATGGCCTCGCGACGAACATCCAAACGACGATGATCAGAACTTACACATGAATAGTCGGCTGGCTGTGGCCTATCACAAGACTAAAGGGAACAACAAAAGCATATACCTGATGTCATCAAGTGAAGCCACGTGATGACGATAACAAACTGCCGCCGGAAGATAAGTAACGTAAGCCATTTACAGAAAGAGGGCTGGTAGTTGTCACTGTGTGTAATGCCGTATGTTAGGCTGTTCCGAAGAGAACAACCTACTGCATTGTAACGTTCATAGTACGCACACGTAATTGTACACCAAACTTTCTAGAGGACGCGCACAGTCACGTGTGGTTGCGTTTATTGTGTGATCTTGTTTCTCTTCATCAGTTACTTATTAGCGTTGACGGAACTGGTATCCACTTCGCTTGGAGGGATGTTAATTAACCAGACTTAGGAGAATGTCTGTAAAGAGAACGTATGTCATCCGGATAGATATTACACATATTTACACTCCAGGGACGAGAAGCGGGGAGCTTCAGTTCCACTTAACCGGAAATTTCATTCGACCTAGATAGGGGAAATTGAGACAAGTCTAATTAAAATTCACATCCGTCTTGACTGACGACAAACAAATTGGTTGAAGATGTCACGAAACGGAGAAAGAGGAAGAAAAATAGCTCAAATATTCATAGTTTTGGAATTTAATGGTCATATTGTAGCAAGAAAGCATCCATTAAAGCACAATTTTTATTGTCCAACATGCCAGTTCACATGGTACGCGCGCGCTTGTGTTTATAAGTCAGAATTCTAGTCCACAACACCCTAAGGTCTCCTCTCACGCGTCATGTGCACTTCTGCGTGGTTTATGTGGGTGATCGGCACCTTCTATCCGGGAGTTTTCCGCCTGCCAATCTTCGCCCGTTGGTCCGATTCCGTTGAGTGATGGCTCGTCCGGTCGCTCGTGTTGTCCTCCGTCTATCCACTGTGAGCTTTGACTGTCCTCTACGACCGTGTCGAGATATTCCCCCGAGTGTTGGAATAATCGAGCCTCCGATTTGGTCGTCCATCCTGTTTTGCGTGCCATGTCTCGCCCGTTGGTCCGATCCGATCGAACGATGACATCCGATTGTCCCTGTTGTCCGCCATCCGATCGTTGAGGGTTTGTGGACGTGCCTCCTCCCACGTTGTGGCATTCCGCCGAGTGTTTGACTACTCACCCCTCCGACCTGACAATCCACCACAATATCACCCAGAAGGTATTTTAGAAACTTAGACCGTGCGGCTCGCAATCTCCTAGTCTTTATAAATTAACTAAGGTACAGTTTTTGAAAAATTGACTTTCCCCATCACGAAGTAGCACAGTGGCACAAATCTCTTCGAACCCATTAGAAAGAAATTGTGCATGCATGACTTGAAGGATACACTCGTATTTGTGGATGTCATTAAAGGTATGGATGCATGTAATAGAGCAATACTCTTTTATAGCGAGTCAGTTTTTATGAACGTCCTACTCGTTGAAACGGCAGATTACATTTGCGACTACAGTATATCTAATCAAACTGATATTAGCATTCCTTTGTTTAACACCTGGTCCTGTTCTTGCAAACATTTTTCTGTCCGAACCTGAAATTAACTACTCAAGGGATAATGTTTGTAATTTACTGTTTTACAAACGGATATATTTGTAAGTTGTGATCCAACATGCGGTCTATCAACTACCTCAAAAAACCTAAACACATATCATCCGGTCATCATCCTCACTTTTGAAGTAGAAATTAACGAGACGTTAGCATTTAATGTTCTACTAGAATTACAGGATAATGGAGGTTTGAAACAAAGCTTGTATCCTCAAAACCACGTGGAAGAGTCAGTGTACACATTTTTTAAGCTTCGTCCTTTGTAAGTGCAGAAATTCAGATGGTATACAAAAAAGAGCGATCAGCAGCCCAAGTAAACATGAAGGAGCATTAAAACGAACCTATGTACTGATACCGGAGAACAAATATCCGGAAATTTTACATGTACGTATGATCATATCTAAGCCAATTACTGCTCCAAAACGGCTGCTTCCTTCACAGTCCCCCCTCAAAGAAGATAAAGTACTTGAAACAGCAAAGCGACATCTGTCGAAACGTATCGAAAAGTCTCACGCAGAATCTTCATAGTGTTTGTAAACGATTCGTCCGAGTGATCACCAGCGAAGTGGTGGACAGCTGTTTCGACCTAGTTAGGTCCCACCAGCACCACACACGCTGGCGAATCACACTCATGCCCTGTGAATAAGCGACA